>CM029561.1:35162149-35490658 GCA_017309665.1 Coelopa frigida | reverse complement strand
CGATCAAAGAAAAATATGACATATATCCTTTTGCAGCAAAAAGTCACATTAAAAGTAATCTACGTCGAAGCGACGTAGTGAAGTTTTGTTTAAACCGTTAGAAACACCGTTACTCTCCGCCACGATGAGCAAAAATCACGCTTGGGTCTAGAACTATGCGAAGAGAGAATTGCAATACGAAGAAAGAGAAATGAAGGAATTGAAAAAATGTATGCAGTATACGTAGAATCGATTTCTAGAGTTACTATCTACTTTTATGTTAACAGTTTCAAAAACCTCTTTCTGCATTTCATTATTTTCTCATAGCGTTATTATAAAGGTACTCCTGCCATAGTCTTGTTGACGTTAGATCGGCATTTAAATTTCGCAGCTTCAAGTTGATTATAATGTGGATATATATTGGTATGGTTCCACACATATCATGTATTATTGGGCATTGAGCGGAGTCATAGACTAAACAGTTATTAAATACACATGTTTTTATAATAGTACATATTCAATTATTGAATTTAAACAATCAAATACTTCAATTGGAAACATATTTGAACAAGTTAGTCCGAATTTGGGTACTCTATAAAGTATTAATTTGATTATCTTCATTATCCTTTACGTACTAATTCGTGAAACTTCATTCTAAATGTGGAACCATACCAATACTTAAATTTCGAAGCATTATAAGATATCAGGATATTTTTCTGGGTTGATTGGAAAGTATAGAACACTATTAAAACAGTTTGGGAAGAGATTCCATCAAACATTTTTTTAATTTTGGCACAGAAGCATACAATGATGTTCATGGATCGAGTAAAATTGGGTAATTTTTTGTTGTGCAGTGTGTCCTTTTCGATCTACTATTGGTATTCAACGGTTGTTTTACTCAGATGACCTTCTACACTATTAACAGACACACATCTAAATAATTGACCATGGTTCGAGGAAGATTTTTGTCACTTTTTAATCAATTTTCGATATCATTCAGTTCAAGGATATACAGATGTATTAATCCTTTATGTGACACTAAAAGTTTTTTATTTTTTCCGGAAAATAGTATTTTCAAGAAATCTGTAATTAATTTTGGTGTAAAAAGTAATCCATCAACTGAAAAAAGCAAGTGTACTTATTTTTATGGCCAGCAAATCAGACACTTCTTAGATAAATAAATTCCTGAAATTAAGGATTGACAATCCCTCCTATCTTCAAATCGTCTAAAAGTTGTGAAATATTATAATTATTAAATTAAAACTTATTACTTGAATATAAACTAGATTCCAAAAATGGGACGATTGACACTTAAAAAAATTAGTAATTATTGTTTTTGTTGTACTTTTCGTTTTCTTTGCGTTGAAATTGCATTTTTTTTGTAATATACATTTTAGTAATATAATATTAGTAATATACAATTAGTATTTTTTGTATGTATTTTGACAATGTAGCAGATTGGACCAGTATTGGTATTGTCCTTGCTAGCTCTGTTTTCACTTTTAATAAATTTTTCCCGATTTACAAAATTGTTTTTCTGAACACTCAGTGGAAACTGTTGTGTAGAATGTTGCAATGTCTTTTATTCGTTGAAACGCCTGTTAACGACTGTAACAAATCTGCGCACTTCACAAAGTTCATAATCGAAAGAGATCTCCGTAGACCTTCGTCATATACGAAGTCCTTCCATCCGCAGAACACCGGTTGTGCGTTCATCCACATCTTTGCTGAACCTTTCATCTTTCATTGCACAGCGAAAAGCACAAATCGCTCGTCCCATTGATAGGCCATCTGCAATTGATTAACACGCTCGAGAAATTGGTCAGACGTTAGTTCTCATTGCAAGAATCGAATTCCGGCAAAATAGATGTAATGTTCGCGTACATTATTATAATTATTCATATTATTCCTGGTCGATTCTTGTGACTGCGGCATATTATGATGTGACAGCAATTGTTGCGGTGTTGAAATTTCAAAATTATTATGTTGCACGACAGGAACTGTTGAAGGGAACCGTCGCTGCAGTGTTGCTATACATAGTTGCAGGGACATATTGAATCATTGATGAGCCACCAAGGCCCAACATGTTTCCGCCCGATTGCGAAATAGACGAGGCTGTACAGAACGAAGATGGCAGCGATCCAGCTGCATATGCTGTGTTGTTGTTGTTATCAACGGTATTCGATTCATATTCGGCTGCGAACTCGCTGTTTACGTGCGTCGGCGTCAGCAAAAAAGGAGACGGCAAAGATGATCTTAGCGACAGCGAAGTCCCATTTACGGCAGCTATGCACATCGTTGTCGACTCTGTGATAGCAGTTGGCGAATTTTGAATTTGCATGTTTAACCATTCGTATTGGAACATGGGGCGACATGCAAAGCGGTGTCCTCAAGTTTTCTTGTGGTGAACATTTCGATGAGTTGACAATGGCTTGGATCTGCTGAGTTAGTAACTCCACGGTTCGATGAAGTCTACCAACATCGTTCAACACTCTTTCCATGCTTTTGTCCGATTTGAATAAGTTTCCGTCACCAGTGGACTCCTCTGGATCGTCAGAGACGTCCAACAAGTTTTCACTCTGATGCTGCAAACGTGCAACCAATTCCACTTTATTTCCTGATGTCTTCATGCCCTTCTCGCGAAGTAAATTCTTCAGTTTGTTAAATTATCAAACTCCATTTGTTCAAAATTTATCAATTAATTTTTGTGTAATCCCACTTCTGAATTTTGTTAAGACAGCTAAATAATAATGCACAGTTTAATTTTACAAAAATTGGTTTATTGAATAATGCGTCGCTTTCGACTGCTTCACCACAACTATCCAGAAATTACACGAGAAGAGAATGCCAAAAGAAAAGAAAGAAAAAACAATATGGCTAACATCAAAAGAGAATAGTAAAATGAGTAATGCCAGATCACATAAAATAAGGTGAATGACACTTTTAATCTAACAAACTTTACTTGACATGAGACACTTACGTTATTTTTTAGATATCCGAAGGACACATCGATTCAAAGCATGTTTCCTTCTGATGTCCATATTTGAAGTAGTTAAGGCATGTTCTAATGTGACGACCATGTCAAATGCCCACCGCTAATATCACTTCATCCCGATCCTTGAAAAATGGGTTACAGATCAAGATCAAGATGTAATCGAATTGTCTAGTATAAAATGAAACCATTATTATTTTAAAGTATCAATAAAGAATAGAACTATTCGACATAATCGAATTGTCTCGTCTATTTCGTCTACTAATGATATAAATATTAGTCACAAAACAATTTTAGAATTAGTTTATTGAGTTACTTGGCAAAGATATAACGTATAACGTTTTGAATTTTGAAAATTAAGGCACATCTTTCGGTTGTATAACATTTCGATTATGATGATCAGATGGATCCCATCTGAGGGACTGCATCATTTTTACCTTTACATCGAAATGTTTGCTGTTGTCAAAAAATTCTAGGCTAACTGCTTCATGAGAAAGATACTGAAATACGTTTATGTTCCATAATTAAGTTCCATAATTAATCAATTAAAAATTTCAAAATCTCTATTGGAAACTAGTACCATTCAAATCGGTTTAGCCGTTCTCGAGTTTTAGCATCACTAGCATAAAAGGCATTTCCATTGTATATATATACATAGATGTCGTGTTATATAATATATAATCATATATCATAAATAATAATTATATTATCATATATACAATTTCGTTTTTCAATAACATAGCTATGGTACGAAATCGGTTAAACTATATGCATAATATGCTGCCACTGTATTCTCAGAATACATTGTATAATTGTAATGAAATCTCATTGGTCTGCCAAACACATATATGTATTCGTTTACATGTATCTACACAAATTTAATTCATGAAGTTATAATATAAGCAACTTACCTAAAAATGGGTATATAGAATTCAGTTTGCTTACAACCTTGTTTGAGTTAAGTTCGACTGTTTGCGAGTTATGATAAAAATATTTTTTATTTAAAAAAAAAAAAACAATGTCAGAATCTAACCTAATTTTTGAATATGAGGAAGAAATATTATTTTGCAAAAACAATAGGAAATTAACTGAAATTTCCAGTACTGGTCGTATGTCTCAATTTATTCAACTTTTTATTTCAGAAAATACTTTATAACAAATTTAATGTTTATTTAGATATCATTATTAAAAATAAATTTGTGTGTATGTGTTTTTGTAGAAAAAATATATACAAATTATTCGTTTACATCGATTTTATAATAATCTGGATTTACTTGAGTTGTATGGATTTTATTAGAAACTGATGAATAATAAAAAAAAATTGTATTCAAAATTGAAATAAGACTGCAAAAAAAATTATGAGAGGATTCAAAGGAAGACTATAAAATTTAAATTAATTATCTAATAGAAAACATAAAATGGGTCTTTCTAAACGGTATTTCATTGTAAAAATTTGCATTTTTGAATACTCCTTTGGAAATTATATCCATTTTATTTTCACAGTCCTTGAAGCATATTTCAAATTATAATGTTTTCTGATCGAACAACAACCTCCTACATAAAGATAAAGTTCAATATGGGATATTGTGTGTTTTCAAGTAAGACTAATATGAGTTATCATGACAAAATGGAGAAAATCGTTCAACATACACGTCCAATTAAAAGCAAAAATGTAATGTAGGAACACACATCAGTTTTTCTTTACGGCCTCCTCCTCCTCTTGGCGAGTAATGGCAAACATCCGAGAGTAATATTTTCCATGAAAAACCTCTCACTCAGCCAGTCGAATGTTCATTGGCGTGAAACATTACAAACGCTCAACACCAATTCATTCGAGCAGCTCGGTCAAAGTCCTTAGTAGGACTGTAAAGACCAATAATTTGTATTTGTATACATTTAATCCGGTACATAATGCTCTATATAAGGATGACATGTTTTGTGTGATCAAATAATAGTGATACCAATTCTAGGTCCTAAAATGGAAGAGTTCATGTACCATAAGAACAAAAAATTACAATACAAGATCTTTTTGATCTTGAACAATGCCATATAAGTAGAGTAGCTAGTTTTATTGTGTGTTTTTCATGGTATCTTCAAGGCCGATAGAACACTATTTCAATTGTTTTTCCACAATTTCTCTTCACACATTTCCATTTTTGGTATACAACATATGAGCTAATGTTTTGGATTTTATAAAAATATGCAAAAGAGATTTTATAATAACTTTAGTACATTCTGGAAGTAAAATGATACAGAAAAAGAATCAAAACACGTTGCAAATATTTTATAGAATGAAATTAAGATTATTATAACGTTTAAATAAAATCTAGTGATCTGCTCTTAAATTTGTCAATAACTATATTAATGTTTTTAATAAATGGTTTTAATAAGCTGTTAGTCACTGTAGAAATATATTAGTCAGTAAATGCGTCTTTTCGGATTGGTGTGAACATAGTATAACGTACCGCTACCTACATCTCTTATGATAGCTCAAAATATAAAAATCCTAACCTGATTTCTTAGTAGTCAAGAATATGCTATCAGCATTTCATGAAGATCGCTTATCTTCCCCGTCTACTTCTCCACAAACCCGGTGTGCTTTTCAACCATATCATTTATATATTTTCCATGTGGGTTAGAGTATCCTTCCTTCGTAATATACCTTTTGTAAAATGCTAGAGAGATATTTTGTCCCGGTATTGATTCAAGTGTTTGGCTCGGTGGCTAAGTGCCCGGTTCGATCCCGGCTCCGCCAACATCAATTCCTCTTCTTGGTGAGCAGTGGCAAACTGCCGAGAGTATTATTGCCATGAAAAAGCACTCAACTCAGCCGTTCGATTCGGCATTACTGTAGGTCTCTTTCATTGGTGTAAAACATTTCAAACGCGCATCACCAATGATTCCGTGTAGCTCGGTTAAAGCCCCTCGTGGGCTGTAAAGGCCAATAATTTGTATTTGTATTGATTGAAGTGTGGGGGACGTGTTCAAGTTAATAATTGTAAATGTAAAGTTAAAAAATTTATATTTTGTATTCATATATCTTAGCCATGTAATCGTTATAACCGCATTAACGGCCACTTTGTTCACTCCCAGTTAAATTTAAATTTGAAAACTTTTTTTTGTTCACTTTAAATGGAGATTATCCCGTTAGCTAACTAACAAATTTAATTGCGATAATAGCTAACTGTCCAAAATCGGGCAGTTAAATGGGGAATTTAAATTTAAATTGAGAGTTTCGTTTTGTTCACTCCCAGTTAAACAATAGTGACACTTGAATATTATTTTCGAAATTATTCTGAAATAGAAAAATATAAAAATTATGAATGAACGAGAATGGATGCTTACGAATGAATGGAACAGCATTCAAAAGTGGGCGATGTGGAGTATGATCTGAATAGGGAACATTTCGTGGCCAAGAAGCATTCATTTCATACGAATTCTCTCTGTAGATTTTAGGTGTGTGTCTCTTTGAAGCTTATGTCATTCAAAATTGAAATATTTTGACAAATATCTCAGAGAAATCGAATCTGTAAATCTAAATGGTGGAATTTATGTTTGTCTGAAGTATATGTCAAAATAACAGCTGTTTTTATTCAAAATTAAAAATAATTTAAATATTCTTTGAAACTTGTCTTTCAAATTTTGAAATAATTTTTGATATATTTTGACAATTAGAGCAAATATCCAAGGTAAATTCTTAACTGGGCTTTAAATGGTTCAGGAATAAACTTAATTTGCGGTGAACAAAACCAATTTTTAAATGTAGATTTTAATTAGGCTCTTATTTTTAAATGTAATTTAAATCTATTGGCCATTTAAGGAATTTAACTGGGAGTGAACAAAACGGCCCTAAAACGGTTATCACTAAAATGCCTAAAACTCAGCAAGAAATTCTCCTAATTTTTTGAATTTTCGAAATTTTGATACATTATTTGTTTGGTCCAATTTTTATTTTATTTTCATTCATTTTTGAAAAATTTTCAATTTATTTTCATTCTCGGCTTCGGTAAAATTATTTTACGAATTACTGGAGCGTTGCACTAAAATACCAATTTATATTGATAAAATTAACTCAAGGGATATGGAATAGCAAATTTGCTACGAGTAGAAAAGGCACAAGTGTATTTTGTAGATGTTTAGAGTAAATAGATCGTAAATACTCCTAGTAATTCAAATATACGAGGAAGTCTACAATTCTTTGTAAAGAAGAACACGACTTGCTTTAACGATGGTTTGTAACGGAGAGATCTGGTATCAGAAATCAAATTTGAAATTTACATTTGTTCATAAATATTGTTCTATTTCAACACCTCCCTAATTGAACATGCACGAATTCATAATAAAGAAGTAATCAATAAATTTTCATTTCATTTCTACTTTAAACCGAACATTTGGATAAAATCAATAAATATTACAGATACTACTGCCTTTGTTAAATTGTCGGTCAGCATATCTTTCGTTCATAAATATTTTATTAGGATTTCTTTATTCTGAACTTTTTCTCGAATAAAATTAACTTATAACATGTTATAGGTTTTGTAAGTGCAGAAAACGAACAATCTGCTTCTGTAGATGGCTGCGGTGTCTTTCGCTTCTTTGTTGCCCATTCCACTGCTCCATATTGAATTATAAACAAGTACCTCGGTGTCGATCGTTTCACAACAACCTCACTGCCCTAATCAGCATCACAAAATCAGTTTCCTCGTATCCTCATTTGATCTTACAGAACATACCAAACCTTTGTCCGATGTACCCTTCAGATACCTGAGCACCGCTTACCAATGAGCCTTCCCTAGAATATCATCATATCTACTCAGAGAATTTACAGCATAACAAATATCTAGTCTTGTCACTTTTTGACAAAATAACCCAATTTTTAACCTCAAAACTTAAGATATATCTATGTTCTAGAGAAAAACTGAAGGTACCATCGTGGTCAGCGTATTTTTATACCCTACACCCTGTGGGTAAGGGTATATTCATTTTGTCCTTCCGTTTGTAACGCATTAAAGGAGAGGTCGTAGGTATGGAAAAGTATATATATTCTTGATCAGCGTCACCTCCTGAATCGATTTAGCTATGTCCGTCTGTCTGTCTGTCTGTCTGTCCGTCTGTCTGTCTGTCTGTGTGTCTGTGTGTCTGTGTGTCTGTCTGTGGAAATAGATTTTGTGAAGAAACGGTAAGAGATACTGACTTGAAATTTTGGATTTAGTATTTCTATATTAATAAGCTACTTGTATGTAAAAATGGACGTAATCGGTCAACGGACACGCCCACCTCCCATATAAAGCAAAAGGTTTATATGGGATATCTGGTGAACTATGGTATATATCGAGATGAAATTTTGTGTGTGATCATGTTCCACTGATACGAGTTTAAAAGACAAAAATGGAAAACATCGCCCATCGGACACGCCCACCTCCCATATAAAGCAAAAGGTTTATATGGGATATCTGGTGAACTATGGTATATATCGAGATGAAATTTTGTGTGTAATCATGTTCCACTGATACGAGTTTAAAAGGCAAAAATGGAAAACATCGCCCATCGGACACGCCCACCTCCCATATAAAGCAAAAGGTTTATATGGGATATCTGGTGAACTATGGTATATATCGAGATAAAGTTTTGTGTGTGGTCATGTTCCACTCATACGAGTTTACAAGTCAAAAATGGATAACATCGCCCTCCCATATAACGCAAAAGTTGAATATGGTATATATGATAAACTATGGTATATATAGAGATGAATTTTTGCGTCTGATCATGTACCACCGATACCAGTTTACATACTAAAAATTGACAAGCTACAGCTCAAAAGCTACAGCTCAATGTTGGATATGGTAAACCATATAGACAGTTATTAGATTAAATATTGCTACTAAGAGTTCCCAAGAATCAAATGGAAAATATCTCTTATAGGACACGAGCACCTTCCATACAAAATCTTAGATCTACAAGAAATCCAACTACTTTATGGATGTTATTAGCTGATGAAAGGTGGGAGTGAATCCAAGAAGAAAGAGACCACATCCAACTGAACCTCAATGGACGCCCATAAAAATTTATTATATCTTTTCAATATAAACGTAATGAGCAGGTGACGATTGAGAGAATACAATCCCTGCTGATGGGATCACAATCCACAAAAGTCAGGGAGCTACATATTTCCAAATGGCTGTTCATCTTCAAAGTGGAATCAATCACGCGGCACTATATGTTGCTTATAGTAGCGCAGCAAGTACTTCTGGACTTTATATTGTTGAAAATTTCTACCCTCCCAAGTCTGTTGTTGAATCAGATTTTGTCTGCATTGAAATGAACATCTAAAATAGGAAAAGCAACTAAAGGCACATTATGATTTTATGGCACACAAAAAATCATCGATTCAATTATTCTTCCATAAATTGCTGAGCTTTTATTCGCACTTTCAAGATATTAGCAATGGCACAATGCTGCAAACACCAGAACTACTTCGTTTTGTAGAAACATGGGCCCCTATAAGATTCCTAACTTCACTCTTATTCATAGATTAGACAATCGACACAAAAAGGGTATAATCGTGTTTGGAATACGAAAATAGCTTCAAATATATAATTTCTCTTTGAAAGAGGCCACAGTTGTGAAAATCGCACAATGGAGTTAATAGCATTGAAGTGTAATGATGCATTTTCACTAATTATTGATAGAAATTCACTCTTTTTCCTTTAATAAACGTTGTATGCAGGGTGTAGGGTATGTAAACTTCGGCCTGGCCGAAGTTAACAGATTTTGCCTGGGTGGACCAGGCAAACCGGGGGAGCGAAGCGACCCCGGTGCGCTAGTTTTATATATTATTAACATTAAAATATTAAAAGAAGAAAGAGAGAGAGAAAAACTGAAAGAAGAAAAGTTTTAATGTTTCTATCTCCAAAGCCAGAATAGTTTAAATTTTGCGAATTCGAAGCGAAGCAATGTTCTATTGTATTCGTCGCCATAAGACTTCGTGTATTCAACGTAATCCTCAAAGTGAAGCAAGCAAGCTGTGATTGTATTCGCATTATTCAAATTAGAATCCATTGGAGTAGCTGTATATTTACAATCAGCTATGCGAAAATGTGCCAGCACTTCTTTGCTTGTACTTTGATTGATCGATCTTGATATAATCTTCTTCTCTGGCTATTCGTATACTTAGAATCAACGAAAGAACAATCAAATTGGCATTTTTGTTAATCTTACACTAATTCACGTCATACTATTCGAACATATTAAACATCGTCAATGTAAATTGCAATTGTTGTAATGTACAACAATACATTTTCAGATACTAAATAGTAAATTCACCTCCTCCTCTTCATACCTATTTTCATTAGAACTTCATTAAAAGTTTCTTTCCATACTTTCCTAGCCGATTTTTTTATCTCAAATTTACTGTAACTTTAAGGCCTACATGGTGTGAATAGGAGATCTATCGGATAATTGGTTCAATATTTTAAGAAGATTTATTTATGTAAACAAATAAAAATATTTGTTAAGACATTTTGGTTAAACATTTCTACCATTAACTGACCGAATTAAACTAGCGCACCGGGGTCGCTTCGCTCCCCCGGTTTGCCTGGTCCACCCAGGCAAAATCTGTTAACTTCGGCCAGGCCGAAGTTTACATACCCTACACCCTGCATACAACGTTTATTAAAGGAAAAAGAGTGAATTTCTATCAATAATTAGTGAAAATGCATCATTACACTTCAATGCTATTAACTCCATTGTGCGATTTTCACAACTGTGGCCTCTTTCAAAGAGAAATTATATATTTGAAGCTATTTTCGTATTCCAAACACGATTATACCCTTTTTGTGTCGATTGTCTAATCTATGAATAAGAGTGAAGTTAGGAATCTTATAGGGGCCCATGTTTCTACAAAACGAAGTAGTTCTGGTGTTTGCAGCATTGTGCCATTGCTAATATCTTGAAAGTGCGAATAAAAGCTCAGCAATTTATGGAAGAATAATTGAATCGATGATTTTTTGTGTGCCATAAAATCATAATGTGCCTTTAGTTGCTTTTCCTATTTTAGATGTTCATTTCAATGCAGACAAAATCTGATTCAACAACAGACTTGGGAGGGTAGAAATTTTCAACAATATAAAGTCCAGAAGTACTTGCTGCGCTACTATAAGCAACATATAGTGCCGCGTGATTGATTCCACTTTGAAGATGAACAGCCATTTGGAAATATGTAGCTCCCTGACTTTTGTGGATTGTGATCCCATCAGCAGGGATTGTATTCTCTCAATCGTCACCTGCTCATTACGTTTATATTGAAAAGATATAATAAATTTTTATGGGCGTCCATTGAGGTTCAGTTGGATGTGGTCTCTTTCTTCTTGGATTCACTCCCACCTTTCATCAGCTAATAACATCCATAAAGTAGTTGGATTTCTTGTAGATCTACGATTTTGTATGGAAGGTGCTCGTGTCCTATAAGAGATATTTTCCATTTGATTCTTGGGAACTCTTAGTAGCAATATTTAATCTAATAACTGTCTATATGGTTTACCATATCCAACATTGAGCTGTAGCTTTTGAGCTGTAGCTTGTCAATTTTTAGTATGTAAACTGGTATCGGTGGTACATGATCAGACGCAAAAAATTCATCTCTATATATACCATAGTTTATCATATATACCATATTCAACTTTTGCGTTATATGGGAGGGCGATGTTATCCATTTTTGACTTGTAAACTCGTATGAGTGGAACATGACCACACACAAAACTTTATCTCGATATATACCATAGTTCACCAGATATCCCATATAAACCTTTTGCTTTATATGGGAGGTGGGCGTGTCCGATGGGCGATGTTTTCCATTTTGCCTTTTAAAACTCGTATCAGTGGAACATGATTACACACAAAATTTTCATCTCGATATATACCATAGTTCACCAGATATCCCATATAAACCTTTTGCTTTATATGGGAGTGGGGCGTTCCGATGACCGATTACGTCCATTTTTAATACAAGTAGCTTATTAATATAGAAATACTAAATCCAAAATTTCAAGTCAGTATCTCTTACCGTTTCTTCACAAAATCTTATTTCCACAGACAGACACACAGACACACAGACAGCAGACAGACGGACAGACAGACAGACAGACAGACGGACATAGCTAAATCGATTCAGGAGGTGACGCTGATCAAGAATATATATACTTTTCCATACCTACGACCTCTCCTTTAATGCGTTACAAACGGAAGGACAAAATGAATATACCCTTACCACAGGGTGTAGGGTATAACAAGTCAATTTGGTATGAAAACAAGTCGATTTGGTATGGAAACAAGTCGATTTGGTATGAAAACAAGTCGATTTGCTATGAAAAGAAGTCGATTTGGTATGAAAACAAGTCGATTTGGTATGAAAACAAGACGATTTGGTATGAAAACAAGTCGATTTGGTATGAAAACAAGTCGATTTGGTATGAAAACAAGTCAATTTGGTATGAAAACAAGTCGATTTGGTATGAAAACAAGTCGATTTGGTATGAGAACAAGACGATTTGGTATGAGAACAAGTCGATTTGGTATAGAAACAAGTCGATTTGGTATGAAAACAAGTCAATTTGGTATGAAAACAGATGATTTAGTTGTAAACAAGTCGATTTGGTATGAAAAAAGTCGATTTGCTATGAAACAAGTCGAATTGGTATGAAAACAAGTCGATTTGGTATGAAAACAAGTCGATTTGGTATGGAAACACGACGATTTGTATGAAAAAAAGTCGATAAATCGATGAATTATTGATCGAGAGAGTGAGACTGAGAGACAGAGATGGAGCGATGGTTTCTGGTCCACTGCACCCACCCACATGGACTTCCTCGTTCGTGAGAATTCGCCAGGTTTCCTTTGGTCATCTTCGATAATAATTATATTAATGAAGCTGTTTAATTAAATGAAAGCCAAAAATATACATAAGCATGCACGTCCGTATTTGTGTATGGGATCGGTGGTACCTATAGTATATATGCGATGGTATGTAGGTGCTTGGAAAATGTGTCATAAATTGTTTCCGCCTCCGACGCTCGTGGATCACCAACACAAGCATGCATATTTATAATCTTTCGACAAACTCTGGCCGTGCATTATTAGTTCATACATAAATACACAATAATATATGTATAATATTCGTAAATAGTATTGCTTCGTGACACATTTTCGAAAATATCCTCTCGCTAAATAATCATTAGTATTTCGGAGGAGGTGTTTTTTCTCGTTATTGCTTTTTATTTTTTCATTGGACCCGCCATTTGGAGGCATTTTCGTTACACTTTTCCGAACACTTTTTTAGTGTAAGAAACTCTTCTTAAAATAGATATCGTATTTTTAGGAAATCAGAAAGCCGACAACCAACCGACAAATGCAACGTGATATAGTAAAAATTCATCTCATTATCACACGTTATTCGCTATTCTTAGATGATTTCTCATAAAATGCCGATTTTCCCCGTTTCGTTTACGGAATATCGTGTAAATTTGTGAAACCCTTCGCTACTGAAACGAGGATTTTTCCAACCCATACTCACTGTCTAACTACTGTGGTATTGTTGTTGTTGCTTCTTCGCTTCTTCCTTTCTTGGTTTCACCTGTGTTTGTTTTTTTTTCTATTGTCTCTGGAGACCGTTTGTTTTCCACTTGATCTGCGATTATTCTTCAATCTGGTGCAATATCAAAATCCCCGCCGCGACACGATCGAGAGCTCTTCGCGTATTGCGGCGAACGGCTGCGGAAAATTCCTGCCGAAGCGTTGAGAATTTTCGGTGGAAAGATCGTTTATTAATAGACCTTGAGATGAGGCAACATTTTGGGGGAAAGTGTGAATAAATGAATTGCTCTGTGCAGCGCTGTGAGAATAAACAATTCGCCTCAGCGATCGTCAACATGGCGGCGATAACCATTCAAATCGAATTTAAAATATACTGAAATTCGTCAATTTATTTCGTTATTGATTTTCCAATAAATTAGAGATTATGTTTCCCAATGAGATTTTGTGGATGTCATTCGCGATTGGACGCCACTGTAATTCTCTAGATCGTCCGCCTCTCTCTCTCATGTCTCCTGTTGCTCTCCGTGCATCTGGTGTTTGGCTTTTGGTGGCCAGGAGAAATAATGTGCGAATGGCCGGCACTTGGCTATAATGCCGTGCGTATATTTGGAAAGAAATCGTAACTCCAAACATATGTTCTGTTAGTATGGGAAAATTAAACTAAATATTATTCTTGTATGTGGATTTCAACATTAAATTCTTTATTTCGGGTTTTGTAAATGATGAAATCTTAATTGAATGTTGAATGTCGATTATTGTGCATAATTATTGTCGATTATTGTGTATTAATAATAAATAATTTTTAATTAATAATTTCACGATTTAGATGAGTTTTCAATTGAATTATCCAGTTGTTTGGTGGGAATCAAACCAAACCAAACCAAACCAAACCAAACATCTTTAATGTTGACCCATCGAGGACGTGAGGAGTTTTCTCGTCATTATTATTAAAATTAGCTCTTAACCGCAACGTCGATTTCCATGCCTTCGACAGGACAGAATCGGATGGGGCAGGGTAGGATAGGATAGGATAGGATAGGAATGGAATGGAAAGGCTACAATTAGATAGGATGGGGGTGGTATGTGTGTGTGTGTTGGACGGAATCGAACAGTGCAGAGCATGGAAATCAATTACGCTGCAGTGTTGCCGGACCAACAGCTCGACAACCACTTTCCGGAAACAGCATGAGGTCCTGTCGAGGGTCGTCGGAGTCGCCTCTCGCTTTCTCGCTCTCTTTGAGTGGGCGAGGTATGAACATTAAAGTACATTTAATAACTAAAACAAAAATAACATCAACCACAAGAACAACAACACAACATCAGCCAAGACGAAGAAGCATAATGAAGCACCAGATGGAATGGGGTTGAGAATCGTCCAAGGAACGAAGGACATGGAAGGATGGATAATCTTAAACTAGGGGGGCGAACGTCAGGAGTCGCGTCGACGCCAGTCGCAGTTTCTTCCCGCACACAATTCTATATTAAACACGGTCCCAGCCAGACGCAGCTCAATCGTCCTCGATCAGTCCGTGAGCTTCCATCGCGAACCAAAGGCACGCACGGTATTTGGCCAAGTGATTGCAAATTGCAGTGAAAAATCACAGTTCAATATATTTGTGAAAAAGTATTAAAGTTGTACAAATATCTGCAATAATCGTAGTACACATATTTTAGCATAATAATGTTCGCGTCCAAAATATGGGATTTTCATATGGTTGTACTGTGTATATTCCGTAATATACTCTGAAGCTGAAGTCAACATGGCCGATGTGAGTCGAATTGGGTTTGAGGGAGATGATGGTTTTATTTTTTTGAATATTGTAGAAACTCTTTTAGTTCCAATAGAATAATCCTTTTAGTCATTTTCATACTTTTATTATGCCCTCAAAGTGTTTGAAAGATTATGAATAACTTGTAAATTTCTAGCATAAACTGAGCGGACTCATCCAGTGGAAGTATGAGAAACGTCCGTTTTGCAATGCATTCACAGGTGAGTCCAACCGGCCCAACTTTCTCGACCATTCTTCCTCTTTCAATCCTCTCCTCCCTCCCTTCTGCACTCATTCACCCTGCAGGTTGTGGCAAGAAACGCGCTGTTCCATATCCGCTTGTGAAGCGGGCCGAAGTCGAGGACCAGGGCTACGCCAACGAGGATGTGGGCGAGGCCCTGAGCGATCTGATCGACATCAATGCCGAGCCAGCTGTCGAGAACGTCCAGAAGCAGATCATGTCGCAGGCGAAGATCTTCGAGGCCATCAAGGAGGCCAGCAAGGAGATCCTGTGGCAGAAGAACAAGCAGAAGTTGCGGAATCAGTTGAAACTGCAGGCCGAAGAGGGCCAAAATGCTTGAATCCTTCTTGGCCAAGGAGACCAAGGCCAAGGCAGGATGTGTACAGAACAGAAAAACGACAAAAGGAATGTTTATTCAAAGCGATAAGAAAATGTTAATTTATTTATGTTGAATGGAATTAAAATAAATTAAATCAAGTTGAATGGAATTAAAGACATTATTAAATCAAGTTGAATGGAATTAAAAGAAATTACAACAAATTGAATGGATTTAAAAGAAATTAAATCAAATTGATTGAGATTAATATAAATGAATTGGAATTAAAACAAATCGAATGAAACTAACTAAGTTGAATAGAATTAAACTAAGTTGAAAATTAGGTACAAGAAGACTTAGGATTGGGTACAATAAAACTTAGGGCTCTAGGGGTTTCATCGCTTCCGCGAGAGCGTGAGCTTGACGCCGCCCTTCGCGATGATGGGCAGCGAGTGATTGTCGACGACGATCTCGCGTCGTTCGGTGATCGCCAGGTCGAAGTTGGCCAGAATCTTGACCACGGCCAGCTTGGAGTTGATGTGGCCCATACGCTGGGCGATACAGTGGCGCGGTCCCTCGCCGAAGGGCATGTAGGCGGCGGGATTGTAATTGCGAGAGCCGCCCGAACCTCCCACGGCGAAGCGATCGGGGTCGTAGACGTCGGGATCGGGGAAGTGATCGGGGTCGCGATGCAACCCAAACAGCGAGATGATCACGGGGCGTTCCCTTCTCGATGATGTGGTCCTCGGAGCCGGGAATTTTGTAGTCCTTCGTGCACTGGCGATTGAGCATCGGGAGTCCCGGGTACTTGCGAAGGGTCTCTGGAGGAGATGGAGTTCATCAACCAATCGATTGATTGATTCGTTTCGACAATGGGCCAACAAAACTTACCTGATATGCACATCTCGAGGAAGGGCATCTCCTGCAGGGCATCGTAGCTGACGCGGCCGCCGTGCTTGGCCAGAACCTCGTCGATCTCGGTCTGGGCTCGCTTCAGTAGCTCCGGGTATTGGGCCAGCTCGAACAACGTGAAGGCGGCCGTCGACGCTGTCGTCTCCTGGCCGGCGATGTAGAAGATGAACGCCTGCGCTGCGATGCTCTCAATCGACATGGCCTTTGTCTGCGTTTCCTTCGCACTCTCGTCGACCTTCGCCTCGCCTCCCAATGGTTGTCATCATCGTCGATGCGGCCCGTGTTGCGGAGCTGCATGAGAAGCTGAAGCATATCCTTGCGAACGATGTTGTTGCGTTCGCGATGCTCGATCGTCTCCTTGATGATGGCGCCCATCTTCAGGGCCACCGGGTTCTGGAAACCGATGCGGAACAGGAACCTGGCCACACTGGGGGGTTGGGGAGGGAAAACACATACATTTTACATGGTCTGTCGTCGGTCACCCATGATCTGGTTAACCACTTGGTTCACCACTTACGCTGGCACCTGGAAGAGCAGGATGGAGAAGAGGTGGAGCAGCAGGTTGTCTCGACGCACCGTGTTCCGGATCATGCGGAACTTGTTGGTCGGATTCTCGAAGCTATTGATCTCCAGACCGAATATCACCGAGCCAATGATGTCGATGGCATAGCTGGAAAAGTCGAAAGTTCTGAATATTTTATCACATTTCTCTCCTAACCCTTTTATTACTTTGTCATCACATCCTTCATGTCCACCTCGATCGCGCCGCTCTCGGGCACAATTGTTCGCAGGTGTTCGATCATCTTGTTGCCAATATCGTCGGCCGTGCCGAACATGGCCTTCAGCTTGCCCAGCGTGAACGATGGCGCCAGATTGTGACGCATCGTGCGCCAACTCTCGCCCTCCATGGCGAAGAGCGTCGCCGAGATGGGATCCTTCTTCTCGTCCACGTAGACGCCGCGATCGTGGAAGCTGGCGAAATCCTGGGCCAACACATGGCGGACCAGGTCGACGTCGCGGATCAGAACCGCCGGCCGCCAGAGCTGGTAGATGCCAACGTACCGAAGTCCCTTGGTTTTCGTGTAGATATCGTAGTAGGTCATGCCCATGGAGCGTTCCTTCTTCACGGTCGGCCACATCGAGCCGAACGGTATGCGCGAGTCGACATCGTAGGGGAATCCCCGGCGCTTCCAATACGAGAAGTGGTGCTTGGCGTAGCGAACGGCGAGGGCGGAGCAAATGCTCAGCAATAGCAGGAGGAGCACAAGCAAAACATCGTGGCTGTTGATGCGATAGTCGCAATTTGCCTGCGGTTCACTTGACCGGCGACCGGAGAACTATATCTACGACAACACTATGTACTCTACTACTCAAAGATAATCGCTGGCATGTAATCTCTCCGTCTGGACAAGTAAATATTTAAATCTAATAGTGCTAAACATAAATATGCACCTGGCCGTAATAGGAAAGAAAACATGATAATTGATAAGATAAATTGTAAATGAATGACGAATTTTCGATTGTTCTATTGAAATCGACTGCAATCTCAAGTAGTCAATTTAAGTATATACATTTATGCATAAAAATAAACCATACAGATATTGTTTTTATATATTTATAATATATATATATATTCTTCATTTATAATTCAATTCATAGACTGAACAATTCACTACATGTTGTAAAAAAATAAATAAGTTTTACTTATTATATATTGTAATAAAGGAATTTCACAAATTTCTTCTATTCTCTTATTCAGTTGTAAGATTATATCTTCTTATGCCTATAACACTCATTTGGCATCGACCACATCGAATTGCAAATCGAATTGTTGATCCAAACCGATCAGACAATCCGACATTAAATACAGCGTCAGGACGATGCGACCACGGCGCGGTGTCGACTGGAAGCAAATGCGATTCAACGAGCGGCGGCCACGCATCGGGACGCGCTTCATGGCGAGCAGCTCATCGTTCGCCTGGGAGCCGAGGGTCAGGAACCACGCCTCGTTTTGCCCTTCGGATATTTCGGGCAGTAAACGGAGTTGGAGCGCGAGTGATTATTGCGCACCAGGTCAATGCAGAGCACGTAATCCTAGAGCAAAGAGCAAATCAATGAAATTGTTAACAAGATCAACACTTAAGGTTTTCCAAATGAACTCACTTCATTTGGGTGAATTTCTGTCCACAGGTTCGGGTCGAATTCGGTCGGCAGCTTGCGGACAGCTTCCAAGTCATCCATGTGACGACCTTGAATGGATATCTTCACCGTTATGTCTGGAAGATCTTGCAGAACCTAGGCGTATGATATAATGACAAATTAAGAACAACGGACAATCACATATTGAAGTCTTTGCAAACCTTGTAGATTTGTTCGATCTCCGGCTCCTCGAACACATCGCGCAGTGGTCCAGCCAAGAGTTCGTAGTCGTTGGCACACAATTCCTTCAGTGCGGGCAACGTCATGTATTCGTAGTTGCAATTGATGTTGTAGAAGACCGGCACACTGAGATTGGTCACATGGGGCAGAGTAAGAAACTCGGATTGGTCAAACCATCTGGCCTGAATGGTGCTCTGCATGAGCAGTTGGATCGACAGGGTGGTCGAGAGCCAGCCACGTTCGGCCGTGTAATCGACCATGGCCTGCATCACACGTGTCGCATTGTCCAGTGCGGACTTGGTGTCAGTCAGATAGTCGGAATTTGGCAGTTCTAAGCGTGAAAAGTGCGCTTGGAGCAGGAGGAATGTTTTCGTGTATGGTGAGTCCCATGTCGATGACATCGGCTTGAAGCGACAGTCGCCAGCGAGTTCTCTGGAAGAATATTAACAAAATCACTTATAATCATCGAATGATCGAAGGCACGATAGACAATTGTGTCGTACTCATTGTGAATGTCCTCGTTGTGGCGCACGGGTTGCTGATCGAATTCATATGAGTCCGCAATGGCCAGCAACAGTTCGCGCGCCGTCATTTGCGGCTTCAGATCGTCGAGGAAGTGTTTCATTGTGCGATAGGACAAATAGTAGAACGATGAGATCCGTCCCAGAAACGTTGGCACCAACATTCCCTCACGTTGCACGAGACACGCGGCCGCCTCCAGTTCATACAGCACACGTTCGACCAGCGATGAGAGGAACGTATTGATTTCATTCGGCTCGATGCTCTCGAGATTGTAATAGGTGGGATTGCGTAGAAGTCGCCTGAAGAAGTACGTCCATGTCAGATAGTCGAGAGCGGCTTGTTTCGTCTGAACCGTGCCCGAGACAACCTCGGCGTTGATATGTTCGGGCAGGACTTGCAGCAGGCTCGACTCCACGGGGAACGGGTCGTAGAGGAACTTCTTGTAGAAGTTCTTCTTCACGTCGTGCACCAGAACGACGGCCACGCCTTCATTGTCGAACTGGGGTCGCCCGGCACGACCCATCATTTGCAGAACATCCGTGATGGGCATGTCGACGTACTTCTTGACTTTGCCATCGAAGTACTCGGTGCCCTTGATGACGACCAAGTGCGCTGGCAGATTTACGCCCCACGCCAGAGTCGCAGTCGCAATGAGCACCTGGATCTTGCGATGATAGAATAGTTCTTCGACCACCTTGCGATCGTTCTCCTGCAGACCAGCATGATGCAGACCAATTCCAAAGGCCAAGCAGAATTTCAAATTCGAGTCTTTGATGTTGGTCAAGATCTGTTGCATTTCCTGCTCAGCTATGTGCAGGAATTGTTTTGGATTATCATCGCCGGCAACGAATGTTATGAGGTCCAGCGCGGTCAGGCGGGTCTGGCGACGTGAGGAGACAAAGACAATGGTCGGCTCGCAGGGAGAATACGTGCGAATGGCTTGGAAAGTCGGCCGGTTCATCGTGGCCATGCGTGGACAATAATGTTTGCCTGCGAAAGAGACTTGTGAATAGAACTCCTATGGAGTAAAAGCAACGTGGTATTTTACCTGAGAAGCCGTTGATGTGAACCTGAAGCGGAACCGGGCGCACTGAGGGCTTGAAGTTGTAGAGACCCATCTTCTTGATGCCCAACCAGTTGGCCAGATCCTGAGCGTTCGCCAGCGCCGTCGACAGGCCCACGATTCGTATCGATTGACCCGTGTGCGATGTTATGAAATTCGTGCGAGTCACAATCACTTCAATGACGGGGCCACGATCTTCGCCCAGCAAGTGGATTTCATCGATGACGATGAGCACCACGTCCTGGACGTATTCGCGCGTCTGCCACGAACGACTGATGCCGTCCCATTTCTCCGGCGTGGTCACAATGATCTGGCTCTCGCGGATGGCTTGTATATCTGGCGTCGTGTCGCCCGTGAGTTCGACGACTTTTTTGCCCAGCGGCTTGCCTTCGAAGCGCTTCTTCCAATCGGCAATGCGCTCCTTAACCAGCGCCTTGAGCGGTGCAATGTAGACGACCTTGGAGCGAGGATGCTTGTTGAAGGCACGGAAGATTGCGATTTCGGCGACAATTGTTTTTCCCGACCCTGTTGGTGCGCCAATTAAGACGTTATTGTCCGTGTGATACAGACAGTGGAATATTTGCGTTTGAATCGGATTGAAATGGGAGAATGAGTACAAAGATTCGTATTGTTTGTTCTGCAAACAAGACACGGGCAGTGGCTGCAATGGAAGGAGTTCGGTAAGCGGTGGATGATGCTCCGGCAGCACGAGATGTTTAAACGTGAGTGGCGTCCATGTGTTGCTGCCGAGCCAATTGTCGCTGGCCACTCGAATGTAGTACTGCGGCGGCAAGGGTTCCTTCAGTGGGATGGTCATAACCAATTGTTGACTCTTTCCACTGTACACGAATTTTCGGGTTACCTAGAAAAATACAGTCGAAGATAAAATCGTTCATGTGATGTGACCAGATCAGAGTGTACTTGAAAGAGTTCCGAATGGTAAATGAAATTCGATTCCGGGTCCTCGATCCAAAGCCAAAAGCTTTCGCTGACTTTGCCATGGACCCTGTCGTTCCAGTTGAAGTTGGCCCAAATATCAATTTTGATTCTCAGCACTGTGCGCGTAATTGGCTGCAGCGTGGCCTCGATGTCCAGCATCGGCACCTCACGCGCCGACCTGAACACCGCCTCAGCATAACGTTGATTGCGCACTATTTCCTTCAGTTCATTGACTTCCATCTCGCGCAACGTGTACAAACTCAGGCCGCGACTCTCCAGCTTGTCGATGGTCTCTGGGTTGAGGCACGAGAATTGGCGCATCGGTGTGTCGAAGTCCCATTGTTGTTTCTCGAACATTTTGCATATCTGCAGCATTCGCCCAGCGAGAATTGCGTTGTTATTGCGCAGAACAATTGAGAACAGGGCACGTGAGATACGGGCGATATTTTGCACGATATACGACATGTCCGAGATCAATGAGAAGGATTTCACATAGCCATGCGACAGATAGGTTTGCATCAATATATTGACCTGTAATAGAAATCAAACAATAAGAATATTCAATGGAGATATGTTCCAGCCAGAGTCCACTTGCCTTTCCAGACACATTCTCGCTGCCTCCTGCCGCTTTGACTCTGCAATAATTATGTCGCAGGTCATCCAACTCTTCCAGTTCATCGTCACGCACCTTCAACTGCTGGAATTCTTGAGCCTGCGAAATCATCGCAAAGATTTCCGCCTCGTTCATGAAGGGCTTGATACAGTCATTGAATATTTCCACGGTATCATATTTTATGTAAAAGTGCGAGGCCGTCCGACCGAGGTCGGTAATGTTGAAGTCCATGGTGCGTTGATTGAAGCGAATCATGCGCGCCTTGTCCAAACTCATTGCGGCCGAAACGATCAGAGCTCTGCGCTTGGCCTCCAGCGTGCGATCCTGCTGCAACTCAGCATACTCAATGCCATACACATGTGGATTGATGCGCATGCGGACGAAGAGATAGGTGTAGCTGAGCCACTCGATCGCCTCCTCCACGTTCGATATGGTGCCGAGAGTGATTTCGGCATTGAGATTGTCGGCCAGGCATTGTACGAAATTCGATTCGATTGGGAATTGATTGGTGAGCAGTGAAAGGTAATGATTGAGCTTGTCGTACGTGGTGATAATGGTTCCCACGCCACTCTTGTCGAACTGTGGTCGACCGGCGCGTCCGAAAATCTGCAACACATCCAGGATGCCCAAGTCGACGAAGGAGCCGTGCTTGGAATCGTAGATGTCGGTGCCTGAAAGTGAAGTGAAGGAAAGATATATAATCGATTCAATCGGAAGGGAATGGCGTTACCTTTGATGATGACGGCGTGTGCTGGCAAATTAACGCCCCACGCCAGAGTTGCCGTGCAGACGAGCACCTTTATGTAGCCCTCGGCAAAGTACTTCTCCACCATTTGTCTGTCCGCGCGCAACATGCCGGCATGATGCATCGCCAGACCGCAAGAGAAGAGCTCCACCAACTGCTTGTTGCGACTCTTTTGAATGGCGCGCGTTGCTAAACCAAAACCATTCGAGTCCTTGGGCAAGAAGAGGGCACTTGTGTTGTTCTGTTGAGCCAGCTCACGGAGTGTTGTGGCCGTGCGCACAGTGGCATTGCGAGCATGAACAAACACCATCACCTTGATAATCCTGTTGCACCATCTCGATGCATTTCTGATAGCACACTTGATCCATGTCCGCTAGCTGCTGCAGTGGTTTCACCGACTTCACACCAATGAAATTCGTATCCAGCGGAACTGGACGGAATCTCGAATCGAAATAGAAGAGGCCTTTCATGGGGTTGACGCGTAGGAAATTGGCCACGTCTATGTAATTGGGCAGTGTGGCGGAGAGACCAACAATTCGTATCATGCTCTGAGACGACTCCACGAGTCGGAGCGTGCGAGCCACTAACGCCTCGACGACAGGACCACGCTCGCCATGCAACAGGTGAACCTCGTCGATGATTAGCAATTTCACAAGACTGATGAGTGCAACATCGCCGGCGCCTGCAATTATTTCGATCAAGCTAATTTACAGAACAATATTCCTACGACTCACCTTTGCGTGTCACCACATCCCACTTTTCGGGCGTGGTCACAAGTATTTGCGTTTGCGTCATCTCAGTCTTGGTCAGCTGCATGTCGCCAGTCAGTTCACGCACGACGATGTTCAGGGATTTCAAGCGCTTGGAAAAGTTCGCGACCATCTCCGCTGCCAGGGCCTTCATCGGAGCAATGTAGACGATCTTGAATTGGTCTCGATTTATCACACCGCCTTCCAGATGCGAGCGTATCGCATGGACAATGGCCAACATGGCCACGTTGGTTTTGCCCGCCCCCGTCGGAGCGCACACCAACATGTTCTCGTTGCTGTGATAGGCCACCGGATACACCACGGACTGGATGCGATTCAGCTCCTTGGTGTTGGCAAAAGCCATCTGGCCGATGTCGTCCAAGTCCGCGATTTGTATGCGATTGTTGCCGACGGCCAATGGAGGTGGTTCGGTGGCTGGGATCTTCACTTCCTCGTATTGTTTATTGTCGATGCGGCTGGCAGTGTCGGGTAAATGAATGCGATTGCCTCCGATGAAGCCGGCGTGTTGCTTGGCTCCCAGTTGGCTGTCGAACACATATGGATATTTAGGCACAGTGTATTGCGTCGGACGCATTTCCTTCAGCTGTTGTGTCGTCTTCAGCAAAGGTTGTTGCTGAGCGCACTCGAGTAGTTTGCGTTGTTGCTGCAATCGCAACTGTATGGGATTCAGGTTGCGCGACACCTCTTCAGTCATCGGCTCGACCCATGCTGTTCAGAATGCGATTCAACTTCTTTCTCCTCCCGGCGACTCTGCTTACTGATCTCCTTCTCCAAGGCGGATTGAACCACGACCGCGGTGGCCACGGTGGGGCGCAGTTCGCCGCCTCGTTGTTGTTGGAGCTGTTGCGCCGCCTTCGTCCGTTGCAACCGCTTCTCCTGCTGCTCGTATTTGTCCAGTTGCGCTGCGAGAACTGATCGTTTCTCGAGCAATTGCTGCACCAGCTCGAAATGCTCAAAACCCAACAACTCGATGAGATCGTTTTGCAATTCGTTGTTGGTCTTCTTTGAGTTCAGCATCTCGCTGACTTTAGAGATCAGCTGGATGTCACCTGTTGATTCGGACAATTCCAGAAGGGTTTCCACGTCGCCTTTGCTCCTCGAAGTGCTAAAGAAAGAAAGAAAGTTCGAAATGATAGAGCTTTATAGGGAGAGCGACAACAACAACAACTCACCTGGGCCCATCGTCTGTGTTATTCCAATTCATGGAGAAGGTCAACTGGGTTTCATTGTTGAGAATGGCGTTCGGCGAAAGATCCAGCAATCGCAGGACATCGCATTGAGCCGGTGCCGCAAGCTTCACTTGTATATTCGCACCCCAGTAGTCGGAGTTCTGATTCGATTTTCCTCGGTGCGACCACGCCTTCAACTCGTCCACTTCGTAGTCTTCGAGTAAATGGCGTATTTGTTTGACACAATCCAAGACACGGCCGAGTATCGTGTTGAAGACCGTGCCGAAAAGGCTTCTGATGCGATTCGTGTGCGTCACACTGACGACCTTCTGGTCCAGAAAGAGCCAAAACAAATATAGAGCCGCATGCTCGACCACACTCGGATGCTCCTCGTAGCCCATGGCCTCCTGCACCAGATTTCGGATCTTGTGCAGCAGAATCTTCGCTTCCGGCGCCTTCCCCTTGGGCAGTTGTTGCAACAGTTGTACCATCGTCTGGACATCGGTGGACTGTCTGTTGTTGTTGTTGGTGTTGGCATGTCGAAGAGGAAGAAGGAGTTCGATTGAAGCGCAGCTCTTGGTCAATGTGGTGAAATTTGTGTCACTTACTGCCGCTGTTTGGAATCTCGCCACGCTCGGATCTCGTCGATGTCTGCCGTCAGCGGCGACGTCGTCTTCGCCTCCAGGTCGGTGTTGGCGCGCAGGGACGACGAAAAACGAGGATATTCCTTCATGTTTCTGCCTTCTCCTTATTTATTGTCTGTCTACCTATGTCAATTTACAATGCAAGGCAACAATCAATGTTCAATTTGTGTTTCGGAATTTGAAAATATGGAAAATTTGCCACAACACATACGAACTAACACACTCGCGTCCGTCCGTCGCGTCCAATCAGCTGTTTGAGCGAGAGGCCGGCGAAAGTGACGTCTCTCGGCCAGGGCTGCAAAAGCTCTCGATATTAGATTTGACAACTGATGGTACACTGAAAAAATAAATAAATTGTGAAATCTGAAGAAAAGACGTTCTTTTTGTTTTGTTTATGTGCATTTTAAAATGTTAGTGAATTCCCTTATAATGTTTGAAATTAAATATATGTAATATTTTCAATTAGCTATGATGTTTTCTACCCCCAGACGATGTGATGTGAAAGCGATGGTAAACTGAAAAAATAACAATAATAATTTATGAAATCTGAAGAAAATACGTATTTTTTTATAAATAATATATATTTTTCGTTAAAGTGCATTTCCGTATATTGTTTCAAAAGTGAATTTTCTTATAGTGTTTGAAAATTGTAAAAACATGTAGTATTCAATTGGCTATGATGTCTCCTACCCCCAGACGATGCCCTCGATCCAGTCCACATAGTTGAAGACACGCGTGTAAATCCCTGGCACGTCCGGAGTCCCGCAGCCCACGCCCACCGAGGTGATGCCCAGCAAGTAGTACATGCAGTCGTAGCCCGGATGGTACTGCAGCAGGGGGCCGCCGGAGTCGCCGTGGCAGGTGTCCTTCTTGTCGCTGGAGCCGGCGCACATTTGGCTGCGTTCGTTCAGCCCGGTCGGCAGTCGATCGCCCTCCTCAGCCACTTGACCACACGAGAACAAGCTGAATCTCCTCAGCTGCACCTTGAAGAGGACGTCCGACGATGGCCCCGCCTGCTTGGTGGCGCCCCAGCCGACGGCCACGTAGCTGTTGTACTCGTCTCCGTCGCCGATCGGCAGGCAGGCCGGGGCCACGTACGGACTGAGGGTGACCTCTCGCGACAGCTCCACCAGGCCGATGTCGTTGTAGTTGAGCGTGTCCACGTACTTGGGATGCGGGATGGTGCGCTGGACGCGAAAGTCCTCGGGCTGGGCGTCGTCATCGTCCGTGTTGAAGTTCAGCTCACCCAGACGCACGATGTTCACGGAGCCCCTGCAATGATCGAATCGATCCGATCCGATCCGTTCGTTATCAGTCGTCGGAGACTTCGGGGGTATCCCAAGCATTTGGGGTTTTCCCAAGACTTACTGCGGCGAATAGAAGCAATGGGCGGCGGTGAGAACGTATCGTGTGCTGAGCAAAGTTCCGCCGCAGAACCAGATCGGCGCCTGGCCATCGGTCGAGTTCCCCAGGCGTGCCATGTGGGGGAATTCCTTCGCCTCGGCGGCGATGCCGTCGACGATCAGTCGGGTGGGCATCTTGCACAGGTCGACCACCCTCGTGAACGACGGGGAGTTGAGCAGGAGCGGCCCGTACTCGTACTCGGTCTCGTAGGCCGCTCGTTTGTACTCGGCGCACTCTGGGCGATCGTGAGAGAGAGAGTGACAATACAGAAAGAGAGCGAGCGAGAGCGATAATACAGAAAGAGAGCGAAAGAGAGAGAGAGAGAGTGTGATGATGTTGGGGATGATTATGGTAATTACATGGTAGCGTTATTAATGATGACGTTGGTGTTGGTGATTATTGTGTTGTTGATAACGATGATGTTGATGATGACAACGATGTTGATGACGTTGATGATGTTGTTGATGACGACGACTATGTTGTTGATGCTTTTAATAATGACATTGATAGTTACAATGACGATGATGATGATCTCACTCACTGGTCACGTGAATCCGACTCGGCGTCCTGTTTTCGAAGGGAACTGTGAAAACTCAGAGGTTGAAACTCTTGATAGAAAGATTTACAGCTCGATACGTACATGGGTTTTGTGTCGAAGTTCGCTGCAGCTGAGCCCCGATGCAGATCAGCAGCAGAGCCGTGGCGGGGATTTTCGACGACATCGTGGCAAGTTCAAGGTTTCCGCTGATCGACCTACCCAGAGGAAAGATGGCAATAGACTGATTTCGAATTCCGGTAATCGATGATCTCAGGGCGAGAGACTATCGAGTAGCCGCGAGAAGAGCTCTTAATGAGAATTAAGCGCGAAACCAGAAGCAAAACAAACCGAGACAAGAATCAATACAAACACACAAAGTATTTAAGAGAAGAACTAGTTTCTTATATTTCGTTGTTTTGATTGGAATGATTTATACGAAGTGAAGAGACAGACGGCGTGTGGGACAAATCGCAACCAGTCAAACAGTCAGTGATCCAATCAATCAATCAATAGATCCACCAATCGTTTGATTGATTGATCACCAGATGCCTCCGCCCCAGACGATCCGCTCGATCCAGTCGACGTAGGAATTCACTCGAACGTAGACGCCTGGCGCGTTGGGGGCGCCGCAGCCGAAGCCGAACGAGGTGATGCCGAGCAGGAGCTGCATGCAGGGGTAGAGCGGGTGCTGGACGAAGAGGGGGCCGCCGGAGTCGCCCTGGCAGGTGTCCTTGTTGTCCGTGTGCGAGCCGACGCAGAACTGGGTGCGCGAATGGACGCCGCGCTCCAACTTATCCGGCAGCTCGATGGCCTCCCGGCACTCGGCGTCGTCGAACACCTCCAGCCGAACCTTCAGCAGATGCGTCGACGGCCGCTTCGCCGTGCCGACAGCGCCCCACCCCGCGGCCGTCATGTACCGGAAGTCGCTGGCATTCGTCAGCGGCAGGCAGGCGGGAACGACGAACTCGCCAATGGTCGCCTCCCGGTCGAGCCGCACGAGCACGATGTCGTTGTAGTTCTTCCGGAAGTCATAGTCCGGATGCGTGACATTGCTCACGATGACGAAGTCCTGCGGCTGGGCCACGTCCGTCGTCGTGCTGTAGTCCAGCTCGCCGAGACGCACCACGGTCGGCATCCTAAAGGAATCGTGATAGAGGATCAACCGGGCCTTGTTGGAAAGCGGTTGTTTATTTGCTCTCACCTCTCATCGTAGAAGCAGTGGGCGGCCGAGAGCACGTACCTGGGGCTGATGAGGGTGCCGCCGCAGATCCAGTCGATCTGGCCCGCGCCCAAGTCGACGCCCAGGAGCGCCATGTGCGGCAGCTCGCGTGGTGCGGCCTTCTCGCCGTTCACGATCAGCGGCAGCGGGTCGCACTTGGGGTAGGCGCGATCGCGATACCGGCGGCACTCTGGAAGCACAGACATAGATTAGAAGTTGAGAGCGAGACAAGATCATGACCATGATCACCACATTACCATTGACGAAGACCTTCGAGTTGTCCTCGACGAACGGTTTCAACGTCTGCTTGATCTTCTTCGGGCAGCAGACGATGTTGCGCGGCGAGTCGCAGAATTGGATGCTGTTGAATATCTCCTGGAATTGCTCCGCGATGGGCGGACAATCGATCAGTCGCTTGCACTCGCCTTTGCCGTCGTTGCAGTCATCATCTAAAAACAAGTGTTGATGTTGATGTTTTTCGAGAGAGATGGAGTTATATGTTAGAGGTAGATGACGATACCGATCTGTTGGCAGCTGTGGTCAGGAGGAGCACCGCGTGGAGCAGGTGTGTCAGAGCCAAGAACTTCATTGTTGGGATTTTGTGGAGCGGCAGTGGAATGACAGCCGAAGCGCAGCGACAGCCGTGGGGAACTGAGCGCAGCTGGGACTCTTGGACTCTGGTCGCATTCTCGCCGGATGAGCTTCGATTGCTTCGCGCGCTCTCGTTCTCGGTATCAATCTTGTTCTCGGTCTCAGTCTCTGGCTTAATCTCGGTGTTGGTCTCGGTCTCGGTCTTAGTCTCAGTCTCGATCTTGGTCTCGGTTTCTGTCTCTGGTTCAGTCTCAATCTCGATCTCGGTCTCAATCACGGTCTCAGCCGCGGTGTCGAGCACGACTCAGTGGCCAGAGTTGACGCCTCTTCCGCAAATCGTTTCTCATCACAGTGGAAAGATTCGTGATAAGAGAGACAAACTAATTGCAATGCGACAGCTAGCGAGCGAGAGACAGGCAGACAGATAGATGGAGAGACAGACAGACAGACAGATAGATGGAGAGACAGACAACCAGGCAGATGGAGACACGGAAAAAGCTTTAGAGAACCAGTTCATTTGGTAAATATTTTTCACTCTCGCTCGTGATCATTTCTTCTCATTTCATCTGAGGCCCGAGTGAAGCTGGAGATTATCGCTAATCAGTTCTGAGAATTAAAAATTCATATTTTGTGTATTAAAATATTCAGTTGTTTTTCTTTTGTGTTCTTGTGTATTTTTAGAATATTCTGTTAAATTTAATTGATTTATTTTTAATTATTTGCTTCATTTTTAATTATTTGCTTTATTTTCAATTGTTTTGTTTGTGTTTAATTATTTCTTTTGTTTTTCAAAAATTCGTTTATTTATAAAAATTCGTGTATTTTGAATTATTTTTAATTATTTTATTAGTTTTTAATTAATTTGTTTATTTTTTCATTTATTCTTAATGATTTACCTGATTTTAAATTATTTCGTTTATTTTTTGTACTTGGATCTTTTTTGTACCCTTGTTTTTTTAAAACCCTTCGTCAGAGAAGCCTCCAAATTTATTTCTGATAATCGAAAATAATGAAACGTGTCCCTCGTGTTATCAAATTCAACGTCGGACGCATGGAATCGATTCCGAATTTTTTTACTCGCTATCGCCGGACTCCTCCACATTCACCCCAAATGCAATAATTGGAAGCAAATTCTTCCTTCTCGTTCTTTTCGCCTTTTTCCGTCGGCCTTTCAACATTTTCCTTCGTCCTTTTTCGTACTTTTTCCTTCCCCCTTTTCCTTCGTCCTCATCAATATAATTTCCGGGAAGTTGAAATTTGCATAACCCTGGCCATAACCCAGGTGAAAGGAGTCCTGTCTGCACTTGATGTGAATGTATTATCTCTCGTGTCCATCCCGCCCTCTAGTCGTTGTCGTCCGCCCGATTGGGTGATCAAAGATTTGCAAAAGTTTTCCAAGTTTTCCTTTGTGCGACTCACATACCAAGTGTTCGCATCCTTTTTATTGTCTTTCATCGCTCTTGACTGATAAAAAGGATGATGATGATGATGTGGTTGTGATATCCTTGATATACTCCTACTGGTGTTGTAGTTATTGTGTTTATTAGTGTTTTTTTGGTTGCTGTTGGTGTTTTTGTTATGGTTGTTGCCAACACTTGTTGCATCAACGTGCTTGCTTTGATTTGGTTGGTCAGCTCGGTCTCAGTTTTATTGATGCAGTCCTCGATTATGAATTATAATTTTCCCCACAGCCCACAGGAGCCAATTTAATGTAAACCATTTCACGCTCCCCTGCGTCTTCCCCCTCCAACACCCAATGTTCGTCGTTTGTCTCGTCTTCGGAGGATATAAATCCAGAGGAACTCATCAATGCAACTCCTTCGTCTTTCAACCACGACTGGTGGAGGTTCTGCTACGATCCTCAAGAAACTGCGAACTTTTCCACTTCTACGAGTCTTCATGAGGTTCTGAGTTTTTGTTCTGTCCACCCGAATCCCCAGAGGAATGCGTTACAAAATGCATTTTCCAATAATTATCTTGTGTAAGTGAAGAGGATTACAAAAAATCTAAATAACTCAACAACTAAACTAATTGTGATAAAGTAATTGTATTAAGCAATCAATAAGGAAACAAAGAATATAGTGTTTTCATATTTTTTGTTAACCAAAATAATATACAAAAGTATTTAACTTGTGTAATTAAATATTAAATCTGAAACAAGTTTCGTTGAAAGTGAAAGAACAATTTAAATAAAAAGAAGCACGAACGGAAAATCTTTTTTGTTCTTCATAATTTTTGAATTCAAAGAATTTTTTCAAAAATTAATTTTTGTATCAACACAAATCAGTAGCTTAAATCGATGTGAACGATATAAAAGATTCTTAATAATAGTAGCTTTAGTTTGATTGATTAAATTTTAATTCACTATAAAATTCAACAGTAAAATTCGACATAAGTGTAAGAAAAATTAAATAATATTTGATTACTAATTTTAATCGGCGTTCAAATTGTTCAAATCTATTTTATTTAAAAAAATAGTGAGTTTAAAAATATGGTAAAAGTGAATGAATTTGTTTTTTCATTTGAAACACTTTGAAAAACACTTATGTCGAAAAATTTTAATTGTATAAATTTTCACTGATTGTTTTTTTTACCAAATTGGGTTATTATTTAGTGATTCCCAATTATCTAATTTTTCTTATCTCATTTTTATTCATTCTCCTCCCCCGCAGGTGTGTTTTTCATGTACTTCCAGAGCGGCGACTCCATTCCGTGCGACTCCTGCGGCAATGAGTGCGCCAGCGCCTGTGGAACCAAGAATTTTCGGTACTTAAATCGATTCATTTATATTTCAAATTAACCCTCGATTTCCCCCCTTCCCGCAGAACCTGCTGTTTCAATTATTTGCGCAAACGCAGCGATCCGAACGCCCAGAAATTGATCACGAACAAGCGTCTGATCGATTTCATTCTGCTGCAAGGTCGTGCGATGTTCACCCAGAATGAGTTGAGTCGTGATCGTGATGATCGACTGTTGCGAAGCCACGCCCACTACAGGGGCAACGGCACCCTGTTGGACATCGGACCCAGGGTCTTCTATGGATGAACATCCCCTCCTCCTCCTCCGCCTCTTCCTCTCCATCCTCGCCTGCCCTGTTGACGAACCTAACGAGATAAATAATGAGAAATTTAATTGCATCTGCTTCTTCGGAATACAATACATTGAATATGAACTTTCAAGTTGAACTGAAATTTTAGGTATTGAGTTCGTGTTTGAGATGTTTGTTGTTGCTTTTGGGTTCTGTTTTCGGTTTTTACTGCATTTCAAAATAAAGCATTACACGATGAGTGTTATTTGAAGAGATTTTTCATACAAATTAACAACAAGTGGAATGATTATTTTTGAGGTTTATTTTTGATGGATACCGGTGGAAAATGGTGTGGTTGAGACTTCAAGGAATCTCGAGGCTTATCAAGGGATTCAATCATCTTTGGTGGAAAAGAGATTATCGGGGCCGGATGAGCAACATTTAAAATACAACATTTAAAAATTCGATGAGAAAGTCTCAGTATCGTGAAATGATTTAAATTTTTGAGTCAATTACGATATCCTTTGGTCCATTCCCATTGCTCCCCCAACTTCAACTCCATCCCAGCACTCCGTCTCTGGGTCACCGTGGCGTATGAGCAACATCGGATAGATTTTCTGATCACATGCTTTATTCAACTCCCTTTACATATCAACTATTTATAAGGAAAATATTTATAAACAATACACTAATTACATATATTTATAATATTTTTTTTTGATTTTTTTGCACTCTTTCAGTGCTTAGTGAATGTTCAATGTTGCCACTTGATTTGTTTGTTTTTACTCGAGTCAGTTTCTTCGCTTACGCCGCCGACTCGCTGATTTCGGTCGTCACCTGCGTCTTGGCGTCGCTGCCCACGTCGTCCTTGCTGCAGGACAGACATGGCAACTTCTCGCGAAGCACTTGTTTATACTTGGGATGGCTGAAAAGAAGATTTTGTTCTTGTTAAGATCACTTACAATTGTTTTGTTGTGTTGTAAAACTCACCTCAACCCATAGACAATGGGATTACAAACGGAGTTGGCCTTGGCAAAGACCGAGCCGCAGATGGTGCTCAACGGCGACAGATGCATCGACTCGAAGATGCCCGGCATAGTTGATGATCGTGTATGGGGTCCAGGCGAGGAACCACAACGAGATCGTAACGAGGGCCACCTTGGCCAACTTGATCTCGATCGATTTGCCCTGGTCGGCCTCCGAGTTGCGGAGCGAGGCGACGTTCATCTTCTTGGCCTGGTCGCGCATCGCCTGCTCGTGGGCGATGACGGCCTGCGGATTGAGAAGGAGAGGACTCAGACAGAGATAATGGTAGTTATAAAAGGATATCAAAAGAAATCGAAATAGATATCGAGAGAAATCAAGAGTGATCGAAGGAGATCAGAAGAAATCAAGAGAGATCGAGGGAGATCAAGAGATATCAAGAGAGATCGAGAGATATCGAACCAGGGATCAAGAGAGATCGAGGGAGACCAGTTAAAACTAAGAGAGATATCAAGATAGATCAAGAGAGATTGAGCAAAGGTCAAGCGTAATCGAGAAAGATCAAGTAATATCAAGAGAGATCATGGAAAATCTTTAGAATGCTAAGACCAAGAGACATCCAGAAAAAGCTAAGATATCAAGCAAGATCAATAGCTATCGAAAGAGATCAAAAGAAAAATCCGACTCACCTTCATGATGTACCAATAGGAGAAGATGATCGTCAGCAGCGGGGTCAGATAGACCCAGAACGAGTAGACGATGATGTAGGATCGATTCCACCAGTCCTTCGCAAAGTAGTCGGTCCCACAGGCGGTCATGTTGCCCTCGGGCACATAACGATTCCACCCGACCATCGGCAAAATCGCCCAAACGCCGCAAACACACCAAACGAACGCCAAACGCAGGATGGCGCCGCCAACTGTGAGCGGCTTCCGGGCCATGCCCTTCACAATCACGTTGTAGCGATCACGTGCGATCAACGTCATCGACCAGATCGAGACGCAGCCGAAGAGCGAGCCGAACAATCCATAGAGCTCGCACAGGAATGGGCCCATGATCCAGGTGCCGTAGAAGCCGTTGAGCACGACCGGCGGGAACATCGTGAACATCATCATGAAGTCGGAGAAGGCCAGATTCACGACGAACATGTTCGACGGCGTTCGCAGCGATCGGGTCGACGTGAAGATGTAGACGACGATGAAGTTGCCGGTGAGCGACATCACACCCAGGACCGTGATCACGAAGCCGATGATGCCGAACCAGAGGGGCTCGAGCGGTGGCCACTGGTACCAGTAGGGGTCGACCATGTGGAGGATGTCGGCGGGCACGCTCTCGGCCAGGCTGATGTTGCGGCCGCCGTAGCCGCCGCGCAGATGCTCGAACTGGGGCGGACTGAGGGACGCCATCTCAAGCAGCAGCAGCAGCTCACCACGGATTGAAGACGAAGTCGAGAACTTTGTTTGACTGATTTAAACTTCTCTGTCTTGGTTGATATAGAAGTTTTTATTGAATTAAAGTTCGCGAAGTTTCGTTCTATTCCCGCGCTTCCATTTCCGAGCGTCCTCTGCTGGTTCTTGCTTCTTTCTGGTCGTCGTCCGAGTTTCGCGTCCGCTGTGGTCGTCGCCCGTGGCCGCCGTCGCTTTTATACGTGTCTCGTCGCTGTGGCTAATCCAATTATCCTCCTGGCCAGGCTTTAATTTGTCGACAATTAAAATTTCGGGATTAGCCGTTGCTTCTCAAGTGCCGATTGATTCGTCACAGTGAAGAAGAAGAAGAAAAAGACGATGGTGACGATGTCGTTGGTTTAGAGGACGATGGTCATAACTTCCGGAAGTACTTCGGCGAGTGTGGACCGAGTGTAGGGCAAAGAGTATTTGTCTCTTTGAAATATTTTCAGCTTGATTTTCATTTTGGATAATCACATGGTTTAAGCATTTAAATTTTTTAAATATAAATTTGAATTTTTAATTTTTTTCTATTTGTAGGATATTAAATTTTCTGTTTGATATAACTTTTTCTATAAATACTATAAAAAAATTATATAAAGTTAAATTTATTTTTTTAATCATGATTTATGAGTTCTTTTATCATTAATATAATTTGTAATTACGTTATTTATATTATTCAATTTAATTCTCTTACTCTAGATTAAAAAATCCTTTTCTTATGGAATAATTAATTATTATCAGACAATTATTTAATGAATTATTAGTAATATCCTATATTTAAAAATTAAAGAAACAAAATTTTCAAATAAAAGAAGAAAAGAAAGGATTAAAAATAATTAAAAATTAATTACAAAAACAAATAATTTTTATTTTTAAAAAATGAATAAATTAATTTTTTTGTTATACTTTTATTCGATGTCGACCTGACTTACAGTGAAATCTTAGAATTATTCATACAAAACATTACACACACACCCACACACACATGAAGGAATAGCCTCAAACACTCATAAAGAATTGAATTTTCACACAAGAGTGGGCATGTGTGTATGTATGTTTGTGTGTGTGTGTGTGTTGATTTGAGTGTTTCTTAGTTTACTTGACTAATTTTATTGCGTCTTCTTCTTCTTTTCAAATTGGATTAGGAAATTTGCAATTCTATCTCTCTCTCTCTCTGTTTCAATATTCTGTCTCTCTCTACCTTGCATAACTCGACATGACATGTGAATTGAACCATTGGGCCGGGCCAACACTAACACCAACACACACACACAGTCAATTGCTGTATGTGAATATTTTTCCATCAGGATTATGAAGAAAAAGGAAATAGAAGACGTCCGGTGGTTATTTTTACGGCCAAGGTCATGGTTCACGTTGCCGCCGCGAAGATGGGGCGAAGGTCGTGGTCAGGCGAGGGCGGTGAGGGTGAGGGGCGTGTTCTGCATCCGGTCATCGTCAGTGTCTCAAGGGCTTTGAAGAGATTCTATTGAATTCTTATTTATTTCTTCTAAGATTTACACAATATATTATGCACCTATATATCTTTTATTTCTTATTTCCTTGAAATTAATGTAAGTTCTCAAACGAATAAATACTAAAAACTTTAGTCGTCTTGGAAAACGATATTGTGTGACCTATAGATTGCCATATATTTAAATACTAATGAATATTTTTGATAAAATCAATTTCAATTCAATTTTTAATCCATCTTTATTTAAATTTCAAATTTCTATAACTCATGACATGACATGAAAATAAAAACAAAATTGATGTATTTAATTGAAATTCATAATCTGTATATTATTATAAATATTTTTAAAAATCCTGAATTTGTTTTTATTGTCATTAGAATATTTATGTTTTTATGAAATAAAATAATATAAAAAATATTTTTTATTATTTCATTATTAGTCGTTTATCCTTTTTTTCATTTTTAAACAATAAATGTTTACATTACACATATTTTTTATCATACATTTAATTTTTGAGTGATAATATTTATTTATTTTTCCAATGTATTTTATTAATATATAATGGATTGAATGAATGATTGATATAAATGACTGAATTTTAAATTTAATTCATTATTTTTATATACTATATGTTAAAAATGTCAGTTATGCATTTTAATATATTTTCATACTTTTTTCAATAAATTTTATTGATAAATAAATTTCATATTATTTTCCTTCACTGATTTAAATATTTTCCACACGTTGAATGAAAACTTCAAGCTGGCCACCTTAGCCATAAGTTATGGCTGATGCTTTGCCATAATGCGCGAAGCTTTCACCACAAAAAAAAGCTTCGTCGTTCGGCTCGTGTGGTTGGGGACGAGGGGCGGCGGGTGTGGGGACGATGTTTGCGTACGGATCGACAGAGCTTTCGTTGGCAACACGTGCAGACGTCTTCAGAGCAATGAAATAAAAAAACAAACAATAAAAATAACTACAATTAAAACAACAATAATTACCAAAAAAAAACCAACAAATGGAAGAGGAAGAGAGAGAGGAAGCCCGAAGGAAGCCGTGGACGGAGAGAGGTAGAGGATGAGGGATGAAGAGGAAGACGAGAAGAGATGAAGCTTGAAGAGGGCAAAAGCTAAAGAGGAAGAGAGCGGCAAACTAAAGAAGAAGATGAAGAGAAAGGGTCGGCGGCAAATGGAAGAAAGCTGAAAGAAGAGGAGATGGCAAAATGAAATCGAATGGAGCAGGAGGGCAGATGGTCCCGGGGAGGGGAGTGGAGTGAAGTGGGGGTTGGGGTGGGGATCGTGTAGTTCAAGTGGATGAGGATGAGAAATGGCTCGGAGATAAAATCCAATGTTTGCAACTTTCGGCACAGAGATCGGTTTTTGTTGAATTGTTTTATTTTTTATTTATTTTCTTTTTTGTATTTTTGTTTCATTTTTTGTTGGTTTTTTGTAAATTTTTTTTAAATTTATTTTTTGGGAAAAAAACGTGTATTGAGTGACGGATCGGCGGGTGGTGGATGTTTCTTTTGTAGTTGTTGTTCTTCTTCTTCATGTTGTTGTTGTTCATCTTCTCCTTCTTGTTGTTGTTCTTCTTCATCATATTGTTGTTGTTCTTTTCATGTTTCTCTTGCCTTCAGTTGTTTCTGATGCACTGACACAATCGGTGAAAATAAGATGAATAAAAAAAAGGTTCACGATCGCGAGCTGAGTTCTCGGAGTGGATTCGCATGTGCGTCCGCATTCTGGGGCGTCGCTTGGTTTCGCTCAGTGTATTCACGCCTGCCGCCTGTCAACGTCAGACGTCAAGCCACGAGCTCCAGAAGGCATTAACCTGTGGACGCCAACGCCTCCGCTTCCCACTCCTCGATCTCCTCCCCGTGGAATCATCCTTCCTTCGGTCTGTTCGATTCCCATTCGCATCACCGCGCGTCTTTCGTCCCTCGGCCCTTTGAATATTCTTCTCTTGAAATTATCATATAAAAAGAATGCATCCGTTTATCAATTCAGTTAGTTAATCAGTTAATTCATCAGTTAAATCATCAGTTAACTCATCAGTTAATTCATCAGTCAAATCATCAGTTAAATCATCAGTTAATTCATCAGTCTAATCATCAGTTAATTCATTAGCTACATTAGCAGTCATTTAGTCCATTTTTCAGTTTCGAAATCACATCATTAATCCCATCATTCATCGGTTCATTTATCACTTCATTCATCGTTTCATTATTTGGTTCATTCATTGCATTATTCATAATTTCTTTTTTGGTTTTATGCAGAAATGTGTTAATTAATTTTACATCAGCATAATAAATACATGAAACTGATTGTTCATTGGAGAATTATTCAGTTCCTGATTCATCAATTCATTCATATGTTCATTCATCAGTTAATTTAGCTAATTTTTAATTAAGTTAATAAATTTATTAATTTCATTCTTCTGTTTCGAAATCGTTTCATTCATCTGCTTATTCATCATTTCATTAATTATGTTACATCTTTAATTTTTTCATTCATAACTTAGTAAATTATTTCATTCATCATTTATTTTATTTGTTCATTCATTCATTCATTAATTTTTAATTCATAAGTAAATTATTTCATTCATCAGTTATTATTACAAATTCATGAAATCAGTTTATGCATTAGAAAATTAAGCAGTTCATTTATTTATTGTTTTATCAGCTCACTTCATTCATATGTTTATTCATCAGTTCATTGATGAGTTCATTAATCAGTTCATTCCTCAGGCCGCATATCTGCATATATCCTAGAATTCCCTTATATAGAATTCCCAAGTATCATTCCAGAGATTCATTCGGTTCATCCATCGATCGATCTTTGTCCGCTCATCCAGCGATTCATTCGTCTGAGTTTCGATCACTCCATTCGTACATCTGTCTGTCAGTTTATTCGTTCATCTAGCTTCATCTATCTATCTATCTATCGATTCGTTTATCTATCCGTCTCTCCATCGATAGATAGATAGATAGATCGATCGGCAGTTGTCGATTTGTTTATCCCTCGTCCTGACTCATGTCGGGCCGTTTGAGTTCAGTTCCGTTCACCCCACAGCCATCTTTGTATCTCTATCTGTATAACTGTAAATGTATCTGTATCTGTAACTCAGGCGATAAAGCTCGTGCGTATCTATGTATCTATGAGGTAAATGTATCTTTGCGTGTTTTTGTTGCTGTTGTTGTTGTTGTTGCTGCTGTTGGGGATCTGCTGGCGATCACGATTGTTTGAAACAGGCGTCTGGCGGTGTTGCCATGTTACGCGAAACACTTGTAGATACGTCGATCTGAAGTGCGCTCTGCATTGTTGATATTCACAAACCTACATACAAACATACATACGTCCATAGAAAGATAGATAGATAGACAGATTGATACAAATGTATGTTCATATGTATGTAGATGGATAGATACTTTTGTATCTGCACATTGTTTATTCTAATTGTTTCTCCTTCTTTCTTTCTTTGTTTTTGTTATTCTTGTTACCAATCATTTTATTGCCATTTTTGTTGTTATTGTTGTTGTTGTTATGGCATTTTGTTTAAACGATCTCGCATTCGAACGCAACGTTGCGATGTTATATAATCATCATCATCATTGTTGTTGTTGTGTTTGTTGTTGTTCCTGTCATGGGCGAGAGTTTTGTTTAAATTTCTATAAAAAAGAGTTATTGTTGTTCTGTTCGCTGTTGTTGCTTTTAACGGCTGCAACATGTGCACGTTGCCAGGTGCACGAAAAATTCTAAAAAGTACAATTTACCAAAAGTAAAAAACGAAAAGAAAACTTTAGGAAACGATATTTCAAACAATTATTAAATTGCGGCTGTTTATACAAATGCAGGTATTGAAAGAAATGTTTCAATATTATGATCAGATCAGAATTTTTTTCTCAATAAAATGGAATAAAATAAAAGAAAAAATTAAATTGAAAACAAAAAATTAAAATAAAAATAAAAACTTAAATAAAAAAAAAATAAATTATACAAAACAAAATATTAAATTAAAAACAAGAAAAAATTAAAAAAAAAAACAAAAAATATAATTAAAACAAAAATAAAATTGAAACTAAAAATGAAATTAATCACAAACAAAAACTATAAATAAATTTAAATTTTCTAGAAATGAACATTTATATTTTAAAATTATAAAGAATTATGTATGTATATTTCTAGAAAATAAAAACTTTCATTATCACTTTAGTATCTCAGCATCTCGACGTCAATGACATGGTCCGTTGGTCTTATCTAGCGGATACATTTGTTTGAATCTCTTATCAAGATAGCAAGTGTGACGTCTTTCCTACGGTTCAACTCGGTTCGGCTCGTTCCCAGTATCTCAGTATCTGCAGCTGTGGCTGGCTCTGCTGCTGTGGATGCTGTGAGATACAAGATACGCATCCGTTAGAACGTAATTGTGAACAGCTGTTTGCCAACTGTCATTTCACTTTCTTCGTTGGTCGGTGTTTTTTTTGCCTTCTTGTTGCTCTTACTTCTGTTGTTGTTGTCAATTTAATACTCTTGTTGTTGTCAATTTATTACCCTGAAATTGAAATTAATTTAATCGCTTTCATACTGTATGCATTTAACAGTTAATATCTGACAGATATGTATCTGCTTCCAGTTTGTTGCCGCCTCTTCTTCTTCTTCTCCTTCTTCTTATTCTTCCTCCTCGCCTCATGTTCTGTCGTTTGTTGAAAGTTTTTATTTTTTTTTAGTTTTTCTTTTTGGCAATACAGGAAGTTGACAATTATACATATACAGAGACATACACATACTTACACAGATACATGTTCGCACATTCTACAAATATGTCTAATGCTTTCCTAATGACTCGCCCAAGATGGTCACAACCGACTTCTATGGGCTTATATGGGTTGGTGGGCTCTTCTTCTTCTTCTATTAATTCTTTTTCTACTTCTAATAACTATTTTTCTTCTTCTAATTCTTTTTCTAATTCTAATTCTTCTTCTAATAATTATTTTTCTTCTTCAATTAATTATGATTCTCCTTCTAATTCTTCAACTTCCTCTTCTTCTCCCCTTCCCTTCATCCGTTCACTTCCTTTTGCGGAGCACAGACGATCGTGGCTCGTGCTGCGAATTTTGACTCGTGGTTTTCCGGATCGCCTCCAACTGTTGCCAAGGAGATTTTGATTAAAAGACAGAGGTGATCACCTATTGAAAAACTTATTTTCCTCCTCTTCCGGGGATTCGTTAAGCCTTCGAAGGAAGTCAACGACATTTGGGCCAAGTTGTCATCTCTGGAAGACCGGATCCGATTCAATTTCGGTTCTGATTCGACTTGGATTCGATATGAGTTGGTTTCGACTTGAGTTGGGTTCAGTTCAGACGGGTTCGGGTCAGGGTTGGGCGGTGATCGATGACGATGTCGACGGTGCCGGGATCTTCCCAGATTTGCTCTGATCACGAAACTTGGCTGAAATTTAATTAATTTATTTTCATTTTAATCGCTTCCCAGAAAGTGAATGTGGTTTTTGTCACGAGGGTGATTGAAGTTAATAATGTTATTGTTGTTATTTGTATTGGAGTTGAATGCATTATGTATGTTGTTGTTTTTGTTGTTCTTGTGGTTGTTGTTGGGTTTACTTTGTTGTTGTTTTCGATTTACTCATTGTTGTATTTGATTTTAATTTCATAAATGATTGGTTCTTATTGCATTTAATTATCGTCTCGTCGGCGTTTTCGCAAACGAAATCCCATTGTCTCATTCTCTATCTCCGTCTCTGTCTTATCGTTGCAGTTGACAGTTTTCGAAAGTACAATAAGAACAACAACAAGAACAAAAACAACACTAACATCAACAACAAAAAATTAGTAGTCATAGAAAAAATTTAAAAAATAAAATAATAAATAAAATAAAATATAAAAAACTCAAATGAAAGTTTGTTAAAATTACATTAACTTTTATAATTTACCGATCGCTTGATCGAGCGATGATTTTCTATGCCTTTAGTTGTCGCTTAGAAACCGCTTGAAGCGGTTCAAGTTTTGTCACAGTTTCCGGAGGCTTCTCCAAATCTAAGAGAATCGATTTCAGATCCATAGTTGAACCCAATAATTCTCTAGTTGGACTCTAGAGTTCCCTAGTTTGATCCTTGATTCCCATCCGAAGCCCTCCAAGTCCTTCAGGTCAATTCTCAGACATTCTCTGATTCCCGCAATCGACAGCAATCCTCAACCTCGACCTCAACATCAGTCTCACCTCAATCACAACCTTCAGGTGAGTTCTTTACAATCGATCGTCGGTCTCCTTGGCCTTCTCCTGCTCCTCTCTGCCATTTCTTCCCTTCGCCCTTACTCTCCTCATCCCATCCCTCTCGGGACCCCAATCGGCCACACCTCGTTCGACTCCTCCCAGAACCGATCGGCGCCTTCGACCTCGTGTTTTGAATGGAGCCCGCCCGGGAGCCGCGGACGGACAGACGTCAAGACACCGTCGCCTGACACCCTTATTTCCGAAAACGTAATTGAATATTGAACAAAAGCCAACACAAAAAAAGGCACATAGAATCAAAAAGATCAAAAAAACAACAACAACAAAATAGAAAAGAAACACAAAAATATTAAAAAAGACAAAAATATCAAAAAACTAACACCGAAAATATTAAAAAAATAAAAATCACACAACAAAACAAAAAAAAAATAATAATCAACCAAACGAAAAATATAAAACCCATGAAAAATAAAACAAATATCGAACTCGAACTCAAAATCAAAGCGAAAAACAAATGCTGGGACCGGCGAAGAAGAGGAAAACCCGGCCTCAAAGCCAGAGACAGACTCAATGAGTATTAGTAAGATAGAGGGAGAGAGAGAGTGAGAGAACAGAGAGTGAGCGAGTGAGAGGGCGAAAGATCGCGGGAGAGGGGGAAAGGGACGGAGCTGCGCTGCGCTGAGAAAATTCAATGCAAAGTGTTGCGAAATGAATTTGAAAATATTTTGATTACGTCTGCAGCTGCGTCAGCGCAATCGCACATGTGCATAGCGATGGATGGACAGGCGAACGGACGGACTGATGGACGGACGGACAGATGGACGGACGGAAAAATTGGACGGACAAGCGGACATATGTCTGACAGCTAGACACTCTGGGCAAGCGTGACGGATTTTTCATCGATACCCACGGTATTCATTCTTTCGGGCCAACCGTTTGTTCGTTCATCTGTCTGTCCGTCCGTCCGTCCGTCCGTCTGTCCGTCTGTCCGTCTGTCTGTTCGTCCGTCCCTTCTGTCGAGCTGTCTGAGTTCGTTTGTGTCCAATTTCCGAATCGTCCATTGAGGAATTTTTATGAAAATTAGAAAGACAGCCCAGCAGCAGCAACAACAATAACAATATCAGCAACGATAACAACAATAATTTCAGCCACAACAACAACAACGGCAATGGCAACATCAACAGAACAACAACAACTGACAGCAATTGCTGGAATGCCATCGGCCGCGCCTCGCTCGCGGTCCTCGTTTCGACCGTCGCGGCGAGTATTGAATAAATTTCCGAAGAATTAAAAAACAGACATCGAAAATAATTCAATTTTTTTCGAACAACTTTTTCGCCGACCAGAGCTTGGATTAATAATTTCTGCGACCGCCGACGACCGCGACCACGACGACGACGACGTCGATCCTCCTCCGCTCCCGAATCTTTGGCTTCTCATCTTCGGTCCCTCCTCCTCATTCCGGTTCCTCCTTCCTCTGGTCCATCATCTTCATTCGATCGCTTCTTTGACTATTTGGCACTCAATTCCTTCGATTATTCAACTGCATTTTCTTCTTTGATTCATGGGGTTTTTCTTTTCCTCTGGGGTTCCTTTCTTAAATATATTCTATCTTTTCCTATTTATATTCCAATTCCATTGTATCATTTTCATCCTCTTTCCTTCTAGTCTCTCATTTTCCCCATTCTTCCTTCTATAATAACAATACTTCGTTCTTTAATAATAATCCTTCTTTCTCTAATAATAATCCTTCTATCTCTAATTATAATCATTCGTTCTTAAATAATAATCCTTCCTTCTTTAAATAAAATCCTTATATTAATCTTTTCGCATTCCTTCTGTTCACATTTCTTCATTATTCTTGTTTCTGTTATCTTCCAGACCTTTATCTCTTTTCTGATCTCTTGGATCTTCCTCCTACTTTTTGTCTCTTCCTTCAACTCCTCCTTTGATCCCTGCCGCAAGCAGACTTCGTCTTCTTCGTACCGTCGTCATCAAAATCTGTCTGAATCATCCGATCTATCGTTCTTCAATCTACATATCTCTATATCCAGCTGTCCATCTCTCCCGCTGTGGGCCCGTGTATGAGCATGTGTGTGCTTTTATGTATATCTATTAAACTGTTTTTTTTTTGTTGTCCATCTATCCATCTCTTTTTTTTGTTGTTGTCTATTTGTCCATCTGTATGTTTGTATTTCTATCGGTTTGTATGTCTGTCTCTATCTTAATGTCTGTCGATCTGCTCGATGCCTTGATGAATGCGTCATCGGTCCGGCCGGTCATCGTTGGTCAGGGTTAACGGCTTCCAATTATGTGGACGCGTGCTGCCCCAATGGATCCCCCGCAATCGCCATCCCACCCCGCGAGGCATGTGCGATGGCGTTACAAAAAAAAAACCCCACCCTCACACAAACACCAAGGGAAGCGAAAGATGAAGAAGATTTCGCACTGAATTCGTCTGCGGGAAAAAGTTTGTAAAAATGATGAAAAATGTTCTGTTTGACAAAAGGTTCGTGGATTGAATTCGTGATTGACATCAAGCGAAGACACAAACCCAGGAAGAATATGAGAGATGAGCAACAAAAGGAAATAAAAGAATAAGGGATAAATGAATGGGTGATAGAGTGGGAATGAGAATTCCTTCTGTCTGTCTGAAAGAGAGAATGATATTAGAAAGAAGTATTAAATTCTTATTATTGACACGAACCAATTAGTTCTGTTCCTTTGACAAACATCATCTTCCAATCATCAAAAATCTCAAATATTTTTTTTTGTTTGTATTTTTTTATATTGTATTTTCATGATTATTACATCTATTGACATTAAATAATAATTTTTACAAATTGGAATAAATAAAATGTCGAAGACATAGGAATAAATTGTATTTGAAAATCCAGCAAGAGTTTGCGATCAAATTTCTTTGGGTGTACGACCCACACACAAATCTGCGACGCAGATCAAACTGTCTGTCTGTCCACCAGTCGCTCCATCTGCCTCTTCATCTGCCTATCCATTGGTTTGACCCTCCAACGATCTGTCCGTCCATCGATTTCTCTGTCCATTGGTCGCACCGTCCATCGGTTTGTCTGTCCGTCTGTATGTTCATCAGTCTGGTCATCTGTTTGTTCTTCAATCGGTCCATCAGTTTATTCATCAGCCCGTCCATCTGTCCGTCCTTGCATCTGTCTTTGAGGGTCGCTCGTCTCATCTCATTCGATGGCAAATGTGGACTCACTTGACTTAATTACATTTAATGATCGTGGTTAATGAATGTATGTATGGTCGTGGATCCCAGGCGGGGTGGAGAGGGGAAGCACTTCTATGAGGGTGAAAGGGGGGACCTCTTCTATGGAGAGGAGGCTCTGCGGAAGCCTCATCTATGGAGGGAAGTCTTGTCTATAGAAGCCCCATCAATGGGCGCCAACGGAGGAGGAGAAGGCGTCATGAGTTACGACCGCCAATTGCTATAGAACAATTTGCATTAAATTGAATCCCACATGTTCGAACAAATAATAATAATAATGGGATTAGACGAGATCCAGTTCAGGGACAAAAAAATCTCTCGCTCCCTCTCCTCACACTCTCTTCCCTTTGTTTTCTCACCACTCTCTTCACACATCTCAATGCCTTCCTTGTCACTCCCTTCCTTTACTCTCCCATCCTTCTCTTTCCCCTTCATTCGCCCTCCTTTCCTTCGCTCTCCCTTCCTTCGCTCTCCCCTTCATTCTCTCACCCTTCCTTCCTTCCTTCCTCCGATCGACGACAAGGTCTTCCAATCGTCAACGATGAGAAAACCAGGCGAAGGTTGGAGTCAAAAGTCATCCCCAATCATCCCCAGATCCCCAGAGCCCCAGATCCCCAGACCCAGAGCCATTTGCCATGTGGTGTCCATCATCGCACGCGCCCATTTTCTTCATCTTCTCCTTCTTCGTCTACTACTTGTTCGTTCCTCTTAATTGCTCTATTAATTCCTCTACCAATCTCTATCAATTTTTTTTCTTCTTTCATATTTGGTTTTCTTTCTTTGGTTTTCTTTCTGTGCTTTTCTTTCATTGGTTTTTTCTTTCTCTCTTCCTCACACTCCTTCTCTCTCTTTTTCTCACTTCCATCTCTCTCTCACTCTCTCTCTCCCTCTTTCTCTCTCTCACTCCCTCTCTCCTCGCTTTTGATTCCCCATTTCTTTTGGCTGCCTTGAGTTTGAAAATAATTAAAAATTAACATTTTCAATGGACACTCGCCTTGTTGTTGTTGCTGTTCTTTTTGTTCTTTTGTTGTCATCATCATCATCATGGTCGTGGTGTTTGCTATCAAATTCAGAGAGAGAGAGAGGGAGAAAGGAAGAAGAGGGAGACGGACAGAGAGGGAGCCACTCAATTGGCCCCAGTGCAATTACGCATTCCTAGGCCGTTGCGTATGCGTGCGTCTCGGCCAACTCCAGGCTGAGATCATTCATCGGTGGCGAATGGGGGCGATCAGGGTAGGGAGGGAGGAGGTTACGGCTGCTCCTCCGTGTTCAGGGGTCCTCATCGTCGTCGTCGTCATCGTCTCGATCGCCGCCGTCGCCATCGTCCGTTTGCCGCCGTCTGCACTTTGGCGTCGGCCTCCTCGGCGTCGTCTCCTCCCCACCCCATCCGAGATCGAACGATCGATCGATTGCTCGATCGTGCCATCGATCGCACCCGCTGTAATTGGAAAACGCCTCCAACTTCGCCTCCAAGACCCGCCCCCTCGCCTCTCCGAACGTTCGCTTGCCTCCACCCCACTTCGGCTAATTCGTGGTCTTGATTCTTGACACATGTCGGACGCTGTTGCAAGCAACAAGAGTGATTAAAACAACAACAAAAATAGTGATCAGTATAACAACAACAACAACTTCATCTAGTACAATAAATATAGAAATATATGGCATCATGTTGAAATATACATTTTCATTACACTGTCTGCTCATAAGAGAATTTACAAATGTGTGTGCGTATGCAAGTGTATAGATTTAAGTGCGTGTGTGTGTGTGTTCGGATGTACTTTCGCGTGTGTTAGTGTGGATGTGCGTTCGTGTATTTGTTTTATGCAGTCGATGAACGCATTCGAGCAGCGACGAGTCGAAGACACGGAAGGAGAGACGAACGAATGGTCAGACGGATAGAGACTGGTAGACGGAAGGACAGACAGAAAGACAGACGGACGAACAGAGAGGAAGACAGACGGACAAACAGAGAGGAAGACAGACGGATAGACAGAAAGGAAGACAGACGGATAGACAGACGAACAGACAGACACAAGGAAGGACAGACAACTGGTTTTGGTTCTTGTCCGACCCGGTCTGGAGTGATCAGTGTCGAGAGCAGACTCCAGACCAGAGATCAGAGATCGACGAACGACGACGATCGTGGAATTGCTTAATTTTCAGTTTGCCAAGAAAATCCCAGTGAAACGACGTGATTTTCCCCTGTGGGCGCTTCATCTGGTTTGACGTCTTCGGAGTTGGAGATGTTCCGAGAAATCCTGTTCAATTCCCTTTTGGCCAGAGATTCAATTTGGGTTCGATTGAAATGGGTTCGAGTGAAATCGCAGATCGATCGTACGTAATCACAAATCGTGTTCTCAATAATCTTAGGAGGGATTGGAAAATTATTTTTTTAAATTATAAAATTAATTTGATTATTATCTAATCAGATCTAATAATGATGAAAAATGATTTAATAAACATAATTGATGAAATAAAAATTGATTGTAACATAAACAAATAAAATAAGTATTGGAACTAGGAACCTTTTTCTCTTAAAGAAACATAAATAAAATTATATTTATTTCAAAAAATTATTAGAAATAATAAAAACCCAACCTGGGTTTATGAGATTACAAAATTGTACCAGAGTGATTTTTTCGTCGATGATGAATTTCGTCCAAGAATTTTCACTTCCTCATATATAATCGATGTCATCATCTTTTTTTTGCTCCTTCCCTTGATCTTCCGGTGATGAAAGGGCGATGATGAAAAATGAAAGAGAGATAGAAAGAAAGAAAGGGATGGATGCTGTTTGGAGTGTTAACGTGATCGAAATCATGTGTGAAATTTGTTAACAGCTGCTCCATCAAAAATCAAAAAGAGCCGAAAGTTTGGTGACCGAAATTGGCCCAAGCACTGAGTAAAAAAACTGGATATAGAGAGAAAGAGAGAGAAAAGAGGGAGACAGAGAAGGAAGAATGAGAAAGAAGAGATAACAATCATATTTTTTCTCGCTGCGAATCTGTTAAGTGGAAAAAATGTCCGCAGAAAAAAACTCGTGTTTTAATCTAAGACTAAACTTTAACATCAGACGATAAGATGAACAACAACAACAATTGGGGAAACAACAACAACAATTGGGGAAAAAACGAAAACAACAACACCAATAGTCAAAAAACCTCACTGAGATAAGGATCAACATGATGCTGCTCATGCTTATTCTTCTTCTGCTGATGCTGATGACGATGATTATGATGATGATGTGATAACGAGCGAGATCATTAGCAACAACTACTAAAGCAACAACGTCCAAAGCTACAATATGAATTACAGAGGGTTAAGAGAACGAGAGAGAGAGGTAGTAGAATCAGTGGGGTAGGGCCCACCAGAGAGCAACAGAGACAAGTCTCTAATCCGCTCTCGCATCGACTAGGAATCTCCCCTCGCCCTCTCTCACCCCATCTCTCTCTCTCTCTCTCTCTCAATCGAAAAGCTCGACTTCTCAGAACGCCCTCTCTTCTCTCTCTCTCTCTCGTACTCTGACTCTGTCTCCCACTTTGATTCAGATTCTGTCTCCCACTGTGACTCTGTCTCTGTCCCCAACGATCGGCTGATCTGTCTCTTCTCTCTCTCTCTCTCTTTCGCTCTAGTGAGTGATGAACCTTCCCATTATCTGCTATCTCTCTTTCTCTCTCCCAGCAGAGAATTAAACATTCATTTCGCGGGTCTTTTTCATGCGGTTTTGGGTGTCTTCCGATCACCAAACTCTCCCTCTCTCCCCCTCCACCATCCCTCTCCTCCTCTCGCTTCACCTTCGCTTCAATGGTTCATTTTGGGTTTGGTATATGTTTTTTTTTCTGTTTCTGTTGTCTCTGTCGTGGCTTAAATTCGCGTCTCGTTGATTTTGTTTTTGTTTTTCGATTTTGGAGGCAAATTTTTTGTCTCGTCTGGGTTTCAATGAATTTTTATAGAAAATCTTTTCAAAAAGACAACAACAATAACATCCACAACAACAACAACATTGAGCCATTGACTACGACAACAAAAAACAAAAACAACGACAACAGTGGGGAGAATGAAATAAAATTGCAATTCGAGAGTTCGCGCTCTCTGAGTTTGTTGAGTGTTTTTTCTATCGATTCCGCTCTTCGTCTCCGGGTTCGTTTCGAGCTTTTTCATGGTTTTGTCGTTCATCGAGCTATTGTTGTTGTTGTTGCTATTGTTCTTGTTGTTGTTGCTATTGTTGTTGTTGTTGTTGCTATTACTCTTGTTGTTGTCGTAGTTGCTGCCGTCGTCGTCGCCGTTGTTGTTGCCACAAGCTATTAATGTTGCTGGAGAGCACGCAGCATATTTAGATGGTGGGGTCTGGTGGAAGCGACGGATGCTCTACGAATGATACGAATGAGTAAACATCATTCCAATCATTTGAAAAAACCCCGAATTATTCGTAGTTTTCCCAAAATCCATATCATACTCTTTCCTTCTTTCTTTCTTTCATTTATTTATTATTCATTATTTTCTTTCATTTATTTATTATTCATTATTTTTCTTTCATTTATTTTCTTTCATTTATTTTCATTCATTTTTTTCTTTAATTTATTTATTATTCATTATTTTCATTAATTTATTTTCTTTCATTTATTTTTCTTCTTTATTTCTTTCCATTCTCGTCTCTGATCCCTATCTTAATTAATTCAATTATATCATCTCACTGCAAATTAACCTGATTTTATGTCATCGCTTTCATTTTGTTGTTTATAGCCCCAGATTGAGTTATAAAAAGACCTGGTTCTGTTTTTAGTCTGATTAAAATCTTTGATTTGTCTGTTTAACATATATTTTCAGGTTATCAAAATATCTCCAATTTTTTTAATCAATTCCTATATCGATTTTTTGATTTATAATTTCACCTACAACTTTTCTATTTATTCCTCAAATTTGCCCATTTTTCCATATTTTCTGCTTGATTAATCTTCGATTTCTCTTACTTCGATTTCTTCCTCTTCGATTAATCTACTTCGATTTATTCAACTTCGATTTATTCAACTTCGATTTATTCATCTTCGATTTCTTCCTTCTCGATTTCTTTTCGATGTCTTTTACTTCGATTTCTTCCTCTTCGATTTACTTTTCATCGATTTCGTTCTCATTGATTTCTTTTACTTCGATTTCATTTCATCGATTCATCGTTCTCTTCATCAGTTTTTCCTCCTCGATTTTTCTTCCAAATTATTTCTCCCCAAATTCCATTCCTTCTCCTCGTTTTCTTTCCCTCCACTCATCTCTTCCGATCATTTCTATCGATCTTCTCATCACTTGTTCTTACATTGATCATCGGGTCGTTCATTTCCGGCGATACCGCTCTACTCGAGTATGGTTTAGGGCGGGTAACACCATAGCAACAACAACAACAACATCCATCCACCACCAGCAACAGCAACAAAAGTCACTTCGATCGCGCGCTCATTTCGTTCCGGCGCGTTTTCGGTTCGCTCGCTCGGTTGGTCGCCAGCCAGATAGACAGCGGACGGACAGACAGACAGACGGCTAGCGTTTGTGTCGAGACAGATACGAGCCGAATCGTGTTTCTCCAAGCGGCTCTTGAATTCGTCTTCCTCTTCTTCTTCTTCTTGTTCGACAACAACAACAACAACGACAACTTCTACTCGTGTTGCTGTTGTTGTTGTTGTTGCTGCTGCTGTAGGTTTTTGGCGTGTTTTTTGAGTATTTTTCGTGCTTTTTCCGAGTTTTTTCGGCATTTTTTTTGTTTCTTTTTTTATATTATGTGTTTTTTTTTGTATAATTTTTTTGTTAATTTTTTTTATTGTTGTTGTTGTCTGTGGTGGTTTTTGTTGCTGGTGAATTTCAGTCAGTCTTGAAAATGAAATTTTGTTTCTTTGGAGGCTTTTTGGACGGTTTCGCTCGCTGCGATCGCTTAGTTTTTGCTGCGTTTTGAAACTTTGCGAACGTCTCTCGAGCGACGACCGAGCGACCGAGTGAGTTAGTTAGTTAGTGAGTGAGCGATCGAGTGAGCGCGATCGGTGCTGGTTTCGTGCCCCACCTCCTCCACCCCCTCGCCCTCCCGCCGCTGGGCTCCTTCGGCCGTCGTTGCTGTTGCCGTTGTCGTTGTCGATGCCGATGCCTTTGGCTTCTGTCGCTCGTCGTCTATTTTTCATTTGTGTTTGCGACGTCGCGAGTCGATGCGCGGAGACCTTCGCGCTTTTCCAGCACCATTACAACAACAACAACAACAATAACGTGAACTAAAACAACAACAAGAACAACGTGAACTAAAACATCGTGAACAAACAACAACAGCGATCACATTAAGAACAACAAGAATTACGAGAAACATATTTTTTAGTGGATTTTTCGCAAATTTTCTCTCAGTGTCGCGTGTGAGTTTTCGAGTTCATTTTCCGTTTTCGTGTTTTTTTTTGTTTTCATTTGTTGCATTTCCACTTGTTGTTGTGATTGGCTTCGTCTGGATCGAGCGCCGAAAGTCGAGGCTTCGCGACCGAGAAATCAATGAATAAATAAATAAATAGAAGGAAGGAAGGAATAATAAATAATAGTAAATCTGCGTGCGGGTTGGTTTTGTGTGTGTGTGTGCGCGAGGAGTATCTGCGAGATACTTGCAAAATCAAAGAGAATTTTAAAAGAGAAAAAATCCAGAATCAAAATAAAATTGCAGAAAAATAAATGTAGAAAAAAGGAGAAATAAAAGAGAAAAAAAATTGAGAAAATTTAAATCATTTCAAAAAATTATTTAAAGTTGGAGATAATTTAAAAAAAAAGAAATTTAAGTTTTTACAAATTAATTAATGTTTCACAAAAATTAAATAAAGAATTTAGAAAATTATATTAAAGCGAAAATAAAAGTCGCTAAGAATGAATACAAGCATTAAAAGCGAGAAATAAAAGCAGTTTAGTAAAAGTGAAATAATACGAAAAGAAAGAAAAAATTTAAAGAAAAAAATCTGCAGAAGTGCAAAAGTACTCGAAAGACGACTCGCCGAAAGCAATAACAACAACAACATCAACGACAACAACTACAACAAAAGTATCTAGAACAACAACAACTGGAAGGCGAGAGAAAGAGAGAGAGAGAGAGAGAGAGAAAAAATCGTAACCTCGCAGCCACGCAAGAATCTCGAAATCTCCCATCAGCACCACGAGGCCGAAAAACAAACGCTTTTATCTCTGGAGTGAATGAAAAAAAATAGAAAAAAAAGAAATAATAACGAAACGCGTATCCGCGGGATTCACGAGTATCTGCCAGATACGCGCGTCTCTGGCCGGCGAACAGACGACAGTCGAACGGACGGACAGACAGACAGACAGACGACTGTCGGGCGGACGGACATCGAAGTCTGGCTGAAATTTCGATGCCAATGTTCGATTTAGCGAAATTCGCGACAACGACAATAAAAACAAATAATATTACAACAACAACAAAAACAAGAACAATAACACCAAAAACAACAACAGCAAAAACAACGACGACAAATTATATTGATACAACAAAAGCAATAACATTAAAAATAACTACTACAACAACAACAGCAACAACAGCAACAACAAGAAAATATCGTCTGCCGTCCGTCGTTGCATTTTAATTCAATTCAACGGATCGTTGAATAGATTGTTGTTGTCGTGTTTTTTATTTTAGTTTGGTTTTTTTTTTTTGATTTTATTGTTTTAGTCATAAAAGTTCAAAAAAGGCCAAAAAGCGAGAGAGCGCTAGAGAGAGAGAGAGAGAGAGAGAGAGAGAGAGAAGGAGCAGGGAATAGTGAATCGAAAATAGTCGCGTGTGTTGTTGAATCGTCGTATCGTGTAGTTGTTGTTGTTGTTGCTACCACCCAGCATGGTTTCCAAGGAACATCGGGCGCGTGTCGCCGCCTCCGCCGCTGCCGCTGCCGTTGCTAACGACGCTGCCACGGCCTCTGCTGCCAACTCTGCCACGGCCTCCAGAACGACGCCAGCCTCACCCACAATTTCCACCACAATCTCAAGCTCTCCTTCAGTTTCAACATCTCCCTCAGTCGCCGTCAGAGACTCCAGCGTCCACGTCAACGAGAACGCCAACGAGACCCAGCAGTTGTTGTTGGCAGCCACCCTCAGTCGATTGTCGCAGCTGTTGCTGCTGCTGCGACGCCGATGCCGACGTCGACGTCGACTGCGATCGCGACCCCACACACAGTTGCCACACCTCCGGCTACAATTCGAACACGGACAGCACGACGTCTGCCTACGCCAACGCCAGCGTCTCTGTCGATCCCGCAGCGGCAACTCTGCCACGCCCCCGAGCCTGCAGCCTCACACGAACACGATCCTTCGCCAAACGGCATGGGGCCAATTGTCACGATGACAACGATAACGACAATGATGGACTCGATGATGACGATGCAGCCGTCGCATTGCGTGGCAGAGACGTCGACGACGAGGATCTCGGGATCCTGCGGTACTCGTTCAAGGGATTCCCGCCGGAGCTCTATTCGCCGAAGAAGGAATTCATCTACTCGCGCAGTCTGGTGGAGAAGCAGGTAGGAAGAACATCTATTTATCTATCTATCAATCTATCCGTCCATCGATCTGTCTGCCGGTCCATTTTGGTTGTCTGTCCCTCAGTCGCCAGACCGATCGAGAGGCAAGCGGTAAATATATATATTAAATTTGGAATCGCATTCAAATCGATTCGACTTCAAATCGAATCGAATTGAATTTCCAGTCGGTGCAGAAACAAACACACAAATATTCACATAAGTTCACCAACACCAGCATGCAAGGAACTCCTTAACCCTTTGATTGCTCTGAAGCAGATCAAAAGTTTATATGTTCAAAAATAAGAAATAATTAATTCATCATGAATTCTTATATGAGAATCTTCTCCAATAAAATATCGAGTAAAGTTTAAAATTAAAATTATAAAAAAATATATTTCATCAAATTTAGATTTTTTTTTATTTATATGTTTATTTATAATTAAAAAATCACATATATTTCCTCATTCGCAATTCCCAAGAAAAATTATTATCGTTCGAACCGTAGGCTGCTAAGGGTTAAGGCATCGACTTTAATCTAATTTCATGCCCGCTGCTTTTGTTTTTCTCTTCTTCTTCAATTTTTCTACTTGTTGTGCTTTTTATTATTATTGTTGTTGTTGTTGGTCTGAGTCTGTTTCTAGTTATTATTCTTGTTGTTGTCTTTAAGTTTTCTTTTTTTTTTCGTATTTTCATGTTGAAGTCTCAATAGCAACAACAACAACAAAAATTGCAGAAATGCAAAAACATAAATTTTAAGAAGGAAGATTTTTTTCGGATTTTGATTTAGGAATGTTTCTTTTTTTTTTGTTTTTGTGGACTCCCCGTTGTTTTCAGAATTCGTTGCCGATGGAAATATTTATATGTTGTTTTTTAATGTTTTTACTAGTTATTTCAAAACATTTTCGTTTTTTCAATTTACCTCCTCCTTTTTAATATCTTTAATTTTTTGCAAATTTTTCACTTTCAATTTTGTAATGTTTTTTTTTCATTTTTATTATTTTTAAATGTTTTTTTTATTATTTTTCAATGCTTTTTTTTATTATTTTAAATGTTTTTGCTTCACTTTTATTATTTTTTCATGTTTTTTTTATTCACTTTTCTGTGACGCGTTTTCTCACAGTTGTTATTTCTATTATCATAATGTCTTACTTACTTTTATTTATTTTTCGATTTTTTCCCATTTATTTTTTCCGATATTATTTATTTATTTATTATTATTAACGATCTTCGACTTTGTAAACAATGCCTCGATATTTTGTGTGCATTTTTTTTCTCTCGTTCGTTTTCTTTCCTCGCATTCGGTGTGTTTTCTATGGCTCGTTGTTGTTGTTGTTGTAGTTGCTACTAATGTTGTAGTTGCCGATGTTGCTGTTGCTGTGGATATAGTCATTGTTGTAGTTGTTGTTGCCATAATTATAGTTTTTAACAAATTTGTTTTATTTTTTGTGATTTTAAGGTCGCGTTGTTCCAAATTTATTGGTTTCTGCCTCCGCTTCATCCGCACGTTCGCAGCTTCCCACCTCACTCTTTTCTCCCCCCTCTCCCTCTCTCTCCCTCCCCATCTCCCTCGCACCTTCGCCCCTCCTTATCGTTGTTGTTGTCACCGTCTGGCTGCTGTTTTATTTATATTTCTGCGAAAATCTCCCGCGCTCACTCTCTCTCTCTCTCTCTTCACCATAAAAGCGAGAGAGAAGAGAGCGAGATAAATAAATAAACGAAATAATCGCGTGTTTCGTAATCGTGTCTCTTGACATTAGATAACAATCGGAACAGAATGGGAATGGAACGGAATGAGTGGCGATGCGGAAATGACGCGTTCTTCCGGATCTGAGAGTGGTTTCCTTTGACGTCTTCTCTCTCTTTCTCTCTTTCCGTTGTTATCGACAACCTGACGAATGATCAATGAATTATTGTTTTGTATCGATATTTATCGATTTCATAATCAATGATTTTGTTTTTTCTATCGATAACTATCGATTTCATGATCAATGAATTATTTTTTTTCTATCGATAACTATCGATTTCATGATCAATGAATTATTTTTTCTCTATCTATAACTATCGATTTCATTCATATTAATTGAATTATTGTAATATCTTCAAATCAATAAATATATATTTTGTGAAAACAAATCGTAAAATTGTCGTCAAAAAAAATGTGAAATTACCAAAACCAACAACAACAACAAAACGACAAAACAAAAAATAAACAAAGTTCATTGAAATGTTGATTAAATAGAAAATAAAACAACCAAAACAAACACACAAGGGAAGAAATTGAAAGCAAAATAATTGTTTGACAGAGACAACGGCAAAAATAATTGACAAGAGTTGGGGAGACAAAAAAAACAAAATAAATGGAGACAAAAAAGAAGAAGAAGAAGAAGAAACACTCGCTATTTTTTTTTCCCTTTCTTTGGCTGTCAAAAATATCTGAGCGAACAACGAGCGTTCATTGACTTCAAGAGCTCAACATTAATTACAACAAAAATAAAAAAAACAACAACGATAATAGAAAAAAAACTAAACTGAACAACAAATACAATAAATATATTTCATTAATTCACATGAGAAAAAAAAGTTCAATGTAAAAAAAGAAAATCTCGACGTCTATCATCCATCCATCTGTCCGTCCATCAGTCTGTCTGTGGGCCTATCCGTCCATCCGCCTCCCTGTCTGTCTATCCGTCTGTCTATCCGTCTGTCTATCCGTCTGTCTATCTGTATGTCTGTCTATCTGTCCGTCTCGACCCGGGCCGGCCAGATTAGCGCCATCGTCGCGCCCGTTGGCAACCATTTTGGAAAAAACGTGCTCAGAATTCGAAATAAAAAATACGAAATAAAAATTAAAAAAAAAAAAAACACAAATAAATAAAAACCTTTGCAATATTTTCAACGAAATGTTTTGAATTTAAATTTTTGTATTTAAAATAAATAAAAAATCGTATTTTTCCACATCGCTTGTGGTTTGCAGTTAGGAAAAAGGAAATTATTTGAGAAATTTCGAGGCTGCAAGTCGGCGGGCGCCAACGATAAATCGATCTGGCAACGCTGGGAAAAAATCATAAAATTTTCATTTCACCAAGTTTCAGCGGAAAAATTCTAAAAATGGCTACAGACAGATTGTCCGACGACAGACAGACAGAGAGACAGACAGACAGACGGACGGACGGACAGACAGACATTGAGTCTTTTTGTGACATTCCTCTGTTGAGTTGTGAAACGATCTGGCAACACTTCGGAATTCATGAGCATCTCGCGGTGATTTATTTTCCTCGTGAACATCAATTGAAGGCGAATTTATTGTTTTTGCAAAGACAACGAGAACCCGTAGAACGACAACAACAACAATTGCAATAGCAATAACAATGGCAATAATGACAATGCCACGCCCTCTCCCACAAAACGTCGCCGTAGTTCAAAGAGCTCGGTGGCGATTTATGCTCCTCCCGAATGGAATTCGGATTCCGCCTCGCATCAGTTTCTCGTTAAGCAATTCTTGTCTCTTGTTCCTTTATACAAATATATTCGTTATGGCGGTTTTTTTTTGTTTCAATTTACATAATTTTAATATTTATGAATTTTCAAGGCAATCAATACCAACAACAACAGACCAACAACATGAACATCAACAACAGCAACAGTAACAACAAAAACAGTAGGAACAACAACATCACTAACAACAACAACAATCATGAGCGGCTTACAAAAGCAAACGAAACATAAATATTTATGCCGCGAGCTCAATTCAACTAACGATCGATCGATCGATCTATCGGCACTTGCCACCAACTTCGTGGCATCCTCCAACCAACAACAACAATAACAATAACAATAACAATAACAACAACAACCCATAAATAATCTCAAAATCTTAAAAACCAAAGGCAGAAAAAAAATTTGAAGCGGATTTTTTTTTGCAAAATGTTCTAAATTTAAATGAATTAAAATTCCGGAAGATTGACATTTGGGCGAAACGTGCCGCGCCATGCCTTTGTTTACATCAAACGGTTCCGCTTCGCGCTCAGCCTCTTGGCCTCACCTTCAGCCTACTTCTCGACCACCAACCATCCCTCCCTCCCCACCCTTCGTCCAGCGGTGTCACTCTTCAGCGCTTCTTCTTCTTCTTCACCACAGGTCTCTCACGCATCGGCCAAATTCATTGATCTTTGGCCAAATCCTAATGAATTGGCTGAAAATTTATTGAGTGCCATTTGTTCGAGTGTTGTTGTTGTTGTTGATTGCCATTGTTGTTTTTGTTATTTTTGTTGATTACCATTGTTGTTGTTGTTGTTGATTACCATTGTTGTTGTTGTTGATGATTGCCATTGTTGTTGATAACCTTTGTTGTTGTTATTGTTGATTGCCATTGTTTTAGTTGTAGTTGTTGTTGCTTTATAATTATCATATTCATCGTGGTAATGGGGATAAGTTGTCGTTGTTGTTGTTGTTGTAATAGTAACGACCTCTCCTCCGTCTGGCCCACATTTACAAGTTAGTAGCGGAATAAAATCCCGTGAGTTTTTGATTTGACTGAAATCGATGAACACGATAGCGGAATGAATGACCTTTGGAATGAACTTCGCTCGTGAAGATGGCAATCATTGATGGTTGAAAATTATGTTTGAATAATATTTTCAAATTATTGAGAAATTAATTCAGAGATGAACTCTTTTTTTTTGTTAACTTTAACTGAAGTTATTTGGAAAGAATTGAAGCTAGAATTAATTAATTGGCACAAGAATGAATTCATGTTGGAATAAATGAATTGATGTTGGACTGAGTGAATTGACATAAGAATGAATAAATGTTGGAATAAATGGATGTTTTAATGAATCTTTTCTATGAATCATAATCTCTTATATGATTATGTTCTTTGTTCTTTTTTGTTTAACTCCTTCCTAGAGAATATCATGTCCCATTTGATGTTTCATAAATTTCATCCCTAGAATGAATGGAACCTAATGAAGGATGATTATTCTGAATTCTTCGTCGATAGAACATTTTAAGATCTCGCCAACAAAAGAGTTGGCAACAATGGTTTGTAACACTTTCGATGTTGGAGTTGATTTATTTATTTTTTTTTATTCATCATATGGTCTGACGAGAGATTTCGTGGTTTCTTTTTTATTGCTCATCATTTATTTGCGGTTTCCATAAAGCGATCGTAGATTGTTTACGATTCTCATCAGACGCTGCGTTTCGCGCCTCTCGCGCCATCGGAGTCAAGAGATAAACGTTCACATAATCGAAATAATCACGCCGATGCAAATAATAATCATAAATAAAACAAACAGGCAGTTAAAAAAAATGTGTATAAAACAAAAACTCATCGGTCAGGAGAATGACCCGGTGGCCCTCAAAGGGTTAAATGAACTTTCTCGCTGTTTATTTGTTTTCGATGAACTCTGCTTCCGCACGATGATGAACGAAAGCGTCTGTAAAATCAATAAATATTTAAAAAATATATATCATCTACAATATGGAAAATATTGCAAAATTAATAAAGAAAATAGATGAAAGAAGAAATTCTTTGTGAAAGTGAAAGAAACGAAAAATTCGAGTGAAATAAAAAATATGAGAAAAAAAAGATCTGAGAAAAAAAAAAGATCTGAGTGAAAACGAAGACAGATGAGGAGATATGCATATTTGTGATTAAAAGAAATGATATACGACAGCTTGAGGATCAGAATAAAAACAAAAAAAACATGTCAATAACAGGAAAAACAATGAATTCTCTTTGATATGTTTCAGAAGAACATTTCGGTCTTTAATCATCGGTTTTATTCCCGAAATAAATTCATCAGACATTGAAATTTAAGACGAGAAATTTATTCAATTTATTTTCTTCCAAAGATTGTTTTTTACTTAGTTTTATTCATCACTTTCTTAACTGATGTTTTGTTTTAAATTCCTATGTATTACTGTATATATTTTTACATTTAAATATGATTGTTATCTTGTTAACTTTCTCCGAAAAAATAATTAATTTTCCGTGAAATTTTCGTTGCTTAAAATGTTTGTTTTCTTCTGAAATTGAACGAAATGTGTGTTTCGGAGAATTCTTGAGAAAACAATGACAAAATTATCTGGAAGCTGGAAGCCGCTGCAGCAGCAGCGCCCCCTTCCGGCGACCTTGAGCAATTAATTGCGCAAACAAACAATCGTAAAAGACTCTCTAATAACGCGGCCAAATAACGCCTCCAGACCGGCTCGAATCGACTCGGCCTGGCTCAGCTCAGCTCAACTCGGTTCGGTTCGGTTCGTCACCCGACTCGCGAGCTCAAATATTGACACAGTTGTTTGAGGGCAGTCGTCTGGCAACGCCGCGGCCGGTGGGGCTCGGAGGACCCGCTTCCCTTCCGCCTTCGCCGCCCTCCCTCCCTCTGGTCGGTCGAAATTCATTCAGAAATCGAGTGATCGCAGAACCTTTTGTCGTCATCCGAGTAGATGAAGCGGTGGCGAGAAGTCGAGTGGGCGGGGGGAGGGGCCGGTGTTAAGAGTCAGCTGATAATGGGGCTGGGTTCGCACCCGACACAGAGACGAAGTCGTCGTCGTCGGCTCCAGCGTGGAGGAAATTAATCGAATTCAAACTGTAATTATTTTAATTACAACAATTAAAAATAATGAAATTAATAACTAAAATAAACTAAAATAAGTTAAATGAACTAAAACTAAACATTCAAATATTTTAAATTACAGATTAGAATCAAAAATTTAAATACCATAAATTTATAATACAAAATTAAACCATAAAAATATCATTATTTTAATATAATTATATTAATTATTATTACCAATTAGTTCTGGAAATAAAAAATTAATTATTTGAAATTATCGAATTATAAATATAATTGTTTTGAAATTAAATCTATTTAAAAAATTAATATTAAAATACTAAAAATTAACAATTAAATCTTGAAAAATTAAATATATAAATTATTTGATTTAGTCTAATTGCAATAATTATATTATATTTATATTGTAATATATAAATTGATAATAGAAGCTTAATAGAAGCTTCCAAAAGCCGTGCTCCATCAGGTGAGGATGAAGTGGGCGTGGTACTTGGTAAACACCACTTCGTAGCCTTGGAATTTGGGGTCGGGATAATGGATTTCGAATGTCAAATTTCTTGGAGCCAAAATTCTTGCTCCCATTTCGCCGGCGACCTTCATCCGGTGGGAAGGAGAGAGAGAGACACGTTGAGGGGAAGATAGTCAGATGAAAAGAAAAACTAAACGAAAATAAAGAGAGAGAGGAAAACCAAATACAAATTAGTCTAAACCCCCGAGAGAAATGTAAACAAGGTTTCACGCAAAAACACCCCACTGTACGAAGACGGGAGGGGGATGAGGGTGAAGAGGGAGGGTGGAGGAGTATCGGGAGGGGAAAAAAATTGATTCCTCGCGATTTTTAACGCATTTGTTTATCGTGGTCGAGAGATAAATTATGGACAGTAAATAATTTGCGAATGCTGGAATTCTAATTGCTCGCCAATCTATCGCCATCTCCCTTGCACAATCGACTCTGTCTCTCTCGCTCTCCTAGGGGTGGACACTCTCTCTTTCTCTTTCGGTTCTTCGCTTCCATCTCCCATCTCCCTCTCTGTCTCTCTGTCTATTGATCTTGAGACGATCGCGCGTGGACAGAAGTCGATTTTATTGAAAAATCCGTGTGGGCAACGGTTTTGGTTTTGGGCCCTGGGGGCAGCAACGATAGCAACAACAACAACAACAACAAAAATAACAAGAACGACGACAACAACAAGAAAACCGATAACAACAACAACAACAACAACAAACAGCATGTTACGCACGTGTCTCGCGTTAATGACCCAATTTTGCGAACGCCTCAGATGGCGGGCCAAGATGTCGGTCAGCATCAACCACAGCAATAACAACAACAATAACAAACATAACAACAACAACAACAATAAACATCATAACAGCACTAAGAGCAACAACAACAACAGTAACAACAGTAACAACAGTAACAAGATCAATAGAAAACAACTACAACAAACAACTACAACAAATAATTAAATAATAACAAGAGCAAAACACCAAAAACCCGAAACCATGGCGAATGAACGAAAAAAAAATAAAAATATTTTATAAATATTTGAAAATCTATTCAAAAATTATGAATCGATTATTTACGAAAATTTAGAAAAATCACAAACGATGAGAAAATCAAATGCATCGTTTCATTGGGTTTTCAATTGAAATCATGCAGTTTTTGTGAATTATTCGCTCTGAATTTTATTTGCACTTGTAATTAGGTATATTTGGGATTTTAATTTTGAATTTGATTTTCCAGCTTCATTTTGTTTTCATTTCATTTAAATTTTGCATTCTCATTTGCATTATTTTTATTTGCATTTCATTCTCATTTTATTTTCTTATTTATTTTTCATTTTATTTATAATTTTGCAATTTTGAATTCAATTTTCCGTTTCTAAACGACCTTTCTAAATATTTGTTTTTATTGTTTCTCTTCTTCTGCAGTTATTCATTTCATATCCAATTTTAAATTTCAGTTTCTTCTCGATTTTATTTGAAATTGTTTCGTGTTCATTTGCATCCATTCGGATTTGAATCTTGAGTTTTATTCTTATTTTTATTTGAATTAAACATTAATATTTAGTGAAGCGATGCACTTGAGCAAATACACTTTGGTGGAAATTTATTTATTTTCAAACATTTTGTGTGTTTGTTTAAAAATAAAAGTGAAACCGAAGTGAAGGCAGCCGTGAATTGGTTCATTTTATTCGATTGTGGTTCATTGAGAAAAATGAAATGCATTTTGCACCATTCATTGAGATGAATTTGCGGAATTCAGTCAATTGGGATTATTATCTCTTTTCTATATAAAGAGTTGAATAATCACTTCATTACCACTTCATTGATCGAGTTCTATTTTTAGAAAATCCATTAATTTTCTGGTTTAATTTTTTTTATTTATTTTTTGTGATCATTTTTGCGTACATTTTTCTTGTGATAATTTTTTGTGATCATTTTTTGTAATTATTTTTTAATTAATATCATTATTCATGAATCGGGAACCTTTTCATTGAGAAAAAAGATCATTCAGGGCTTTTAATTCATAGAAATCGAGAATGCTTGAGAATTTCAATTCGCCTCACCTTCGATCACTTAAATGGATCACTTCCATTCATTTACGTTCTCCTCTTCGCCCCTCCCCACCACCTCTTCCTCAACCTTCTTCAGCCCACGTCCTCCGCAATTCTTTCGACCCTCACCTTCTCTTCACCCTGGAAACAATTATGAAAATTATAGCAAGATGTGAATAATTAAGTTCAGGAGATCATTGCGGAGATCACAGAACAACAACAACAATAACAATCAAAACTACAACAACGCCAACACCAACAGCAACAACGATAATCGGCCAAAGTTAATTGGGTCAAAAGTGATGCAAACGTGTTTGACTCGTTTTTGAGCTGAAGCCCGGAGCCAAGTAAGAGAGAAAAAAGTTCTTGAATTGAAATAAAAACTAAAGGAGAAAATCAGAAAATAAAAACGATGAGAAAAAATAAGGAAAAAATAAATAAAACAACAAAGAAATAATGATATTAAACAGGAAATGGAAGACGACATGACAGATGACAGAGAGGGAATGATGAGTGGGAGGGAGATGGATTGAGATGACAAGTTGCTTCTCAAAAGGAGGACATATAAATAAACAAAGATTTTATAAATAAAATAAATAAATAAAATTAAATACAAAAAATAAATAAACTATAATAACAATTTATATCTGTGTTAATGAACTTTATATCTGTATTAATGAATAAAAAAATTAAATACAAAAAAAATTTTTTTAAATTATATAAACAAAGGAATTTAATAGATTCTATACATCTATTAATTAAAAATTAAATTCAAAAATTAAAATAAGATAATAAACATTAAAAAAATTAAATAAACAACTTTAAATTAAAAAAAAATAACGACAATTAAATAAAAATGTAAATTAAGAACATTAAATAAATAAAAAAATATATATTTTATAAAATAAATTAAAATAATTACATACGAAAAAAGAAATATGAAAGATTAAAAAAAAATATAATTAAAAAAAATAAGATAATTAACATTAAAAAAAGAAAATTAAATAAATCACTTTAAAAAAAAAGAAAAAGACAATTAAATAAAAAATGTAAATTAAAAACATTTAATAAATAAATATATATATTAATAAAATTGAATAAAATTAAATAAATTACGTACGAAAAAGGGAATATAAAAGATTAAATTAAAAACTGTAATATATATATAATTAATAAAGAAAATTATATCAAATAACTGAGCTCTATTAAACGAAATGAACGGAAACGAATTATTAAAAAAACGCAACTAATAAATCAAAAGCAAATGCGGGATAATTCGACGCAACGTCGGAGGGGAGACGCGTGATCGGCGACAGCTGTGCTGGGCGGCATCCCTGAGTGCCAACAACAACAACAACAACAAAAACTAGGGCAACAACAACAAGACAAAACCCTAGTAAACAAATAAAACAAACAAACAAAAAAAAGAACCAACAAAGAGATGGCCACAAAGTGGGGTTCTTCAAGACAAACGCCAACCCAGTTCTGACGGCGATTAACCCCCTTCCACGCCCCCCTTCTCTAGTGCCACGCCCCTCCGGTGACCTCGCTCGCCAATCGTCGCCGATCACACTTCGACCGACGCTCTTCCGGCAGCTGCTGCGGAGCCCGACCCGGAGATCAACGGCGGACAAGGTCAGCGATTAGTGTGGAGATGGAGAGTCGGGAAGGAGAGATAGGGAGACGGAGAGTGAGGAAGGGAGAGAGAGTGGGGGGGAGGGAGATGGAGAGGGGAAGGAAGAGAGAGAGATGGAAGGGAGGAGTGGAGTGGAGTGGAGAAGTGGATTCTGACTCCACATCGCTGCGAAGATCAGATCAACTCGAGGAGAAAACTTGAGACGAGTGAAAATGGCAGACGTCGTTGTTGTCATTGTCGACAACAAATCGCCGTCGCCTTTGTCGTCATATCGCCGCCACCCTTGTCGACAGCCAGTCGTCAGCCGTCAACGCCAGAGATCGAGATCGAAGATTACGGCCGGATGATGGATCGCACAGCTGGACAAGCCAACAAAGGGATGGATGGACGGACGGACAGAGAAAAAACGGACGGACGCAGAAAAGACGAACGGATGAACGAATGAAGAGGGATGACCATGGGCTGGTGGATGGATGGATCGAAGAAGCCCATGGGTAGACAAACCAAGTGTCGAACAGACATTTGGAAAGACAAACAGACAGACAGACAGAGAGTTGGATCCACAGACGGTTTCCTCCGGGGGCCTTCGACGATTTATGGGCTCGTGAAAGCCTCATAAATATTAGGAAATTTCATTTAAACATAATTGTTTTTTTTTTTTTTAATAATTGTTTCCCCGAGAGACAAAGAGCAAATGTTCAGATGGTCATTTCGACGACTGGTGCTTCTTCTTCTTCTTCTTCTTAAACGTCTACATCGTCATCATCATTATCATGTTGATGATCTCGTTCTGAGGTCGTTTGTTTGTTATTTATTAATGTTGTTATGATTGTTGTTATAATTGCTGTTGATCTGGTTGTTGTTGCTGTTATTGTAAATTGTTGTTGTTCTTGTAAATTGTTGTAATTTGTTTATGTTGCTCAATTTGTGTTTTTTTAAATTTCAAGCTGTTTTTATAATTGTTTTTGTTGGCTTTTGGTTCTTTGTGTGTGTTTTTTTTTTTGACTGTTTTTATTATGATTGAGGTTTTCTTCAACTCGTCGTCCCATTCTTGTTCTTCTTCTTCGTCTTCTTGTTTTTGTGATGTTGATGATGATGTTTATTGTTTTTTGTATTAATTGTTATTCTTATAGTTGTTGTTGTTGTCGTTATAATTGTTGTTGTTCTTATTCTGGTTGTGGCCGTAATGAATCATTAAAATTACATTTACAATTTACAAAGTGTGGACGTTGTTCTCCATATGTTGTTGTTGATTTTAATATAAACCATCATCGTCATCATTATCATCATTAAGAGAATTCTCAGAATAACAAAAGAACAAGCACAACAATAAAACATTGGAAATAATAATTAAAATCAGCACCAGCAGCCACAGATGGAAAAACCATCATCACCATCATCATCAGCCAGCACAAGCTCCAAGCTCCAAGCTCCATATGATTCAGTTCCACACATGAAGACGGCCAGAGAGAAGCCGACCCGGCACCATCGGGTCCACCATCAGAGCGTCCACCATCAGAAGCGTTCGGGCCGTCGGAAGAACAAGAAGAAGAAGAAGAAGCACCGCTCAGCTTCACTTTCGTTTTCGACGGGATTTGCTTACGATTCGTCTCAGCGGCGTCTTCGGATCCGTTTCGATTCATTCTCGTTCCGCGGTGACTTGATGTGAATTTTGAAATTTTGGTGTGAATTTTGAATTCATTTTCAGCGACGAGTGTTCGTTGTGGTTAAGAGAAGAGTGCTATTAATACAACAACTGCCAAAAATAGTAAAGAAAATAATGCAAAAATAATATAAAAAGAAAACAATGAAATACAATATAACAAAATATAAAAAATGTATAATTCATAATAATAAAATAATATTTGAAAAGTAATAAAAATAAAATAATAAGGATTTAATAATTAGAAAAAAATTAATTAGAAGCAATGAAATATAAAACAACAAAATAAAATAAAAATAATATGAAATAGTTCATCATAAAATAATATTTTATATATAATATGATCTAAAATAATAAAAATAAAATAACAAGGAATTAATATACAAAAATTAATAAAAAAATGGTTATGAAAAATTAATATCAATGAAATTGCTAGAAAAAAATTAATATCAAAAAAATTGATATAAAAGATTAATATCAAAAAAATTGGTATAAAAGTGATTATCAAAAAAATGTATATAAAAAAATGATTATCAAAAAATTTATATAAAAAATTAAATATTAAAGTCATAAAATACAAGCGACAACAACAATTACCCACAGATCATAATTCAAAGTGACCACAAAAGTAACAACAACAACAAAAAGAACAACAAATTCAACGATCTCGCAGAACAAGGAACTCAAACACCGAGACTCCTGCAAGATCCGGCAGCAAACAGGAAAAGGCAACAACACAAAAAAATTAATGGGGTTTCCTTTGTTTGGGCTGCGAAAAAGATCGCTTCGCTGATTTATTTTTTAATGAATTTTATTGCAGTTGCCGGTTGTTGTTGTTCGGTTTTTCAACAAAAAAAAAAGAAAAAAACAACAACAAAAACCGCAAGTGGTCAGCGATCGACGATCAGCGCGACCGTCGTGAACACCGCCAGCCGAGGTGTCGCCATTCAGTCAGTCGATCGCTTCCCTCTCGCTTCGTCGCTTGGTCGCGGGCTCACGAAGTCGCTTTCGTACCGTGCGAACGTCTCGCTGTGATCACCAGCCGAAGGTCCTGCGACAGGACGTGTGTGAAGAGTGAACAGAAAATGCTCAAGCTCAGTGAAAGGAAAATCAATAATAGTTGAAAAAACAAAATTAAATAAATAATTCTGTAAAATTTTTCAAATTGAAAATTCACACTTAAAGAGTTAAATAAAAGGAAGTTAGCCTCAGAATATCTTCTGAAACGAATTCAACATGAAAATGAAATCGAAATTCAGCAAAATGCGACGGAAAACTTCGACAAATTGGCTCAAAGTCCTGCAGCGAGGCTTCGTCGAGGATTTCAAGGTATTTATTTCGATCTTTACTTTCGCGATAATTCCGAAATTCAATGCGGGAAGTAATAAACCATAATTCGAAAATATATTTTATGAATATTTAATATTAGACCAACACAAAATAATAATAAAAAATAATCGCAACTAAAAAAATCTTCCAAAAAATTAATGTACGAAATAATAAATGCAGAATGAATAAAAACATGAAAAATAATTGATCATAAAAAAATTGTAAATTAGAATTGAAATATGAATTCACAGCCAAAACAAACGAATAATAATACAAATTAAACATATAAAACATGTACATAGAATACAAATTGATAAATTATTATAATTAATCTGCATTTGACAGGAAAGTCTTTTGCAAAGACTTCCTCTCCAAACTTCCTCTCCATATATAATAGCCTATCCCTTGATCGGTGTTTTTATTGATCATCTATATATTGCTTGCTGTATGCATATGGACAAGGAGTAATTACTCATGAACTTGCCATACTAATCGTGGACCTCAATATGTTTTCAATTCAATTTAATGACAATTTCGGCAATTGTTTGCGTATACATTGAATCGGCGCAATCGAGAAGAAACACAAATCAAATCGTCGTCGTCGACATCGGTAATCGATAAATCATAGCAGCCACGACGTGTGGTTATCGCCCTTGTTATCGATGTCATTCGATGTCGATGTCGGGCGAGCAACGAACGGAAGAGGTCGTCGAAAGATCACCCCGATGTGGAGAGGGAGATGGAGAGAGAGAGAGAGAGAGAGACGGATGGATCGTTGTGGGTTGTGCCATTGAATCGAAACGGAATCGACTTATCGATAAGGTTATCGCGGGGCATCGCTGAAAATAGGCATTAAGTGCTGGAGATATCGATCGATCGATCTCTCAGTTCATCTGTCTGTCCGTCCGCATGTCTGTCGGTCGTTAGACGGTCAAGGTGACGACGGGTCGCGCCCACGCCGCTCGGTGGAGACGGGGGGGAAGCGGAGGCAGCAGCGAGCGGAAACACGCTTAGAGAGCTAAAAATATTTCCTGATTCGCCAAAAATTCTATCGATCTCCGGCAACCGCGACGAATGTACGGACAGACAAACGGACGGAGAGACAGATGGACAGACGGACGGACAGACAGACAGATGGACGGACAAATTCACGGACAGAATCTCAAAATGAATATTTATGGCCGGAGTTTTAGGAAACCCATGAAATTATAGAAATTTGCGGTTGCATACAATTTTTTTTGCCAAATTCAGTTCCCCCTAGATTTTGATAATTTTTTGCTCACTTCTCTGTCGCAGATTTATATGATTTTTCTGATTATTCGGATTAATAATTTTCATTCCTTTTTTTGCGCGATCACGGACTTTTCGACGACGGCTGCGAATGTCGTCGGACGCTCCCGACAACCCGACGTAGGGTGGCGTCATGAAAATTCGCTGGAACTCGTCGCGAATTGCATGCGTGGCCCCCGCCCCCCGATTCCCCGGTCCCCGGTCCCCGCGCCACGCCCCTCGATCGGTCGGATCGATTGAGTTTCCTCGCCATTTGGGATGGATTTATTGCATCATAAATAAATCCATCGCGCGTTCGCAGAATTGCAACCAGTATTTTTATTTGATTGGCTTCGATTCGTTTTTCTTTTGTAAAATTCGATTCGACTTCGACTCTTTTTGGCCACTCCAAGGGCGGAGTTTTTCCCCCCTCTCTCTGTCTCTCTCGATTATGTCATCGCGACAGGCGACCTGAATAGCGATGTGGCAACGCCAGCCGGCCAATGTCGCCGCATTCCACGGCTGTTGTCGGGAGGTCGCCTGGAGTCGCCGACTCGTGCTGCCGGATCCTTCGGGCGGCCTCGTCATCGTCATATCGCCAACGTCTTCGTCATCATCATCATCACCGTCGTCGGCGTCGTCACCGGCAGCAGACGTCGAGCATAAATATTCGCCGGCCCATAAAAATTCGCGCGTTCTTCTTCAAAGCAGCATCGAAAAAAAAGAGCAGAACTTTTCGAAACTAAAACTAAATAAAATACATTTTTAGAAAAAAGCAACAAAACCGACTGACAACTGGCCGTAGTGGAATGGACGACGCTGGGGAAAACGGAAAAGCCGGAAAGGGGACGGGGGAAGGGGGGCGAGAGCGAAAAATTCAAAATTAGAAAATCTATTTCGGGCGGCGCGAATGCGATGCGAATTCGAAAATCGACGGACGCGAACGCGAATTCGGAGGCGGCCGGCGTTGTTTATAATCGCTGCGAATGCGGCACGCTGCCGCACCCTCGGCCCGGCCCCCGACCGCGCCCTGCCGCCCACCGACACGCCCAAAGTCGCCGCCGCCGCCGACGCCACCGCCGTCAACGTCGCCGTCAGCGTCCGCGACGACCGGCCGCATCGGCGGCGAGCGCGAATTGTGCAGATTTTCAGTTTCTTTCGGCTTTCTCTGAGGATCGGCGGCGTGCGAGGCTTCGGAAAATCTCTCGGCGTTTTCACGGAAACTCAAAACCGCAAAGGCCAACGAAAATTCAATATTTGTATTTTATGCTAAAACGATAGCATAGAATAAATAGTGGAAAAATCTATTGTGTTTTCCCGTCGAGTCTTCTTTTGATTTATTATTTTTTTTTTAATTTCTGCGAAATCCCTTTGTTTTTCGATCGCATTTTTTTTGTATTAATTTCTTAATTCGAAAAGAAACGAGTTGAGAGAAAGTTGTGAGAAGTTTTACGAATTCTTTTCTCTCAGTGTATGGAAAAATATTTTTGATCCCTTGAAGGGCCGCGAAGTTTCATGAAAAGCAACGACGACGTCGACGACGAGAGTGAAAAATTGTTCGGAAAAGTGAAAATTTCAAGAAGCACAATTTCTCTAAATATTGAGACATTGATCGAATGAAAATAAAAATTTTTGAAAATATTGTGTCCGAAGTTGATAGTTTTGTTTTCATTTCCCATCGAAATCACGTTGATTTCGCTCCTCTTCGAAAGTCGAGCTGATTTTTTCCAGTGCATTTTAGTCAACTGTGAGTTTCTTTTGAATGTTTTCTCTTTAATCTGGGGGCTTTTTTTCTAAATTTATGGTGATTTTTTAATCAACACGAGCAACAGTGCATATAATTTTATATGCAACGCATAAATTAGGATATTAAAAATGCATAAATAAGGATATTCAAAATGCATAAATAAGGATATTAAATCAAGCAAAAAATATTAAATCTTTCTATAATGAGAAAAGGATTATTAAAAAAAATTGAAGAAAACATAGAGAGTAACATTAGAATGACATTCAAAATCAACTAGAGCAGAATTTCTAAATGAAATCCAAATATCTAACTATAATCTTTATTTAAACAAATAATCTTCATTTAAATTATAGACCATTAATAAATAAATAGTAAACATTTAAATTCTAGTTAATGCACGAAAAACTATGAACAAATTGAATGACAAGATTTCGGATGAATTATTTTAATATTTTTCAAAACAAACAAAAGAATTATTATTTTCTAAAAAACTAAGAATTAAATAAAACATAACAAAAAAATATAAATAGTCAACAGCTGCAACATAAAAATACATGGATCATATAAATCCATAGACATAAATAACCCCGAGAATATAGAGAATCGATGAAATTTTAATTGACTTCTATTTCCAGTCCATCTGGATGTTTTATTGAGTTGAGAATTCTCCAAAATGTTTCCGTCTCTTTCGTAAATGATGGGGAGGCATAAAAAACTACGAGAATTCGCTGTTAGTTTCGAGACGAAACCGCGACGTTTGACCTTCGGCAATTTTTATGTTTAATTTATGTTTTAGCTATTTGCCGCTATAGGATTTGTGTATGTTTAAAAAAATGAAGATCAAAAATAGAAAACAATATATGAATGATTTAAACAAAAAGTTAAAATCTTTAAATGATTTCAACAAAAAGAGGAATTCTTTAAATGATATGAAAAAATGTGGAAATCTTTAAATGATTTTAACATAAAGTTCAAATCTTTAAATATTTAAAAAAATATATTTGAAATCTCTAAATGATTTAAACAAAAATTCAAAATCTTTAAATATGTTATGAAGTTTTTGAAATTTTCTCATCGAAGATTTTTATAATTAAAATTCAGTTTTCAGATCTGATCTGGTTGGTAAAAATCAATCAAACAATATAAATTCAAGGTAAAATTCAAATATTAAAGAAAATTAAAAAATAAAAAATCAAATTAAAAATAATTAATTAGTTTACATTTTCCCAAATTATGGTTTATTTTTACCAAAAGTTGGGTTTATTTTATTTGTTTTTTCTGTTAGAATCGAAATTTATTTTCGTAATTCTTTTCTATGAACCCCTCTGTCCCACTGTGCTTGTGAGAGTCGAGCCCCAAACGAATGCTTGAAATTATTTAAAATTAGCCGAATGGAGTATGGTGTTGTTGTTGTTGTGCGGTTCCCAATATCAGGGGGGGCGGGGAGGTTGGCAAACAAAACAAATGCAAAACATGTCGATGATTCTCGTGCAATTGAAACAAAAGTCTCAATCGTCGCGAAGCGTAACGAGAAATTTCCAAAAAACGAGGATCAGAAAAAAAATAACGTTTCATGACGAGGGCGAGCGAGGGAGGGGAGCGAAAAAGTGCTGCCAAAGTCTGTGCGAAACGCGTCGGATCGCATGGAAGGAAGGAAAGCAATAACAACAACAACAACCGCACCTACAACAATACCGTGAAAAATCGGCCAGATCGAATCGCGAGAACTCAACACGCCCTCTGGCTAAAAATAATTCGGGCCGACTTCGCGAGACGTTTGTTTGAATTTTCCTTTTGGCTCTTAGGTGTTATTGTTATTATTGTTGTTGTTGTACTTGTAGTTTTTTTTGATCGATCCTCGCGAATAAACAAACAATTTTGAGGTTGGCTCCGGTCTTTGGTCGATTTTAATGCAAGCGCGTGGCGTTTGCGGAGTTCGCGCATCCGTCAGATGCGCGAATAAATAAATCATGAAGAGCAAAAAAAAAAAGAGACGATGAAGCAGAAGCAGAACTCATGCAGCTACCGATACGGCCACGGCAACAGAAGCTGGCGACAGGCGGAAAAGCGTTCGCGCAGACCGTGAAAAATTCGCGATCGAAGATCGGGGCGGAAGATCCAAAAGTATCTTCTTCGCCGGTCATCGGTTGGTTTTTGTCTTTTTTTTTATTTGTTTTTTATTTGATTTTTTGTTGAATTTGCATTTTTTTATTGTATTTGCTTTTTCTGTTGAATATTTTAGTTGTTGTTTTTTTTTTTTTTGATTATTTATGTTTTTTTTTATTATTTCTATTTTTTTTAACGTTGAAGACGCACGTTTTTCCGGTGAATCGACGATTTGTTGCTATCGTTCTTGTTGTTGTCGTTGAGAGTACAGACGAACGTGCTGTTGGCAAAACAACAACAATGACAACAAAAAAAGACTAAGTGACAACAGCAACATACTGTTGACAACAATAACAACAATAACAACGCCAACAACAAGAACAATGCAAAATAATTAATCGTGCAACGACGATTGCTTCCTGATCATCGAAGACAACCGCTTCAATGAATGTATCTTTGAGATACAATTAGTTGTCGCAATGAGTTAATTATTAAAATCAGAAGCACAATAACAGCAAATACAACAACAACAACAACAATTGTTGCAACAACTACAATAAAAATCGATGTACAAATGTAAAAAGAAAAAAAAAAACATAGAAACATTTTCAAAACAACATAAATTCTACTTGAGAATTTTATATCCACAATGACGGAAGTATTACAACAACAACAATCACAACAACAATAACAAAAACAAAAGCACAAATGGCATTATGAAAAAAAAATTTACAATTTACAATTTACAACAACAACCACTCGACGGCGTCGACGACAACGTCTTCGTCGCAACATGACAGGCCATAAATAAAATATCTGTAAGATACGCACACAGCAGACAACAGTTGACAACAACAAGAACAACAATAAGAACAACAAAAACAACAATAAGAACAAAAAAACAACAACAACAACATTAAGAATAATAAAAACAATGATTGAGAATGAAAAAAAAATTGAGAAAAATTCACAACTGTGAGAAATAATATTATGTAAAATAAAATGAAATGAAATAAAATATCGCAACTATAATCAATTTTAATCATTAATTTGTTCGCGAATCCCCCGCAGACAGATCGCACGATTGCGATTCTCACGTCTCCCGCGTCCGTTCGTTCGAGTAGCTAATGAATTTCGCCTAAGCCGCTTACCGCTCAGATACAAGATACTTCATTTCTCATCAGCTCATCTTCTTCTTCTTCTTCGTGTCCTTTTCTTTCCTGATAGTTTTTTTATTTATTTTCTTCATTTTTATGTTTTTAATTTTTTATTGTTTTCCATTTTCAGTTCTTTTATTTTTATATTTTTTTCTTTTTTAATATTTTTTTTTTTATTTTTTTATTATTTTATTTTTAATTTTTTTCCCTATATTATCGAATTCACTGATCGACGACCTTCCGCGCGTTTCGTAATTGAATTTAATTAATTTAACGCTCTTAAGATCTTAATGAATATCTCTCCTGATCTCTCTCTACTCCTCTCTCTTTCACTTCATCTATATATTTCTATCCTTCTCTATCTCCCTGTTTCGCTCTCTCGCCCCCCTCATTCAACTTCACCTTTGCCTTCTCCCCATTGACGTCTTTTTTAGCCCTCTGGCCACGTTCTCAATCCATCAATAGTGATCGTAGTAAAAAGAAGAAGAAGAAGTAGAAAATGAGAAGTGGAAGACGAAGATGGCGTGAGGATCCATGTTCGAAAACCATGTTCTGTGCGGGAAGTGACGCTCGGCCATTAATTTTTTTTTTTTTTACAAAACCTACAACATTCAATACAAATAAATTCGTAATACAAAAAAAAACAAAAAAAGAACAAACGATTAGAAAAATTGCTGTAGAAAAAATCTGAAAGTAACGAAAACATTTGTCTAAGAATGAATTGACGTCAAATCCTGGCATGTTCGTTCCCTCTGGGCTTAAGTTGTATCTTTTAAGCATTTGATACTTTGGAATCAAACAATAGATACTTTTTAAGCTTACACGAGATACTTTCGTCGACACGAAAACATAGAAGATACTCTCCCGATTAATCTATGTGCCCAAACGCTCATTGTGACCAAAGGTTTTAGTTTTGAAAACAAACTTTTATTTTATTTTCAAAACAAACTAATATTTTATTTCGAAAACAAACTATTATTTTATATTGAAAACAAACTATTATTTTATTTTGAAAACAACCCTCAAAAATAAACAAACAATCTGAAATTAGCAAAAAACCCCATCAGATTAGTATCGTGCAAATCCGGAAGAGATTCTTTAACCAGATACTTTGGACTCTACGCTCTGCTTTTATTCATCATAAAAAGCGTTTTATTCTGATTAAAGGCAACGTTTCTCAAACCCTCAAATCTGCGTGGTATGAGCAAACAAAAACAAAAAAATTAGCTCAAATGCAATTAAAACCGAGATGGATAAATTCCTTGGGAACAATGACGTGAAGTTGGCGTCTCTGTTGACGTTGGCGCTGACTGCGACGACGACGTCGACGTCGAGGGCGGCATTTCCACGCCGTTCGTTCGCATCATCATCGGCGACGTCGTCGTGGAAGATGTCGCCGAGTCGAGCATTGGAATCGCGATGATTGATCGTGGCGCCGCCGCTTGAGATCACTTGGCATGGGAACCAAGTTGGAGAGGAGAGAAAAAATACAAAAACAACATGAACATAATGACAACAACAAGAATCATGACAACAACAAGAATAATGACAATAACAAGAGCAATAACAACAATAAAAACAAGATCAACAATAATAATAACAATAAGAAAAATAATAAAAACAAAATCAACAACAAGATCAACCACAATAACAACACAATAAAAACAATAACAACAACAACAACTGCCACTCTGTACACAAGAATAACAAGAGCAGCAAGAGAATCAAGTACATGACGACAAAATAATAAAATTCTAAAACAAACTGACAGACACTTGGACAGACAGGCAAACAGATAGATAGGCGGATGAACGATTTAAAGGATGCAATAAATAAGATTCACCCACTAGGAATCGCACAGACGAATGAACGGATTCCTGGAATAGAAAACAGATTGAGCCAACTGTAGGTTTTCGTGAATTTGGTGAGAAACTGTGGGCTTCTAGAAACTTGAGATTTTACAGCAGAAAATAATTGTTGAATTAATTTTTAACTAGATTTTTAAATTTTGATTATTTTTTGAATTAAATTCTGGCTGTATTTTTGAATGAATTGATGGCCGCATTCTGAATGAATTTTGAAAGGAATATTTTGGTGAATTTTTGAAAGGAGTTTTGGCTGAAATTTTAGACATTTTTAAATGAATTTTGAAGTTAATTTTTAATTAATGAAATTAATTACTGAAATTAATTTTAGAATGACTTTTTGAATGCATTTTTCGATGTATATTGGAATGAATTGGCTGCATTTTTGAATTAATTTTTCAATGAATTTAAAAATGAATTTTTGAATAAATTTATACTGAAGTTAATAACTTGGATTTTATTTTTTCGAGTGAATCGGAGTGAAGGAATGAATTTAATTTTAATAAAACATTCCCACCCATGGATATGGGAATTATTTACATATTTTATTTGATTTCATTCAATTTAATTACTTTTCTTTGAATGAATTGCTGAATCTGTTGAATGAATTGTTGAATCCGATAGTGAATTCCACGAATCGATGAATTCCCGGCGATGAACCCGAAGACGTGTTTTCGCTTCGATCTCCACTCGGTTGGGTTCGACGACCTCGTCGCAAAGTTGTCGGAACACGTTCCTCGAAACTGGAGCAAATCGCGTTCTGCATCTTTTGGGGCACATGTCGTGGACTATTGTCATATCTAGTTGTTGTTGTTGCTATTTGTTGTCATGGTTATATATGATCTATTCATTGTAGTTGTTGTTGTTGTAAAACGAACTGACGCCACAATGACATAAACGCCTCCATGGAGACGGGGGCGGAGGCGGAGACGGATCGACCACCCGTCCATCCGCCTGTCAAATGCAGAAATGCGAGCGTTTCATGAAAATTTCTTTAAATTTTAATTAAAACATGAAGTTTATGCGAGTGGCCTAGATTTACAACAACATGCCTATATATATGTAGATATATATAAAATATCAGAACGATGACTAAACGCAGCCGCTCGCACAAAATGCGAGATGAGATGAGATAAAATCCTTGATGCCGGAAAAAACGAGAATAACACAAAAAATTATGTATAATAAAAACTTTGATAAAATGTGATGCATCATCGAGGAAATTTTCCGAACTATTTTCACCGCATGCTTCACCTGTGGTTTGATCATCATTTCGGGCGTAAGTGCCGGAAAAAAAATCGACATATTATTTTTATTTTTTCTTTTCATTTATAATTAATCAGACAATACAATAAAAGTAGAAGAAATCTATAAAATAAAACATATCAAACTAATATATTTGATTTATAAAATGATTCTTTAGACATGAACAAAAATGAAAAATGTAATAAAATGAAAAAAAAAAAAAATTAAAAACCATCAGGAAAATTTTGTAGAATTTTCAAATTCGAAAAAGCCCGGCAACAAAAGGCGGCCCCGTTTCGATGACTCAGATACGCCCCATGCCGTCGAACAGCGAGCGGCCGGGTGGTCGATTCGTCAAGAAAAAGAAAAAAAAAAAATAAAATAAAAACCGAAAAAAAAGCGAACGAAAAATCGAGCGAAATTGATGAAAATTAATTAGAATTTTGAACTCAATTTCAAAGCGGATCGCAAGTGGATCGCAAAGAAGAAGACGAAGAAGAAGAGGAAGATGAAGAAAAAGAGGAAGCACACGCAAAGGGTCATAAAAACTCAAAAGGAAATCGTGCCGGGCTTTATTTGTTTTATAAGAATGATTTACGCCCCAATGGGATTTTTATTAAAAAAAAAAGAAAAAAAAAATACAAAAAATCGATCTAAAAGATGATTAAATAATAAGCAAAACAAAAATCGTGCAACTGAGAGAAATGTGAAAAATCAGTTTATTTTCGAATTCACCGATTCTTCCTTGAAATTCACAGAAGGCGATTTTTCCCAATAACAATAACAACAAAAACGAGAGCAACAACAATACTATAAAACTACGCGGAAGTGTTCGATTCCCGTTGTTGTTGTTGTTTTTGTTGATATTTTGTTGTTGTTGTTTTTCTTTCTGTCTTTTATCGAAAAACTGTCAATTAATCATCAATTATTGCGAATAATCACCTCGATCGATTTATTTATATTTCTACATCTGTTATTCTTGTTGTTGTTATTTTACTCTGTTGCAGGAAGCGAGTTCAATTCATTTTCTATCTCTCTCTCACTCCTACAATCGGTTGTCTCTGTCTTTCTCTCTATCTCATTTGGTTGTCCCGGTCGGCTTCTAGAGGCTGTTTAAAATATTTGTTTATAATATTTCTTGATCATAAGTTTGTGAAAACGCGTTGCACTGAGCGAAATCCAATAGCAGCTATTTATATTTATGCCTTAGGGCTTTGAACCCTCAATCTCTGGATTGTGTCCCCAACTCCCTTTCGATCCTCTCCACCTCCCTCTGGGCCATCTCAACCTCTCTTTTTCTCCATTAATCGCATCTCATCCCAGCCTTGAACCATCATTGATCACGGTCTCCATGGGCGCCAAACGATCGACCGACCTCTGGTGGGTCGTCGATCCTCGCAGGAGCGATGGTTCGCTTAATTGAAATGACAGTTCATCTTCCTCTTGATCATCTTGTTCATCATCTTCTCCTCCATCTCCTTCTCATCCTCTTCCTCCAACTCCTTCTCATCCTCTTCCTACAACTCCAATCATAAGCAATTGTCGCCGCCGAGGATCATCCGTCTGGGAGCGATCGTCGTGGATCGTTGGAGTTTGATTGCTTTGGCCGACACTTTCGAGGTCGTCTTCAACTCGTTTGTGTCTCATTGCGTCTCATCTGTTTCATTCTCCTCCACCTCCTGCTTATCTTTCAACTCATCCTCCTCCACATCCTCCACCACCTCCTCCTCCACATCTTCTCCATTGAATGCCCTTCAACGCAGCTGACGCTTCCCTTTGATCTCCCTTCGCTTTCGCCCTTCCCTCGTGCCACGATCTTGATCTTGTCTCCGATGCCGATCGCGCTAATTAAGGCCTTAAGCTCGCATCGAGCCATCACTCAGGACGACATCTGGGTGCGGCCCCGATCGTTAGCCCCGACGACCTTCCTCGCCCCGTGACCCGCCCCCGCCTCTTCTTTGCATAAAAATTCCGCTCCACTCGCCATGTGAACACGAACAAATTGAGGAACAAAAAATCGCATTCAAAACCCATTTAAGAGCCTTCAAAGGCCTTAAGACAACAGGCAACGACCCAAACCTGTTATTCTTCTATTCCGTCTATGAATCGTCGTCGTCGTCGTCGTCGTAGTCGTGTCGTTATCGTAAAAAAATTAACAGCATAAGGAGGGTGGACTGGGGGGGGAGGGCGAAGCGAGACGGAAGACTGAGAAATGCTCTCGAATGCAAATTCTCAACTTGTCGAAGGCTTTAAATAAATAAAGTTGACTTTAGTGGCGTATAAATTATGATGTTATGTTGTTGTACTGACTGTTGGTATTACTATTGTAGTTGTTGCTTCTGTCAACTGAAACTGTCATAAAGCCAACTGTCATCCACTCCACTCCACTAGTTGACAGACAGATGGACAGACAGAAAGATCGGAGAGGTTTCGTCTCTTCTCTCTCCCCTCGACTTCATAGTTAATTATATTGTCTCCTAAGACTGGAGTCGCGATCGATGACGATTGCTTCGATTGCGATGTCGAGCGCCCCGCGCCCCCCAGTTGGACGCACCTGACGTCCACCGTGGGTCTCCAGTGCTATTGACATGCAGTCGCAGCGATCGATCGATCGATCGAATGATATCCAATGTTTATTCGACAGTAGACGCAGAAGTCTCGACCCTCCTTCAGCCCCTGGTCGTTTCCAATATAATGGAGTTGTATATATTTAAATACAAATGTATATATCTACAATATAAATTTACATATGTGCAATACAAACTTACATATGTGCAATATACATTTACATACATATGTGCAATATAAATGCACTCATCTGCAATATATGTGCATAAGGAAAGGAGCAGCAGAAGAACGAGTTTTCCTTTCTTCGCTCGCCTTATTTACGGTTCTCCAAATGGATCCGCCTGACCTTCCAGCGCCGGATCGTGCGCGGATTCTTGCGTTGCCAGGCCAGGCCACGACAGACCAGACCCGGACACCCAACGGCACCGCCAATGAGCCACACCTCCTCCGCCCCCTCCCCCTCTCTGCCTTTACCATCGCTCCCCCCGACCTCTGCACAATCCCTGTCGAGTTGAGTCTCGAGTCAAGACGCATCGAGGCGTCGACGTTTTTTATGCAAATTTGAGTTGAATGACTCGAATGATTTGTTGTTGTATTCTTCATTATTGTTATTGTATTTTTTATTGTTGTTTAATTCTTCCTACATATGTTAAATTCAGTTTAAACCACAACAAGAACAACAAAAACAACATCACAAAAATAAAATAACACCAACACCACCATCATCATCATCATCTTCATCATCAACATAAACTGCAAATTAACTGAAGAAGGAAAGCGAATGCTTTCGAAACGGCGAAAGAAAGGATCGATCGTGGTATATAGTGGTATATAGTATATATTAAATGGTGGTAAGACCCAGGCCCAGAAAGAAATGAGCGATGATGAAAGATTACAAGTTCAAATATCAATACGGAAGGATTCTTACTGATTCACACTGAGAGATTGAGAGTTGAAGAAAGATCAACTTAGGAGAAACTGTAATATTGGGGATTATTCGGGTATGGAGGATATTTCATGATTCCTAAGTTCAATCCAAAATTGTACAGTAGCGATAAAAGTGATCAATATTATTCGTGACAATTATTGTATTGATTCATACAAATAATAAATGATGATATTCATAAAATTAATAAATGATTGCTATTAAAAAATCGCAATTAACAACGTAATCGAATATAGTCGTAAAAATGACTATATGCACGGCGATTACTCATGTCGATTAATTAAATACCGATTATATTATTGATAAACACAATGAGCGCACGACTTTTCCATTAAAGTCCAATTAACTAGGGATTTTATTTGCAAAAAAAAAGCTCGACTGAAAAGGAAATACGCAATATCTTCCAATTCCAACTGAAAGTTATTCGACTTATTTGTTCGATTTCTCATAATCCAAAAATAATGAAGAAATAACGTCCGACCAAATGAGGGTACGAAATTAATGTAACGATTATACGCATGAGCCCGAAAATAATGGTCGCGTTGTAAGGTACGAAATTAACTGCCAAAGCAAATAAATAAATTCATAAATGAAACATTTGGCTCTACCACAGCGAAAGCCGGAAGAACCGGAACCGGTTTCTTCGTGCGTGGGAACTCTCGACGTAACGATTAATGACTCTTCCCGCCAAACCAAAAACCAATTACTTCCACTTGACCATAAGAAACAATCGCATTTTTAAAAGAAAAACAATCGCCTTTCACTTCGCCATGACATTGAAAATAACGTTGCAGTTTTTCAGTGTAATTTCCATCGAACAGGAAAAGACAAAAATTAAAGTGACAAAGAGGGAAGAGGACTGAGAGAGAGAGAGAGAGAAAGAGTGAGTGGGAAAAAGTACTGTGCCTGAGGTTAAAAATGAAATAAATCCGCTAAATGGTCCTCGTTCTCGGTTACAACTGCAACTTCATCCCCTTCCCCCCACTCCTTCTCCTGTTGCCACCTCTTCCCCTTCTTCTTCTTCTTATTTTCCTTATCGTTCTTGTTGTAGTTGTTGTTATTGTTGTTATTGTTGTTGGTCGTCTCCTTGGGAACACAGTGCGTCGTCCTCTTTGTTGTCGTTAAACTTGAGCTTGAATGACGTTCTTCATCTTCTTCTCCTTCCTTTTTCTTCTCGTTGGTGTTGTTGTTGTTTTACACTCTTCATCATTATAATTGTTGTTGTTGCTGTTGTTGTTGTTGTTGTAATTACTGTTGTTGTTGTCGTCGTTGGATCGTGCCCGATCGTGCGGCGCTTCGATGCATTTATAGCTTTTTTCCGATCTTTGAGAAACGATTGCCTTCCTTTGTGAAGCTTTCTTTCTTTTTGTCTCTGCTCTATCACTGTCTCATTCTCTCTGTCTCACTCTCTGTCTTTGTAGACCCCCCCCACCCCTTGTCTCCCTCTCTCGCCCCTGTCTTCCTGTCTCCCTCCCCCTCGATCTCAACCCTCTCTTCCGCTTCGCTCGTTGTCGTTTTCGTCGTCGTTGTCGTCGTTTTGTTCGCATCTTTGTTCTCTGTCTTGGCGACTTTTTGCTGTCTTTTTCGACGGAGACGGCGTTCATATTATTGTTTTTGTTGTTTTTGGTGTTCTGCTGCCGCTGTTGCTGCTGCTGCTGCTGCTGCGATCTCAGTTAAAAGCTGTTCGAATTCGGATCAGTTTTCGAAACGCGTCTCAGAGTCTTTGGCCAGTCGACGGTCCGGACGGTTCGAAGGCATCGTGTGCAGCTCGAAGTCGATCCTCGGAGTCCTCGAAGTTCTCCTTTTCTGCAATTTCTGCATTTCTACATTTCTCTTCTCACACTCGAAGTCCTCTCGGCGAATACCGAAGTCCTTCTTCGTCGATCATTGAAATTCGAGCATTCAAATTTGTTTCATTTCCGCAATCCTTCGTGGAAGACAAGACGAAGTCCTCGTAAAAAGTTCGTAATTTTGGCTTTCGGAAATTCTTGTTCGAAATTTTGGCTTTTGGAAATTCTTGTTTGAAATTGTGAATTTCGGATATTCTTGTTTGAAATTGTGGATTTCGGAAATTCTTGTTCGAAATTGTGGATTTTGGAAATTCTTGTGAATTCGTATTGAAGAAAATTCGATATAAAAAATTGTGTTTATTCTACCAAAAGTTTGTGGAAAGTGAAACGACAGGTTTGAAAAATCATCAACGAATTGCGAAAGTAGAAAAATTTCGATTTCGATTCCGTTATTCGAATATCGACAGAGATCGTGGCGCGTGTGTCGGGAAAATAAATTTCTTTCGATTTTTGGCCGTCATCACGATTAGTGTGCGAAATTTAATTGCGCCGACATGTGCGGTGTGAATTTTCTGTGTTTTCACTGTACCTAGCCGACTTGTTGTTGTTTTTGTTGCCACACATCTTCTTCTTGATCTGGTCTCGGTGTCCATGCGGCGTGAAATGGTTTGTTTAATTGAATTCTTTTTTCGTATATTTCAAATGATTGTTTTTTCTTCTTCATCCGTTTTCCTCGTTTCGTTTTGTTTTATTCCACTATTTATTTGTTTATTTGAACTCACAGTTTTCCTCTATTTCAATTAAAATGCAATGAATTTTATGTTCCTCTGGCCTCTGGTCGGACTCGAATGCGTGAGCATTGGTGTCGACGTGTAACGAGTAATCTTGTAATGACTACCGGGTAGTTGTTGTTGAGTGAATCATTCCGTTTTGATTTCTCTCGAAACAACGAAAACTTCGCTTAATCTTGTAGCTCGGTAATCAGTTTAAGAGAACAACAAGTAATTGGATATTATCCAACAACATCTGCAGATTTGAACATCGAATTGGAATTCATCATTACCGCTGAAATCGCCGTTGAGCGGTGCATTAACTCGTTAAGAAGAACAAGACAGATGTCATGTACATGCATCAAATAACTTTGATAATTGATTGCAAATTATCGAATGTGAAACAACGAATTATCAAGAATCATGCTAATCCATCGTTGGTGGAATCGATAACTTGATTAAAATTAATGAGCGACATCCAATTCGCTAATTGAATATTGAATAACGCGACCTTCGGGCCACTCGGCAAAAACAGTAACCAATTGTTGCGAAAGGAATTAATTGTTATCCGATAACCAAGCGATGTCGGGTAATCCATCATCACTCACGAGTAATCGATAATCGTTAACGGAGTGCGAATAATCTCTGCAATGATTTTGAATTTCCATGGATCGTTGCTTAACGATTACCGAGTAACCGAGTGAACTAGAAGTCAATTTCTTATCATGAGACTCGAGGAATTGAGGAAGCATTCGATGAGCAGCGCGTTCAATATAAAAACAACAAAAGAAAATGTTAACAAAAAAAAAAAAAAAAAACAGTGGAAAATACGACAAATTAACAAAAAACCAAAAAAACTTTTAAAGAAAAACAAAAAAGCGCGTGTCTGGTTGTTGTTAGTTTTTATTGAACTTCCAGTTGTTATTGTTTTTCTTATCTACAACTATTGTTGTTGGTATAGTTTTTTGTTGTTCGCCTTATTGTTGTTGTTATTATTATTGTTTTTATTATTATTGTTGTTACTTTTTTTGTTGTTATTACTGGCTTCCATATTGTTGTAATAGTGTTGTTATTTTTTGTCTCTCTCTCTCTCTTCATTACCATCTCTGTTTTTTATTACGCCCCACGCCCAGTGGATTAGCGAACTATGAGTTGGTTTTTCTTCCTCTTCTTCTTTATTTAAAAATTTAATTTTTATTACAATTTTTATTTCCAACTGTGTGGTGTTGGTTGGATCATTGTTGTTGTTTTTAATGTTGTCGTTGTTTTTATTGTATTCGGTTTTTGTTGTTCCTCTATTCGGTTTTTGTTGTTGCCATTGACGATGCCAACATAACTCGCACGCCATGATAATATATGCTTTGGTTGTGGCTAAAATTGTTTTTGTAGTTATTGTTTGTTGTTGGCTAATTAAGTGTCGACTACTGAGCGTTGATGCCGCCCCCAACAGCGACACGCCCCACACATCGAGGTGGCCTCCAACGCCCTCACCCTCCCCCTAAAACGAAACAAAACGAGCCACCCGGGGAGGGCGATCGAGGTCCGGCTGCGGTGGAAAAAATTTCAAAGAAGGATGCACGGTATGCAGCCAAAAACAACGACAACAAGAAAAAAAATACATAAACAACTATAATTACAACAACAATACTGTCTAAAACAACAACAATGGCTACAACAACAACAATGGCTACAACAATGGCAACAACATCGACGACGGCAGCAATTAAGAGAATTTAATGAAAAGCCAAAACGGAGCAAGAGAAAAATGCGAAAAGACAGCAGCAACAACAATAATAAAACATCAAGTAACACCAACAACAATAAAACATCATGCAACAACAACAATAAAACATCAAGCAACAATAACAATAACATTAATATAAATAACATTAACAACAACAATAATAACAAATGCAATAAAAACCATGGGTTATTTTATTTATTTTTTTTTGATTTTCTTGTGTCTTGAACGAGTTTTCAACGATTTCAAGGTTAAGCGCCGCCGGATGCCGGCCACCCGCCGTAGATACATGTTGTCTTCACGTTGTTGTTGTTGTTGTTTTTATTGTCTTCATTGTTGTATTTTGGAAAAAAGGCCTCTCAACCTCCTCGATCCAGTCCCCGCCTGCACCACACCCCACCATCGGATTCAGAGATGCGAAACTTTCGCGATTTTATTGAAAATTCGCAGCCACAGCCGAGGTTGATGTCGACGGCCTCGTCTGTCTGTCTATCCATCCGTCGGTCTATCTGTCCGTCGGTCTGTTTGTCTGTCTGTCTGTCCATCCCTCCGTCCCATCGGTTTGTCTATCGAGACGTCCTTCTGCCCGTTCGTTCCCAGCATCCCGATGACCTCCTCGACCTCCTCCCAGTCTCAGTTCGCCATCTGGCCGACGTTTGTTTAATGAATAAATTGATTACATTTCTCCCCCCAATGTTTGTTGGTTTTATTATTGTTGTTCTGTTGTTATTATTGTTGTTGTTGTGTTGTTGTGGTTTTATTCTGTAAGGTATTTATTGTTTGTTGTTGTTATACTCATCTTAATTGCTCCAACTGCTAGTACAAAGATGTTGTTGTTATGGTTTCCCGAGTATTTTAATGATTTTCCAATGGAAGTCCAATGGGCGGGCGGATGGCCAACCTGAAGGCGGATGGACGGACGGACGGACGGACAGATGGACAGACAGACATTCGTTGGAGGATTCACTGCATCTTCCGGTGAATCGGGGGAAGAACTTCTTTGCAATATTTTCCTTATTTACGATGTTGTTGTTTTCGTTTTCAATAAAAATCCGCTGTTGATGTTGATAACAAATACTTTTTTTTTTCTTGGCTTTGAGAAAAATTGCAGTGGGGAAATTGCGCGGAAATTGAGGAAATTCGAAAGACAGACGAAAGGAGTTCGAATCTGATAGAAATAACAAAGAAAATGTTGCCATGGAAAAATCCCCACCGAGAAAACAACAAGAGATAATAAAAAAAAAATTAAAAGAAACAAATAAAAAATAAATAAAAATAAATAAAAAATAAAAATTTTGGAAAAAAGAAAGCATTAAAAGGAAAAACCAACAATAACAAATTTTGACAAAAACAATTACCGAGAAGAGTTTTATCGAATCTTCGCAAATATTTTGTCTATCGATTCAATTCGATCGGATCGGATCACACCCGACCCCGAGCGAATCGACTGGGATCGCATCGAAATCCCGCGAACAATCCACGCGCCCGGATTTCATTTAAATCCAGCTGCCCGACGCCAACGGCCGACAGTTTCGCGCTTTCCTCCGTTCGCATTGAACTCAATTTTCCCAAAACCAAAGCAAATCAAAGCAAACTAAAACAAAGCAAATCAAATCAAATCAAACCACAACAAAAGTCGGTGGCGAAAAACACCGAAAATCCATTTGTGTATTTTGATAGTCGAATAGAAGGATTACAAAGTCGAAGTGAAACAACAAACAAACTGTCGAGTGGATCGTTTTGAAGGAATCCTAGATCGGCCTCGTGGCACGAATCTCCATCTGGCGATTGAGCGAATCGTAAGCGATATCGAAGGTGATTCCCGATGAATTGCAATGGGATGAACTCGAGTTCATTCCTTTGATGTTGCTTCATTGATCACAACAGCTTTCTTTATAAACTTTATTTGAGTGAACTTGTGTGATGTCAAATTGTGAACTTTGTACTTTATTTTCGATGAAATCGATCTTAATGGAATTTCTGTATCATTCATTTGAAAAATGAACTCCATGAATTGCACGGATGAATTCAATTCACAAAATTGCTCTTTATCACAGATAAACAATAGATTAACCAAACAATTGGATTAACTTCTTCTACTAGAGAAATAAACTATTACCAAACATAAGTTTTTCTCCTTGTCATTATTTTATTTCTTAATTTCTCTCAGATGAATTCCTCTCCAATGAATTCCTTGCCGATGAATTTCGATTCGGTGATTTATTCTCCAACGATTTGATCAACCACCTCGACAGAGAAATCAAAGTTCAATCTGGCAGTCCATCAGTCTGTCTGTCAGTCTGTCTTTGTGTCTATCTGTATGATGATGCTGGAAAATACCCGAAAATTCCTCGGAATTTTCCTCACTTCAATGATTTACATTCAGTACCGAATTCGATTTCGACATCGATTTTCAATGCGAATTCGAAATCCCATTAAGAAGAAACAAAAACCCTCCGAATTCTTCGCGGATCATTAAATTCAAAGTGGGGAGTGGGAAGAGCCAACAACAATAATAATAATAATAACAACAACAACAACAATAATAACAATAACAACAACAACAATAACAATGAATCGAGGCACAGACAGACTGAGTGTCGACTGGGGAATTAAAAACCAATAAGAGCAACAACAACAACAACCGATGAACATCTGAACAGGAATTTGGATAGAAATGATCAAATTTAGCACAACTATTTTATTGTTTTTTTTTTTTTTGGTTAAATCATTTTTGGAGTTTTTGTTGGTATATTATGGGCATTTTGTTTTTTAGTTATAGTAGTGATTGTTGTTGTTGTTGTTGCTGGCTATGGTTGTGGTTTTTTTATGAGCCGAAAAAATGCGAGTAAACAAAACGAGTCCCGAGAGCCATAAATTAAACGAAGCAGTGAATTTTGCAAGTTCCGAAGTATTAATTTTCATGAATATTTATGAATACGCCGCCGAACCGAATCAATACGACTGCCGTGCGATGGTCTTTAAGTGGACAGATGGGGGGGGAGTACGGAAAAGAAGAAGAAGAAGACGCGACAGCGGTAACCAGATTGAAGGCTGCCGAGGGAAAACTTGTTGCTGCCAAAAGCAAATACCAACTACAATAACAACAACAACAACAACATTGGGAGAATCTCCCGTAAAAAAAATAATTTAAATAATAATGACCACAAATTAAAAGCTTCCCATAAAAGGTGGCAACTCCGGTAAAAAGGTGGTTCGAGCTGTGAGTTGAATTGAAATATGTAACGATTAATCGATTGGGGGCGGAGTGTGGGAGCCATTAATAATTCGAATACTCCTGAGCTGATGAAATGAAAAATATGAAAATTAGCGAACTAAGGTGTGTCCATGGGGAGGAGTAACGAGCAATCGAGGAACGATGGATATTCCGTTTGAACTGTTTTTTTAATTTTTCTTATCGATGTTGTGCGATTTTTTATCGATTTTTTCTTTAAATTTTTTATCGATTTTTATTTCGATTTTTTATCGGTTTTTTTTTTTTTTGATTTTGTTTTATTTTTTCAATATTGTCCGAAATCTAAATATTTACCCCATTGTAATGATCGAGCGCGGGTCGTGGGTCGCCGCGGTAACCAATGATCAAAGGTGCGAAATGGAGACGTGCGACTAAAATGCGAGGAATTCGCACGGATCTCCCACGCAGAAATCGACACGGTGTGGGGTAACGATTAATCGGGATGCCCGAATAGTTTTTACACCGCGCATTTTTGCACGTGATTTTTGATTTTCTTTTGTTTTTTCTTTATATAATTCTTTTTGTTGTTTTTTTTACCTTTCATCCATGTAGTTAATTTCCGCTATATTCATATCGAGTTTAATGAATTTATCGACTGCTATCAAGTCGCGGTTGAAAGGCAGCATAAACATTGGCTGTAAGCAGAGGAATCGACTCTCTGGAAACTGAATACTGAAAACTCTTCGGGGGGCCTTCTTACATTTCGCACTTTTTTCCCCAATTCTATTTTTGTATTTCTTTTATATTTCTTCACAACATTTTTTGCCGAGCTCAAATAATGTTGACTGTTTTATATGCTTCGGCTGGAGCGCTTAAGTTGATTGAACGTTGAAAGCATTATTATTTTCTTTGAAAACTCTTTCCGACGGCGAGCGCCGCCTTCGCCTTTGTTATTGTTGTTTTTGTTCATCATATTATTGTTCATGTTATTATTCTTGTTGTTGTTGTTGTTGTGGTTTTTATTGCGAGTACGAAATTCCTCAACGACAGCAAACGATTAACAGCGGTTACTCATGCCGGTTGTTGTCTTGTTCCCCCCGCCGCCTCCCCTTCTCCAAATCCACAACCATCAAATAATTCAAATAACACAAAAAAATGCAATAAAAAATTTGAAAAAAATGTGTTTGCATTTCTGCCAATATTTTTTATTATTATAAATTTTTGGTTTTTTTGTATTATTAAATTTTTTTCTTATTAAATTTGTTTCTTATTATATTTTTTTATTATTGAATTTATGTATTATTAAATTTTTGAATTTTTTATTCATAATTTATTTTTACTGAAAAATATATATTTTTTTCCTAATTGGGGGCAATAAAAATTTGCATTTTGAAACCCAATGCTTTGGAATTGAAATTAATTCCATTTGATTAATTGCTGTGCCGTTCCGAAAATGTGTTAAATATTTAAAAAGAAATAAACTCAACACTGAAATGAATTAATTACTGATCAAATTTCATTCGAATCTCATTTGAGAAGACATTAATTTCCCAATCGTGGACTAGTTTGTGGTTCAGCTCGATTTGGTTTGCGTGTGCGAAGTGCGTGTGTGTGTTATGTGTTTGTGGGGCAACAAGTAACTGATAACCGGATCGAATGTGATCCAAATGATCCTCGGTTTGCAAAATCTTCCATATGAGTCCGATTGATACCGACTTTGTTTCGATCCCAATTAATTTTTTCCTTTTTTTGTGGGTTCCTCTAGGTTATATTAATATTTCTCATCCCTCATGTACTCACTTCTCCCACTCTATTTCCTATTTCCAGCTTGTCTTCAAGAAAACTTGCGAGTGGTGGTTCTACAAAAATAAATGCAGCAACATGTCGACGCACTGGAAACAAAATGCATTCCTCATGTTCACCACAGCCATCCTCCTCCTGCTCGGCCTGATCATCTTCCTCTGCCTGCCGATCGGTGGCGGCATCAAACACGCGTCCGAGGTGACGCCGACCCGCTTCCAAATACCCGATATTCCCGAGATCAGAACACAATACGTCAATCACTCGTTCATAGGTGACGAAGACTGGAGCGGTGAGGGTGAGTACGACGATCATATGGAGTCGAATGATTGTCTTCAATTGGTTGATAATTTTCAGATGATATAGAAAACGATATAGACGACATTAACAATAGCATTCCGGAGGAGATAATGAGCGACTTCGTGAAGCCGATCAAGGTGCACAACTTCACCCTGAACGCGGACGACCTGCTCTACGAGTCCAAGCGGAATCACAATGCCAACAATAAGAAAGGTCAGAGGTCGCCTTCGAAATTCCAATTGGGACATTTTTTTGGAAAATAACTCTTTCTGTCCGTGTCCGTGTGTGAATTTGCAGATTATTTTTCAGCCTTCAGCGTGACGGGGACCTTCCGCAGCAAGTCTAGTCAAATCTGGGACCCCCATCCCGAGTACATTCTGAACACGTTCGGCCACCAGCTGCATCTGGTGCTGCACCAGGACACCTCGTTCATTCCGCCCAAGACGTTTCGGGTGAGTCGAAAGAGACCCACTTTCTTTCAATTTAATTCATTCATTGACTCACAGGTCATTCGGATCCTGAACAACCGGACCGAGGAGGAGGACATGGAGGGCGAAGGTCACTACTTGGGCTGCTACTACAAGGGCTACGTCCAGGGCGACGATCAATCGGCCGTCGCCGTCTCGCTCTGCAATGGAATGGTGAGTGAAGATTAACTCTATCTCTCTTTAGGCCTGGCTAATGGTGAAAATACTCCTTGCAGACCGGCTACATCAAGACGAGCTTCGGCTCGCTGCTGATCCAGCCGGTGAACCAGACCAGCGACGGCGACTCCGAGGTCCTGCACAAGGTCTGGCGGCACTCGCGACGAAACGCCCGACACGCGGTGCCCGGCAGCCAACTGGGCATGGACCTGGAGGCGCTCGAGCAGAACATCTACTCGAAGTTGCTGCGCAAGAAGCGCAACTACGTCGATCAGCATCTGTTCACCATGGAGGTGTTGGTCGCCGTCGATCGAACGATGATCGAGTTCCACAAGAACGACCTGAAGCCGTACATCCTGACGTTGATCTCGATCGTGTCGAACATCTTCTCGGACGCCAGCATCGGCAACTCGATCTACATCTCGGTGGCGAATATTCTGTTGCTGCGCGACGATATCACGGCGGCGAGGAACAGCAGACGGCGAAGTAGGTCCGCCCCACGGTGGCCCAATCCCACATGTCCCTAATGACGATTAATTTCATGTCTCTCTCTTTGTCTTCCTCACTTACTCTCTCCCTCTTAGCCACCTCGGCCTCGGCTCTGCTGCGACACTTCTGCACGTTCCTGCTGAAGCAAGGCTATCACTACGACACCGCGATGCTGATCACCAGGTGAGTTCGATCGAGGGCTGGAATGAAATCAAGGAGTTCACTCTTTTTCTTTATTTATTTTCTCCAGGGACCAGATCTGCCGCAACGAGCGCGAGACGAAGTGCGACACCCTCGGTCTGGCCGAGCTCGGCACCGTCTGCAAGCGCCAATCGTGCTCCATCGTCCAGGACAACGGGCTGCCGGCGGCCTTCACAATCGCCCACGAGCTGGGACACATGTAGGTTTCCTTTCCTTTCCATCCTAGATTATCATTCTTCATATTTCCTCCTTCTCCTTCACATAGCCTGAACATGCCACACGATGACGACGATCGCTGCAAGCAGTTCGACAAACCGGGCACGAAGCGGAAGCTCCACATCATGTCCAGCATCATGGGCGACGACATCCACCCTTGGTCCTGGTCGGACTGCTCACGCTACTACGTCTCTGAGTTCCTGGAGTAAGTATTCGCTGACTAGGGGGATGTTTTTTTGATGCTAATGTCATTCTCGACAAACTTCTTGCGATCGCTTCCTGCTTCTTGATGCTAATATCCTTCGCCACGATCTCTTCTCTCTCCCCACAGGAAAGAGGACAAATCGTGCTTGGAGGACACGCCCACGGTGTACATCAAGAACATGAACACGAAGCTGCCGGGCGAGATCTATTCGCTGGACCACCAGTGCCAACTGATCCACGGCAACCAGTCGAAGTACTGCTACATCGAGGGCGAGTGCAAGCGGCTGTGGTGCAAGGCGGACAACAATCTGTCGGACTGTCGCTCGAGCAACCTGCCCTGGGCCGATGGGACGCCGTGTCGGAACACGCGCTTCTGGTGTCAGAAGGGCGAGTGTGTGCCGCGCGAAGGAATCGCCCGCCAGGTCGTTCACGGCGGCTGGGGCCCGTGGAGCCCCTTCACACCCTGCAGCCTCACGTGCGGCGGCGGTGTGCAGGAATCGCAACGTGAATGCAACAACCCACTGCCGAAGAACGGTGGGAAATATTGCGCTGGTAGTCGGAAGAAATATCGCTCATGCAACACCCACAGCTGCCCCCCGGGGTCGCTCGATTCACGTGAGCAACAATGCTACGATATGAACGGCCGCAATTTCGGCATCAAGGGCATCGATCGATCGGCCAAGTGGATCCCCAAATACGGACGTGAGTCGTCTCGGCCCCTCGATCCTTATCTATCTATAGTCATCATTGTTTTCTCTCTGTGTTTCAGTGTCGTCGAAGGACAAGTGCAAGCTCTATTGCCGCCTCGAAGACAACAGCGCCTACTTCCGGCTCTCGGAGAAGGTGAAGGACGGCACCACCTGCTCCTTCGACAGCTTCGACAAGTGCGTCAACGGCATCTGCCGACCGGCCGGCTGTGACAATGAGCTCAATTCCCTGGCGAAATTAGGTAAAGGCGTCATTTGTCATCATTTGTCATCTGACTTAGTCGTCATCGCCCCTGGTCACTTCTGATCGATCGATTGGCGGTGACTCAGGGCGGACGCTATATATAGAACCATCTGCCTTGGTCTCTTGGTCTTACTAACACCTATTTTTTTCTCACTTTCTCCATTTCTCTGTATATTTCTTGCCGTGGAACAGACAAGTGCGGCGTTTGCGAGGGCCGCAACGACACCTGCGAGGAGTACACGGGAAATTTCTACGTGTCGGACCTCTACAAGATCCAGCCCAAGTCGAAGTCGTACTACTATTACGTCACCACCATTCCAAAAGGTACCCTCGAACCCCCAAATATGACAATCTACACTCCCTTCCTTTCTCCCCCATTTACGCGCCATGCGTTTATTACATACAGTGTGCTTTTTTATGACTTGAATTTCATGATTTATAATCAGCTCGTGTCCATCGCCACCTCTCTATACGTATGTCGATTAATGGGAGGCGATCCCAGAGGGATATCTCGGTATATTAATATTTCGCACATTCAACAGGGGCGGCAATTAAAATAAAAATGCAATATAAAAAAACCCCGCGCCACCACCATCGCCGACTGATAAGGTGGCGAATGACTCCGAATGACTATCTAATTATTTTATTTACATATGTTCCATCGCTGCGTGATCACATAAAACTAAAATGAAATTCAAAAAAAAAATGTGAATAGAAAAGAGAGAGCGAGAGATAGTCAAAGCTAATCGAATGGACGATTATTTTCGGTGAAAAGTCACAAATTTCCATATAATTAGTCGATTAGGATTGTGTAACCGGGTGGTGACCTTGGGTCGGGAGAGGGTTGAGGTGAACGAACTCCACGCGCGGGTCTCGCGATCATGTTTACAATCGCTGGCGCCACTCTGGAAGCGGGAGGCGAGCACCATTAGATTATACTTAATCCCCGAACGCGACATCAGCAGTTGTCCACATACAGGGTGTTGCACACGTGCGATCTATCGATAGGATTTGCCATGTTAAGAGGTCGTCATGGTCGTCATGGTCGTGTCTCTTGTGGAAACTATTGCCGTTATCTCATTATTTCTGAGTATTTTGACTATTTTTAGCAATTAAACTCATAATTATTCTACCCAGACTGATTAAATTCGGTATGATAGTGTTTTTAGTTATCATAATGTGAAATTTCATAGACATAGTTAGTCTATTTATACTATGAGAGATTGAATTAGGAGAGATAATTTGTGTATACAATATACGTTGAGTTTGGGATGATATTTTCATTGATCCGTGATCATATTAAATTGATCATGTACTGAGAAAAATTATATTTTTTCACAAATTCATAGAGATCGTCGTAATATAAGATATTCACTGATAATTTTCTTATCAAGGCAATTGCAAAAATTATCTTACATATAGTGTTTTTAATACCTCAATCATCCCATTTCGATAATGAAAGTCCAACTGTCGCCCGCGATCCTCCCAAGGTCCCATTTACCATTATCATGTTCCCATTACCCATGAAAGCACTCGCTTCAACTCCGATGGAAAAGCCATAATTCTGTGATTTTACGACACTCCCGTCGCCGTCAATGTCGTCACCCCCGACGAAGGGTGTTCGATGGCATGCATTGAATCCCAGTATTTCAATAACATCACAAGATTTATTAGCTATTATTATATACATACTTGTACGACAAAGACATATATCACACTATGGTAGTATAATCCACCCTGACCATCCATCCATCCGTTACAGGGGCCTCGAGCATTCTGATCACGCAGCCGGGATACCACGACGAGAACTACATCGTGCTGCGCGACGACCAAAACAACTCCCTGCTGAATGGGAACAAGCTGATCAGCACGTACCGGAACGTGAGCTTCTACGCGGGGGTCACATTCGAGTACAACGGCTCGAACAGCACCATCGAGCGGGTGAACACCACGTACTCGCGCAAGCTGAAGCGCGATCTGATCGTCGAGGTCTGTATGGGGTCTTGAAATTGTGGGTGGCGCCACCAACCGACTGAATGAGAGTCCGTCGAGTGGGCGCCCCATCGATTGCCAAATCACTAATTGTTTCCTTTGACCATAAATATCCATCTATTCATCGATCCATTGCAGATCATTTCGCTGAGCACGAATGCGGCCAAGAACAACGACTCCCTGCTGCTGACCTACACGTACACCCTCGATAAGCCGAACTATGTCGAGCCAGAGATCGAGATCTACCGCTGGGAGATGCAGGCCTGGAGCAACTGCGACGCCCTCTGCCACGGCAGCTCCCATCGGCTGCCGGTGTGCGTGAGCACCGCGATGGCCGTCAAGGTCGCCCCACAGCTGTGTGACGCCTCTGCGAAGCCACCGACCGAGTATCGAACCTGCAACACCGAATGCGTTCTCAGCCTCAACGTTTCGAGCATCTCCGAGTGTTCGGCCTCGTGCGGCATGTGGGGCACGCGTGAGAAGACCTTCCACTGCATCCAGACATTCCCCGACATCGGACGCTCGAACATCGTCGACCTGTCCTACTGCGTCTCGAAGTTCGAGTTCAGTCGGCACGAGCAGTGCCGCGAGGGCTGCTGGAACTACACCGAGTGGACGCCTGTAAGTTGTCATCGTTCTACTCTTTTCATGAATTGAAGCTCACGCTCTCCTTCATCTTTCGATAGTGCTCGAAGTCGTGCGGCACTGGAACGCAGACACGCGGTGTCGCCTGCTACTTGAATCAGACGCGCGTCGACGACTCGCTCTGCAACCCGCGTCGCAAGAACCTCAAGGAGACGCTGCGCATCTGCAACGCGGAGCCATGCAGGGACAACATCTGGTCCTACTACGAGGAGAACACGGTGAGTCTGGCCGTGATCAACCCTTCAACTATCCACATTAATCAATTCTCCGTCCTTAGAAAACCTCGCGTTCGATTGTGAACAATTGGATGGCGGGCGATTGGGGCGAGTGCGACGACAATTGCGAGAAGAATCGAACGGTGACGTGTCGCAGCCCCCACGGCTACGGCTGCGGGTCGGACAAGAAGCCGATTCAGAAGCGCAAGTGCTGCAACATCAAATACGTGTCCAACTGGTCGGATGTGAGTTGACTTCTTTAATCGCCGCCCAATCCTTTAATAACTCCTTTGATATTCTCTCGACAGTGCTCGGTGGAGTGTGGGGTGGGGACGCGGCGGAAGGAGCTGCACTGCGCCCGCGTCTACAAGCCCGAGATCAAGGGCGCCCCTCGTCGACGGGTCTACATCGATCCCTCGCATTGTCGCAACATGCGCGTGCCGACGCCGAAGCGCACGAAGAAACCGTGCAAGGTCAGCTGCAAGTGGTCGACGTCCGATTGGACCCAATGCCCGGCCGATTGCAGCGACGAATACCAGGCGCGCTCGGTCTACTGCGAGTCGGTGACGGGGAACCCGATCGCCTATCGCTATTGCGATGCGACGAAGAAGCCGCCGTCGAAGAAGATCTGCAACAATTGCGTACGCCGAGAGTCGAAGATCATTTCGGGGGTGAGTCTCACACTTTATCTCTCTCACTCTCATTTCCATTGATCGGTGATCACTTTCAATCTAATTACAGTGCAATTGCGAGGGCTATCGTCGACGCCGGATCGTCTGCTACGACTCGTCACGCAAACGCATCCCCTGCCCCACCAAGGAGAAGATCATCAAGGAGAAATGCCAACCGCCACGCGAATGCCTGCCGCAATCGTGCGCCGACCTGCGGCGCATGCACCAGTACTACCATGATCGCGAGTACACGATCTACGTGCGGTCGAGACCAAAGAAAATCTACTGCCATAACATGAGCTCCGCCACGCCCAAAGAGTACATCAGCCTCAATCCGACCGAGAACTACTCGATCTACTACGACTACAAGACGAACAACCCGGACAAGTGTCCGCCGGAGTCGCGCCGCCACGAGTTCCGCGACAACGCGATCAGCTCGGGTCGCACGAACTTCAAGAAGATCCGTGTGAACATCACCGAGTTGCGGGTGATCGAGAACGATTTCACCTTCGCCGACACGATCGGCGTCCAGCAGCCGTTTGGGTCGGCCGGGGATTGCTACAACCGGAACATGGAGTGTCCGCAGGGCGACTTCTCGATCAATCTCGATCACACGGGGTTCGTGCTGCGGCCGGGCACCGTTTGGGATCGCTTCGGAACGAGCGTGGTCATGAAGGTTTCTAGCACGGTGAGTGATACTGATTTTGATGTTATTGATTATGATGATTCCTAATATGATGATTCTTTTTATTATGATTCCTAATATGATGATTCTTCTTATTATTATGATTCTTATTATTATTATGTTTCTTATCATAGGGACATTTATTATGATGATTTTCATTAAGATGATTCTTATGATTATTATCATTATTATGATGATTATGATATTTCATAGTATGATGATACTTATGATGATGATTCTTATTATGATGATGATACCTATTATGAAGATTCTTATTATTATTATTATTCTTATTATGATGATTCCTTTGGTGATAATGAATTATGATGTTTCTTTGTATTATGATTCTTATTAAGATGATTCTTATTAAGATGATTCTTATTCTGATGATTATTATTATGATAACTTATATTAATCCTTTAACTCATTATAATGATTCTTGTTATGATGATTATTATTATGGTCATTCTTATTATAATGAATCTTATTTTGATGATTCGTCTTATGATGACTCTTTTTATAATGATTTTTGTTATGATGATTCTTATAATGATGATTCTTATGATGATGATTCTGTTAATAGTCATTCTTATTATAATAATTCTTATCATAATGATTCTAATTATAATGATTCTTATTATAATAATTCTTATCATAATGATTCTTATTATGATGATTCTCATTATGATGATTCTTATTAAGATGATTCTTATACTGATGATACTGATGCCAATGATTCTAATACTGATGATTTCTTTCTCTCTCCCCGCACAGTTCGAAACCTCGACGACGTCCCGGCGCGCCTTCTGCGGCGGCTATTGCGGGCGCTGTTCGATATCGCGCCATCGCGGTCTCTACCTGGACGTGGTGTGATTGCGCACCACCCGCCGCCCCAAAGAGAATTTAACCACAACAAACACAACACATTTTGGTGCTAAAACTGCTGTTGGCGATAGCCGTCGGAGAGTCAGACGCGCTCCCTCTGTTATCGAACTTGTATTTTATGCATTTAAAAAGTCCTTCGCCGAAGTCTCCGCCGAAATCGTCGCGACAACCGTGGCTTTTCTGGTCAAAGCACGCGGCCGTTGTCGTTGGCGGTGGCCCGGGATCACCAGGATCCTGGCGTGGTCAGGGACCGAAGGCGATGTGATCTGTGTAGATCTGCTGCCCGTTCGTCCAAGTCCGAACCGGAACTGCACACACACACACACACACACACTTACTCAACCAAATACCACAACAACAAACAAACGCAATAAACTTCCCACAAACACAAAACGAAATAAAAAAATAATAATAATAATAACAAACCATTCTGTGAAAATGTCTAACAACAAGAAGAGAACGAGAGAGAGAGAGAGCGTTGTCATTGTATCGCAGCAGAGAGAGAGAGAAAGAGAGAAAACGAAAGAAAGAACGAGTGAGTGAGAGAGAGAGAGGAGAGCGACCGGAAGTGCCACGCCTCACTGCCCGACGCTGTGTGGACGAGATCCCACTCTCGCCCATCCAGTCGATATGATTTCAACGATCTTCCAAATCCATACACTATTTATGAAATAAAGTTGAATTTTCTCAGCTTTAGTTATTTTATCTTTTCTAATGAACTAATTTTAGCGAATCATGCAATTTATTGATAAAGTGAAATCAATCATAGTATTACATTTATACATACTTATACATATATATATATAATATATCTTTAGGCCTAACCTATATATATATAGCAGTAATATATATATTATATATATTTACACTAACAGCCGGACGGACGAGGAATTTTACGGATTTGTGTTCAAGACGTGAGCAATTTTTCAATTTACCTTATGTGTTTTTTCCCTCTTGTTTTCTTTTTTGTTTTTGTAAGACGCACACAAAGTATTTGCGAATTATAGCAAAAATTTACAAATCATTTACCAATCAAATGTCTGTGACAAGTGAGAACAATTAAAATACCAAGTACTACAAGAAAAACAACGACTAGTGATGCATTTTGGGTTGGAGGAGTGCGGGACGGAACGGGTCGAGAAAGTTGTTCATTCCATGATCGACGGGGAGATTTTATGGCTGTTGGATGAGTTGAACTTGGGGCTGCATTAATTTGCTTTATTGCACTCTCCACTTCGTCTAAAGCGAAACATTATCAACTATTTCGACCTCAGCTATGATGCTTTTGCCGTAAACAGTCAGCAGGCGAAATTCATCCCATGTCGACTGCATTCAGAGTCCAAAACAAGTGCTTCCAAGTGCGCTATAATATTATAGCACCTTTGCTCGAGGTCTCTCCAGTACTCTAAACGCATTTGAAGATGTGCCAAAGGTGTTTCAGCGAACTTCCGCCCCAGTCGACTGGCCTCAAAACAGCCATAATTTTTTCTAGCATCTCGTTATGATGATGCCCTCGATGTGCTATAAACGAGTTTTTATTAAAACAATTATTTATAGCATCTCAACAACAAAATGCATTCTTTAAATTCGTTCTCACACTAAGTTAATAGATTCCAAAATTTTCATTGTAAATACACACAGAGCATAATATTTTTTTTTTATGGCAACTCCAATGAACCTGTAAATAATTATTATAGTTAAACATACATACCTACGATTCATGCATACATACACACATACATCTAGTACATTTAAAAAAAAAACACACACACCTGCATGTATGTATCGATTTAGTGAACATGACTTTCGAATAGTGCCTAAAGCCATCAAATAGTCCCTAACTAACTTTAGAAGAAGTAATAATATAATAAATCATGTTAGGAAATACGTAAAATAGATATTATGAGGAGGGGAGGAAGACGAAAAATGAGATGAAGGAGGAGAAGAAGCAATAAACCCCGCGATTTGCCATAATTGTTAGACTTTTATTTCTGCTATAATACTTATAAGAAGAAGAATTTGTGCTCGAAACCCGGTCGGGAACTCCAAAGTCCCAACTATAGTGAAATGTATGTATTTTGAATGTCTCAAGAAATAAAACGATAAAAAACAAACAAACAAAACAATGCCATAATTTTGTATGTACGTGTATATTGTATTTTATTAACTATTACCATTACTAGGTACCATTAATGTAATAATATTAATAACTCTATCGATATTTCATTCTATTGTAAATGTAAAATACGAATGCTAGAACTCATGTCGCGGCCTCCGCCCGTCCATGATTAGGGTCCACACTGCACTACTACACTACCTGCCGTATTTGCATAAGTCTCTTACAACTCTACCCAACCATACTAATCATACACAAAATGTACTCATCTACCCTTTGATGAAATATTCGAAATAGCTCAAAACTGTAATTGTAATCTCGTTGCCTTATTGTATTTTCTGTGCAGCCATAATGGAATCCATCAACATACAACAACAACAATAATACTCATGCACCAGAATCTCTGCCTTTTATTATTTTATAATCTAACTCCCTTAAACCACAATAACTAAATAATAACAATAAAAATACCTACGAAATTGGGTAGTGCATGGAAAAATAACAAACAGCAATCAATTAAATCTGATCAAAGAAAATAAAATAAAACAAATTAAAATAATTGAATTAGATAAAAGTTTACATGAGGTATTATTTCCAAGCCATAGTTTTATAACAATAATATTTGTAACAAAGAGAAATTTATGAAAATTCAGAATTTGAAAAAGAAAACGAAACATTTGCAAAAATAAAACATCTAAACAACTTTAGTCATATTTTTAGTCTCTATGTAATTGTAATTTAACATGTAAAGAATAAACAAAATACAACAAATTTATGTACGATATTGCATCGATATCTAAAATTGAAAATAAAGAAAATTTTTATCAAATTTATTTTTGAAAAAAAATATATCGTTTTATTTATTCCAAACTTCTGGAATATAATTGTTATTGGATTAATATTTGACTATGTTAAATATTTTTTTTTAGAAAGGAATTCCTTAAGCTCATGGTCCAAAGCTATAAATCTTTAAAGAAATGGCTTTTTATAATAGAGATATGTCTGCGTAAGCACAGAATTCACGTATTTCAAATATTTGCTCTTCGAATTTTTTCGAATAAACTGAAGCATTAACGTTTATATGTTTCTAAAATCGGAACGTGCCCTCTATATTTAGTTTTATTCCATTATTTATAATTTAAAAACAAATAACTCTTTTTAATAGATTTTTAACTAATAGCATTCATGGTGATGTGCCTTAGACCGGATGTTAAAAAATGTGGAATCGATTCTTCTGAAATAATTTAAATAAAATTCCTTTCATGAGGTTCACAGAAACAGTCCTAGTGAAAAAGAAAAGGACTTTGGTGGTTTCTTTTAAATTAGTGATTCAGTATAATTATTATAAATATGAAATAAAAAAGTTGCGTGCGTTAACATAACAATAGCAAGAGATGGAAGTTTAATAATATTTTTACTTTGGAGTATTTTTTGGTTTTTTTTGGTAACTTTTTTATTAAAAGATTTTTTGTCATTTTTATGAGCTTTTATGGAAAAATGTCTTCTTAATTAAATATAATATTTGTTGTTAGTATTATCATTTTTTTGTTGTTGTTGTTGTTGTTGTTAAGCGTTCTCCTCAACAGAGCAGAGAACAAAATTTGGCAAAACTCTTCATGGATCTGAAGAGAACTGCAATCAAATGATTTGTTCCTGTTGCTGCTGCTGTTGTTGTGGTTGATGCCTTGGATATGTTGTTGTTGTTGTTGATGGTTGTTTTGTTTGTTGTAATGGTTGTGGTTGTACATTTGTTGTTGTTGTTGTAGTCAGTGGAGCTGCTGCCGTGGCCGGTGCTGGGGCTGGGCCTGGGCCTGGGGACGCCGTTGAACATCGCTAAAGCATTTGGCGGCCTCTCGCGAACGAGAGACTTAAAAGCATTTGCGGTGCACGATGCCGGGGCCGGACTCGTCGTACTCCTGCTTCGAGATCCACATCTGCTGGAAGGTGGACAGCGAGGCCAGGATCGAGCCGCCGATCCAGACGGAGTACTTCCTCTCGGGCGGGGCGATGATCTTGATCTTGATGGTCGACGGAGCCAGGGCGGTGATTTCCTTCTGCATGCGATCAGCAATACCTAACAGAGAGAGAGAGAAAATATGAAAGTGGATGGAGTCAGAGAATGAATACCAATAAATCTATACCTGGATACATGGTGGTGCCGCCGGACAGGACGGAGTTGGCGTAGAGATCCTTGCGGATGTCGACGTCGCACTTCATGATCGAATTGTAGACGGTCTCGTGGATGCCGCACGACTCCATGCCCAAGAACGAGGGCTGGAACAACGCCTCGGGGCAGCGGAAACGCTCGTTGCCGATGGTGATCACCTGACCGTCGGGCAGCTCGTACGACTTCTCCAACGAGGTCGAGGCAGCGGCCGTTGCCATTTCCTGCTCGAAGTCGAGAGCGACATAGCAGAGTTTCTCCTTGATGTCGCGCACGATCTCACGCTCGGCGGTCGTAGTGAACGAGTAGCCGCGCTCGGTGAGGATCTTCATCAGGTAGTCGGTCAAATCGCGACCGGCCAAGTCCAGACGGAGGATGGCGTGGGGCAGGGCGAAACCCTCGTAGATGGGGACGGTGTGGGAGACGCCGTCGCCGGAGTCGAGAACGATGCCGGTGGTACGACCGGAGGCGTACAGCGAGAGCACGGCCTGGATGGCGACGTACATCGCGGGCGAGTTGAATGTCTCGAACATGATCTGGGTCATCTTCTCGCGATTGGCCTTCGGGTTGAGGGGGGCCTCGGTGAGGAGGACCGGATGCTCCTCGGGTGCCACACGCAACTCATTGTAGAAGGTGTGATGCCAGATCTTCTCCATGTCATCCCAGTTGGTGATGATTCCGTGCTCGATGGGATATTTCAGTGTGAGAATACCACGTTTGCTCTGGGCCTCGTCGCCGACGTACGAGTCCTTCTGACCCATGCCCACCATCACGCCCTGGTGCCGTGGACGGCCCACGATCGAGGGGAAGACGGCGCGCGGGGCGTCGTCGCCGGCGAAGCCAGCCTTGCACATGCCTGAGCCGTTGTCGATGACCAGAGCGCCCGCATCGTCGTCACACATTTTGGCAGTTAATTAATTTGTGAAGAAACCTACAATGATAACGGGAAGAAATACTCTGCATGAATTCAATATACAAGCAACTAATATACATCAACATAATACTCATGAAACTATTACTAATGCATGAAATGAAAACTCATGATAAAATTTAAAAGACAAATTCTAAAAGAAATTGAACGAATTTTCGCCTATTTTTGAGGAGGAATTTGTCACCGATTGATTTATATAAATTCATGTTTATACGTTATTTTGTGCTTCATTTGTCTCTATAAAATGAAATTATTATTTGAATTTTTATATCAAATCGCGATCCTCGTAAAATGGATGTAAATCCCAAAATTTGGGTTTTTTTAAAAGAATTTAACATGGTTTGGATTATTGAAATTTATCCCTAAATTTAATTTATCATTATTTATGTTTTTAAAATTGAATTATAGAATTTTTGTAATCTGAATTTTTAATATGAAATTCGAAAATTCAGGAATTTAACATGGATAAAATTATGAAAATTAATTTTAGTATATTTTTTGAAATCTCTTTAAATTTTTGCTATTGAAATTAGATAACTTTTTAATCTGCATTTCTTATATGAATTTCCAAATTTATATAAAAGCAGTTTTTATTTTTACTGAATATTTGAATTTTGGGAATAAATATATATTTTCGTTTCAAGTTTAAGTCCATGAAAAATTTATTATTTCCTCGAGTGAAAGAAATTTCGAGCTTAGCTGTTCGGGAAAATTTTCCGTAAGATCTTGAATTCTTCAGCTAATCCTTAGATATTTCTGAAATTAACATCGAAGGCTCTCGAAATCCGAAACCGTTTCGAAAATTTCACATTTCGTTTCTTTTGCTTTTGCTATTGCTTTTGAATACTTTTGAAAATACTTTCGAATATTGCGTAAGCTTCACGAGAATCGATAAATCTTCGAATTTCGACACCGAGGCTGGGGCGACTCAAATTTGGACACGTGCCGAGAGGTTTCGGCTGCGACTACGACAACGATATTACGTAAGAAGGATCGGGTTTCCGGTCGGCTCCTCGAAGGATTCTCACACTTCCGGTTCACTCTTCGCTTCAATTTTATCATAAATTATTTATGTTTTTTTTTTAATTTAAAATTTTGACTTGTATTTTGACTAAATTAAAACTTTTGAAATATTTAAAATAAAATTTAAGGAAATTTAAAATTTTTTAATTTTTTACTCGAATTCTTTTTAAGTTCTAGTCGTTGGGATTTATTTCGAAGGACGATGAACTGCTGTTTTACACACCTTTGAAGCCAACAAAACTGAAAAATTTGCTTAGACAAATTTTTGGAACTCTCGGATCCTCGTTGGCGGCTTAACTCAACAACAAATAGAACGGCGAGTGCAGTGCGAAGCCTTTATATCAAGAAATCCCCTCGTCGTGGATGGCGAATTATGGCCAAATCGTCGGCGCCCTACTCAAAATAAACAACCACAATCACCAACACCACTACACCGACGATCATCCACGAGGCATGAGTCCTCACACACACACTAGCGCAGGGCGTTCACGCGAATTGCAACACTTCGCACAATCGGTCGCGACACCGGGAATCAATCCATATATGCAGTTCTTCGGTTCGATCTGATTTGATTGTCCGCCGGCGAGCTACGGACCGGCATAAGTCGACAGTCGGGCTTCGGAGAAGGTTGTATAAAGAGTTTATTCACTCATGAACGACATTCAGTTGAAACTGGAGTTAAGAGAGTTTTTTATTAACTAATTTGATGACGCTTTAATAGTAAACTTTTCAATATTTTAAGTATATTTCATTAATGTTACATATCATTTTGATCGGAAAATAATAGTGATATTTAATAAATCATACAAAGTTATATCTAAAAAACCATTATAATATGTAAATTATAATATTAAATAAAATTATAATATGTAAAAAAATAGAAATATAATTAATTTCATTTGAGGAAAATAATTTATTTATTCAATTTTACAAAAGCCCATAATATGTCTGAACATTATTCTTAATCTTATTCTCTGAAACTTCACCCAGTTATCATATTTTCTATATACATATATAAATATATTATATGTATCAGCCTCCCTTCGTCAAACCCACCCTCATGTCTCATGCCGACCATAGCGATCGACTCCGCTCGATTCAACTCAACTCGAAGGGACGCATACCAATAGAAGAATTACCAATAGAGCTAAAATCCAATACTAACACCTTAAATATAGCAAGAAGAAGCAAAACAGCAACAACAATATAGACGATAATAGCAATAACAACAATAATAGCAACAACAATAACCACAACAATTCCAATGATAATTACAATTACCATACAACGAGATTAAAACAGCAACAGCCAGAATAGAAGAAGAAGAAGCAATTAATTGTTCTGTCCACTAAAACAAGTGACTAAAATAAGACAGAGAGAGAGAGTGAGAGAAAGGGAGATCATGTTAGAGTGAGAAAGATATAGAGAGTGAGATCGCGTGAGAGTGAGAAAGATATATAGAGAGAGGGAGAGAATTCGTGATGCGAGTTCGAGCAATAGAAATGGTTTCGCTCTCTCAAAAGTTCTAAATCTAAAGAATCGATAAGTGAATCGGATTCTATATTAAAGAAATTTAACAACAACAACTATAGTGACGACGACTGCGACAATGGCAACAATCACAACAACAACAATGCTAAGGATTACAACAACAATAACAATAGTCATAACAACAACAACTAAGGCAACAATCCCAATAACAACAATATTGAAACAACACTCAGACCAATTGAGGATAATCACAATAGTAACAATAAAAGCAACAACGACAATTAACAACAACAACTACTAATACAAGAACAACAACAACAAATACAAGAACAACACCAACAACAACAACAATATGTGCACATCATTAACAAGAAAAGAGGCATCGTTAACAGATGCAACAACAATAAAACAACAACAACAGCAACAGCAACAACAGAACAGAACATCAACAATGCAACAACAACAGAACAGAACATCAACAATGCAACAACAACAACAGAACATCAACGATGCAACAACAACAACGCATCAACAGCAGATGCCACAACGACAAATGGACGGACAGACGAACGGAAGGACAGACAGCTTGATAGATGGGTGGCAGCAGTAACAACAACAACAATAACAACAACAACAACCACCCATGGGGCGCTTCGTTGGCTTCGTTGAATTTTAATCGATTCGACGATGGACGAACGGACGGACGGACGGACGAACGATGAATTGTGAGGCGACGTCGGTTGGCGACGGCGTCTTTAAATTTAGAAACGAACCTTAGAAGGACTGATTCGAGCAACGGATGAGTTGTTGATGTTGTTGTTGGTGTTGTTGTTGTAGATGTTGTTGTAGATGTTGTTGTTGATGATGTTCTTGCTGTTGTTCTTGTTGCTGTTGTTCTTGCTGCTGTTGCTACGATGGCTGGCGAAGATTCTGCGTGACTAGCAACAACAACAACATCAGAAATCACAACAGCATGAAAACCAACAACAAAAAGAATTACAACAGCATGAAAGCCAACAAGAACCAAAACAACAACAACAATGGCAACAACAACAACTCCACATTGAGGCATCAGAACAACTAGAGCAAACGACAGCAATGGGCCAGCAACCGAAATAAATTCGTGCACCAAGGTTGCAGCCGGGTTCCACCGAGGATATCGAAGAAGAAGAAGAAGAAGAACAAGAGGAAGATAATGCAATTACCAAATAGAGTAATAAGGGAAAAAAGGAGAGAAACAAGGAGATTAGGGAGAAGAAAAGGGAGGAAAAAGAATGAAGAAGAATTAATAACGCAAATAAATAGAAGTGGATGAAGGAAAGGAAGCTGAAATGGGAATTAAAAAAAAGGGAATAAGGAAAGGCATATGAAAAAGGTTTTAAAAAAAAGGAATAAAAAAAGAAAGAAGAAAATGCAAATTTAAAGGAAGTTGAAATGTTAAAAAATAGAGGATACGGAAGCAGAAGCTGACATCGTCTTACTCGAAATGGTTAAAAAAAAATGGAATCTGGTGTTATCTTTATAAAGCTTTTTTTAATTCCTTTTCTTTCCCCCCATCCTAAGTCTCCCCTTCATCATAGGTACCTTTTTCTTCTTCAATCTCTTCCTGAATTCCTTCCCAGAACCCTTCATTGATCATCAGTTTCTTCCTTCATCATCAGCCGCTTCTTTCATCGTCAGCCTCTTCCTTCATCCTTAATATCGTCCTCCCTCCGCTTATTTGGAGTTCGTTTCCATTCATTTGACCCTTAAAAAAATATCCTGATTTTCTCTCTCACTCATTTTCTCTCTAACCCACTACCCGACCTCTCCCTCTTCCTTGTTCCCTATCTTACTCCCTCCTTCTCTCTATCTATCTCACTCTCCCTTTCTCTCCCTATCTCCCTCTCTTTACTCCTCCACCTCTAGTTCATGTCGCAGTTTTCGATTTATCGTTCGGCTATTTCGGTTTCAATGATCGATCGATCGTCGCCTTCGTCGACACTCGCGCAGCCTCCGCTTCTTCATCTTCTTCTCCTTCTGCCTCGCTCTCTCTCATCGCCTCGTCTCTTTCGCTCCCGATACGATGGGTCCCTTTCGCTGTTCTATTTTTAATCGCGGTCTGTTATCTTCGCTCTTATCCTTTTATCGTCGGGTGTTGAAATTGCTGTTGCTTCATTTGTTGTTGTGGTTGCTGCTCTTGTTGTTGGTGTTGTGGTTTTTGTTGTTGTTGCGAAAATAATTGCCTCTAAAAATAAATCAATTCGCCATCGTTCGGAAGTCAAACGATTTTCTAATTTGGTTTTTTATTTTCTTATATGATTTACTTTATTTTCTTATTGAAATAGTTTTTTTTTTCATTGCTTTATTTTCTTATCTTAATTTTTATTATTTTTTAAATTAAATTTTTAATTTATTTTCAAATTTGTTTTTAATTATTTATTTTATTATGCTATTAACTTTATTTTCTTAGTTTAATTTATGTCATGTTGTTTAGTTTTATTTATTTTATTTGATTTTATTTTAGTTTATTTTAGTTTATTTTATTTTTTTTTTTATTTTATTTTATTTTATTTTTTCTTTATTTGCTTTGTTTTCTTATTACATATTCTATTTTTATTTTATTTCTTTTCTCCACATATTAATTTTTTATGTCTCAATTAGGATTTTGAAGGATAATTAGGATAATTATTTCGCAGTATTTTAATTAATGGTATAACTGGACGAAACAATAAAATCTCCAGAATTCAAGGAGGGCATTCCATATTCTTGGACCTGCAACAAAGTCTTCTCCAAGAGTCCCTCACAAAAGTGGCCACTCAACGTTGATAATCCTTGTAGATCAACACGTTCACCGATGGCAACATTTCCTTGACAACATTTTCCATCATCTTTCATTTTCGCTAACCACATTTACCTCGACCATCAACATTTTAATTTGTATATAAACAATTTCCTTGCTATCAACATTTTCCCACGCCTATCAACATTTATTTCAGCTCTGGCAACAATCACTTACTTCCTGCAACATAAATCATATGAGAGTCTATGGCGGATTCTATCAACATTAGTCCAAAGCAGTGTGAATGATGACAAGAAAATGTTGGTGCCTTGAAGTATGCAAGGTTTTTTAAACTTTTGTCTTCAGATGAGAATGGTTAGAATATAGCAATGCCTAGAAGTATGCAACGCCTGGGAGGCTGAATTTTAGAATCTCTCAATTAGATCTCGACCCCTTTCCACTCTCTTACTTTGTTCCCACTCTCTCTCTTCGTTCTCCCCCAGCTCACTACCTTCTCACTCCCTTCTTTCAGCCTTCTCATTATCTTCTTTAAGCCATTCTTACAAAGTTCTCTCCTTTCTCCATCGTCCCATCGACTCCAACGATCGCCCCACGACCGCAAGTGAAAAGCAAGAAGTCTTCGTAGAGGCCGAGAGAGAGAGAGAGGAAGAGGGAGATGTGGGGAGCTCCACGCTTGGAACTGGTTCTTGAGTCGAAGCACGAAGCCTCCAACGGACGGACGGACAGACGGACGGAGAGAAAGAAAGAAAGAAAGGTACTCGCTAACGGTGACGACGACGACCATGGCTAAAACGACGACGACGATGAAGACAACAACAACGATGATGATGACGACGACGACTGGATTTGCTGTTGTTGATATTGTAGTCGGTTGGTTAGTTGCTGTGTGTGTGTGTGTGTGTGTGCGAGCGATCGGTGTTGTTGTAGAGAAAAAGAAAGTGCAAGTGGATGGCTCAAGCATTCCGAGTGGCTTTTAGAAACCGCCTGTGAGTTGACCCAGTTCCATGCACAATAAGAATGTTTGATTTTCTTCTTTTTCTACTTATTTTTCTTTTTCTCATTCGCTCTTTCTTTCTTTCATTCTCTTCCTCTCTGGTCGCCCACCTCGCGCGCTCTGGTTCTGAGCTGTGTACGGCCTACGAGATCGTGATTTGGTGCTCGCCGAGCAGCGTCTGCGTCTGCGTTCGACTGAAGCCCGCGTCCCGCGCTCTCGGCGCGTTTTAGGCCTGAAAGAACGTGGCTGACTTTCGAAGCGTGGTCGCCGACAGTGAGCGGGGGGCGGCGAGGGGAGCCCAGAAGAAAATTGAAATTGACCAACATTTCGTCGAGCCTACCGCGGTCGAACTGGTTGTGTGTGTGTGAATGTGAGTGTGTGTGTGTGTGTGGTTGGAACTTTCTGAATTTTGAAACTTAAAATAAACAAAAGATTCTGCCTCTGCATCCGCTTCGGCCACATCTTCCTCGTTCTCCTCTCTCTCTTTCTCTTCCCTTTCCCCCTCTCTTTCTTCCTTATCCCCTCTCTTGATCTCTGCACGACTCCTCCTCCTCCTCCTCGTCCGTGTTTCTCTCCTCCGCTCCCTCTGTCTCGTTCTCGTTCCTCGGTTTTCGGATTCTGTTTCTGGGCTTCTCGTGAGTGAGGAGAGAAAAAACTTTCGATTGTGGGTACCGTTAGCCGTTTGTGGGTCTGGCTGGAGCGTGGAATTGGGTCACAACGGAAAATCATTCTCTGTTCTTCAGCGCTTCGTCAGCTCTTCGTCATCTGCCCCAGCCGCCGTCGGCTTCGGCCCCCGCCCCCCTCTCTCCGGATGGAGCAGAATTTTTCGGTCATTTTTCGTGTGTTTCGTGCCTTTGTGAAATTTCCGAACGATTTCCTGCACCGGTTGAGAAACAAAAAACAAAGTCTTAAAAGTGAAAAGAAATTGGATTTTTTTATGTTTGAGAATTCGAATTCGAGTACGAGTTCGTGTCTTAAGTCTTTCGTTTGTCCCTCGTTAAAATCGAGATTTTTTTTGGAATTTCCTTATGTTTTACGATTAAAAAAACAAAATTCCTATCTTTCTAAATGGGAACAAGAAAAACATTTAGAAAATTTAAATTTTTATTAATTTCTACAAAATAGAGGAAATAATTTCAAGAATTATTTTATTCTACTCATATGATTTTCTCCTAATATTAAGATTTATTAAGATTTAATTATGAAAATTAAAAAGAATGCATTTTTCATTAACAATAAATTATTCAATATACTTAAAAAATCAATTACCAAATTGTATCTATTTTAATTAAAATCTCTTTTCTTCTTATAATGATTTATCTAATTAGATTTTCATCATTTGAGCTTATTCTTAATCATATATATATAAATAGTTATTTATTGCTTCGAATTATTATACGATAATATTTTTATATTTCTCTTTCTGATCCAAATACTAACTAGACTTCAGTCTTTTAACGGCTTTTGAGCACAAAATATTCCCTGAAAACTCAGAATAGATTCCATTGAATTCACTATAATAATTCAATTCACCAAATCTCCATTTATTTCATTATATTCTTTTTTTTGCTGCTATTGTATTAATTGTAGAAATTCGAAAGCGGGGGAGAATGTTTATTTTTAGAACCGCAGGCGAGAAGAAGAACATATAAGAGAGTCAGAAAGAAAATGTATTCAGATAGAAAAGAACGGAAATGAACAATAAAAGAACGAAAAACCACAAGTAAAGAATGAAATTGATGAAAAAACACGCAAATGTACAAAAAAAGAATGAAAATTCTTAAGAAAAGAACGAAAAATCACAAGAATAGAACGAAAAATCACAAGAATAGAACGAAAATGGACAAAAAAAATTGCAAAAATAGACAAGAAATAGACAAGGAAAGAAATAAATGAACAATAAAAGAACTAAAAATTAAATGTAATGAATGAAATTGAACGAAATAACTCGCTAATGTGCAATAAAATAACGAAAATGGAAAAGAACGAAAATCACAAGAAAATAACAAAAATTTACAAGAAGAGAACGAGAATGTTTAAGAAATAAACGAAAATATTTAAGAAAATAATGAAAATTTATAAGGAAAGAACGAATATTTCTAAAAAAATAACGAAAATGGAGGAAAAAAAATAGCAAAAAATGACAAGAAAAGAACAAAAATGGATAAGAAAAGATCAAAAATAGAAAAAAAGAACCAACATTCACAAGAAAAGAAAAAAAATAGAACAAAAATGAAAAAAAAGAAGGAACATTTAAAAGAAAAGAAGCGGAACGAGACAGAGACAAGAGGAATAATCAATTTTTGTCGCTCATTCCAATCGGATTCGAGCGAATTCAATGTCGACAAAAGGTCTTTAAATGCCGTCGATTCAATTGCTTCGGATTCCATTACTTTTATTACTTCTTCGACTTCTTCTTCTCCTTCTTCTTCTCCATCGTCTCCCTTTTCGACCAAATCGACTTCAACTTCTAAATATTAGAAAGTTTTTTTGTACTCTTTACTTTATTTTTTTTGGTTTTGGTTTCTGAGTAACGAGAAACACCGCACGTCACTCGAACGAACCTTTGGAACGTCATGAAGTGTGGCATCAGATACGCATCTGAGAGAACGAATCCAAAGCCGACGAAGGGAGGGGGAGGGAGAGGGGTTAGTGAAGCATTTGGAGGCTTTCTTTCAGGCCTACTGCGTGAAAACTCCATCGGAACAATGCTGATACATCGACGATGAAGAATTGTTGCTCAGCTTCATAGATTCCCATCGTTGAGTTCATAGATGGATGACTTTGGTCGCTCGATACACAGATACACGATACTTCATTCGAGATATATTTTTATCGACAGACCGTTATCGATGCAGATAAACCGTTGAAATCCACCGTTGCGTTATTTTCATATTATTTTCGTATTATTTTTGTGTGTTATTTTCGTATTATTTTTGTGTTATTTTTGTATTATTTTTGTGTTATTTTTGTATTATTTTTGTGTTAGTTTTGAATTATTTTTATGTGTTATTTTTGTTATATTTTATGCGAACGTTATTTTTGGAAATAAAAATACATACATATCTATGAAAGGTGTTTCATTTCTGAAAACACAGTTTTCGGCCATACGACGCGAGAGATAGAAATCCTTAGATATATGGATAGAGAGATGGAGAGATAGTTGGATAGATAGATGGATCTAAATGATAGATAGCTGCATGGATAGATAGTCAAATGGAAGAATTATTCGATGGAGAAAATTCAACTGCACCTGGATGCGTTGGATCTTGTGAATATGGAATCGATTCGATGATCGATGAATTCGATAATCGACGGCTCGATCGATTTCATGATAAATGATATAGCATAGCAACAACAACAACAATAACAACAACCATCTAATGCTAATCATTCTGAGCGGATTCGAATTCGTTTTCGGGAAAAATTTCACTCTTTTCGTAATTAAAGCGGATTCTGCACCGCCCGAGGCCTCCATGAGCGATGAGTGATGAGCAGAAGAGGGAGACAGAGAGAGAGAGAGGGGGGGAGAGATAGAGCGTGAGGAGGAAGAGAGGGAGAGGGCACGATGGGATGCAGAGACGAAAGGTAGAGATTCATAGATAATTACATGAAAATACAGCAACAACAATAACAACAACAACAACATTGGCAATAGCAACATCAACAACCACAACGACGACGAGGACAGATATCATAGTAGCAATAACAATAACAATAATAACAACAATAATAATAACAACAACATTGATAGTGAAACAACAACATTGATACAACAACAAAACAACAACATTGATAGTAAAACAATAACAATAACAGAAATATAACAACAATAACAGAAATATAACAACAATAACAGAAAATATACCAACAATCAAATCAAATCAAATCAAAAACAAAAACAACAACAACAACACAAACGTGCGACAACCGAACGAAAAACATTTAAATTATATAATTTAAAACTTCTAAAAACACGCGTCGTCCCCATCGCCCGAAACGTCTCGTCGTCGTCGTCGTCTTCTTCTTCGCCATTCCCTCCCCCCCTACCTCCTTCCTCCCTATTACCATCCCCTTCCCCCTCACATCCCTCTTCTCTCATTGTCATCATCATCCATTTCAACGCCTCCCCTTCGGCCTCCCTCCGTCCTTGGCCTACCACAGAGAGGCTGCTTTTTTTCCTCCCTCTTTCTCTACCCCTCTCTCTCTCTCTCTCTCTCTACCCACCTCTCTTTCTCTCTCCCTACCTGTCCCTCCCTCACTCTCTTCCCCACCAGCTTTCCATCTCACTCGCTCTGTCTGTCTCTCTAACAATCAGTATTTCTATCTATCTAACAATCTTTCTACCTACCTATCTATCTATAGTTGAGTTGCCGTTGCCATTACAACAACTGCACAACTACAACAACAACAACAACAACAATAATAATTTGGCTTCAACAACAAAAACGTCGATTCATGTGTTTTTTTTATTTTTCATCTTCTTCTTCTTCTTCTCGGTGGTTTTTGTTTGTTGGTATTGTTGTGGTTGTTGTTGTTTTTTTCTTACGTCGTTTTTATGGCCAAAAGCATTCGCGAAGAAAGTTATAATTCAACCCGACCGAAGAAGAAGAAGAAGAAAGTCCCATTGTCTCTCTCTCTCTCTCTCACACACACACACTTCATCCATCTCGCTCTCTCTCTTTCACTCCTCGTTGCACTCACTCGCACTCACGCCAAATCTCTAACAAGACATCTTCTCGTTCGTATATGTGTGAGTGTGTGTGTATGTAAGTAGTAAGTGTGTGTGTGTGTGGCCAACGAAAGGCAAGAAGTGAGTTGAAAAAATTCTCCCATGGCAGCGATGGTGGAGGGAGAAGAAGACAACGGTGGTCTTAACTTGGTCCGAAGACAACAAACAACGTTTGCAGATGAAACACGAAAACCAAAAAGAAGAGGGGAGAGGGATAGGGGGATGGAGTCAGAGAAGAAGAAGAAGAAAGAGCCATGCTATTCCGTAAGAAAGTTGAGCTAACAACAACAATCACATCACAACAATAACCACTACAACAACAACAACACTGATGGCTAACGAAACAAAACTCTTACTTTACAACAAACAAACGGGGTGAGAAAGATAAAGAGACAGAGGGAGAGAGAGAGAGAGATGGGGAGAGACCCATGGACCACGCGGTGAAAGAGTGAGAGGGGGATGGTAGAGGGAGAGAAGCAGCTCCAATGCGAACCAAAACAATCCCATCGTCACCGTCAGAACGTCACGACTGCGAGCCGAAAGCTGACGATCGACGAAACGCGACGGAAACGAATGGAATGGTTTGGTATGAGAGGAACGGGTGGAAGTGGAACGGGCGCAAAGCGAAGAAAGCGCACAAGAACGAGACGAAGAGACCACGACGAAGCCAAAGCCGAAGACGATGAAGAAGTCGAGCCGAAGACCATGAAGCAGTCAACGAAGCCCACGAAGCAGACAACGAAGCCCACGAAGCAGAAGCCGAAAACCGACTACGATGAAGCCGAGCTGAAAGAAAGCATCGAGCGAAAGAACCGAATGGGGCGGGGGGCCCGACTCGGCCCGAGTGGGAGAGAGAGAAAGCCAAAGAGAAAGAAGAAATTACGACGGTGGGAACGAGGCGACGGAATGGAACGAAGTGAATTGAAGTAGATTGGAATGGGATGCGTGATAGATGAGAGGACTTCGGGAGCGAGGGGGCCGAACGGCCGAGCTCGTGGTCGGTTAGGATAAGCGGCCCCGACGACGATGCACAGCGCGCAGACGTGCAAAGCGAGTCGAGGAAAGCGCAACGAGTCGCGCGCACCACCTTCGTCACCGATCATCGATCCACTCTCGTGTCCCGAAGTCGAAATCGAACTCAACGACGACGACAACAGCAACAGAAGCAACAAAGAAAACAACAACACCGATACCAACAAACAACAAACACCGTCTTTCTTTTGAATCGTCCGGACGCGTGCGCGGTCGCCAGAACCACGGGAAGAAGGAATCGAATCGTTATAAAAAAGATCGTAGTAGAAAACGCAGTGAAAAGAGGAGGGAAAAATAAGAAAAAAACAAAATAGTTCGCTAGAAAATAATATTTTCCACAAAAGACACGAAGGATTAAAGTTAGAAACAATAATAAGAATAAACAATTATCTGTGAAAGTTGGCCGCCAACATGAGGCGCCTTTAAGAAGTGTTCGAAGTTCGCATTCGAAAAATATCAAATAAAAATAAATAAAAACTATGACTTGAATCGGTTGAAAACGTTCTAAAATCAATTTGAAGACAAACAGAAAAACAACAACAAAAAACCACATATCGTAATATATTAAGTGATAAAAGACTTTCGGTTGAAAGGTTTCGAAAAGTGAAAGTGCTGCCAGCCACACTCACACTAAGACGCACATACATACGCACAGATACACGCGCACGCACTCATACGTACGCAGGCACGCACACACACAAACACACACACATACGCCAACTTGGATTACTTTCTTCGCTTTTCGTGGCCACCACCGCCGACGACGACGACGACGATCCCGAGATCCCGGACCACGGATTACAGGATCCAGGACACTGAGCCAAGAGCGCGCCCGACCCACCCGGAGATGGCCGCCAATGAAATCATGGCCGCCACCGAGATGATGGCGCCCACCGTTAACGCCAACTGCCAATATTCAACCCGCTATTGCTGTAAGTCCACCACTCCCCCATGTTCCCTCTGTCCCCTGTCCCAACTCCCTTGGGTATGTTAGGAAAACCCCATCCCAAAGAGTTTTTCACTCGCTTCTCGATCATTCGCTTGATTTCTGGAGCTGCTTTGTTGGCTCGTTCGGCGTCGACGAGCCGAAGGTTTTGTTTACGCCGCAACGTCCTTGGGGGACGTGTGGGGATTGCGAAATTCTCCTGTTTTGAAACAAACACAATCAGATTTTCATTCCTAAAAAAGTTTGAGGAAATTACAGTTGACAGAAGATGATTCGTGTTATAATATGAAAGATGTCCTTCATTTCAAATGAATGGATTCTTTAAACAAATCTCTATTGAGGAATTTTAGACAAACATTAAATTTAAAATATTAAATTTAAAATATTAAATTTAAAATATTAAATTCCAATATATTAAACACAAAAATCATAAATAAAGAATATTTTATGTTATTTTGTTTTATTTTTTGAGTGTTTTTATATTTGTTTGAAAATATTTTTTTCTTTCTCTATTTTATATTTATAATTTATAATTATTTAAAATTTATTAAATTCAAACATTTAAAAAAATATTTCCTCTGCAATTTTATTTTAATGTTTCTAGTCCAATGGAATTAAAAATATTCAAATTCGATGCTTTGTTTGATATTTTTTAACAATTTTAATTAAATCAAATATATAATGAAGAACAAACAAATATTATATAACAAAATAATATTATTTTTTACAAACATTTTACAATAATCAGGGATAAAATATAATCCAATAAAATTTAATGCAATAAATTAAAAGAGTAATGCTAGTAAACGAAAATTTCTATTAAATTCTAGAAATTATATTTCTAAGAAAAAACCCCTCTAGAAAGAAATAATCTACAGGAATTAATCTACTGTGGAAATTGTTCCACCTCCGTTTTATAGAACACAAATGAACTTATAGAGATGCCCATCAGGAAATGGAATTCACAAAAATAATTTCCAGTAATTTATTTCGCAAAGAAATTCTTAAAAATTACAAATTAATTATTTTTTTAAAATATTCTTTTATTAAATTAATTTTTAAAAAATATTCCTAAAAAGTAATTCCTAGAAATTAAACTTCAAAATAATTGCTAACAATTATTCCCGAAAAATAAATCACAAAAATTACTCTCCAAAGTTATTCTTAAAAATTATTCCGCAAAGTAATTCGAAAAAAATATTTCTCAAAGAAATTTTTAAAAATTATTCCACAAAGTAATTCAAAAAAAAATTTGTTTACCAAAAAATTCCTCCCCCCACCTGCCCCCGGTTTCTCCTTCCGATCATCAGTCGTCCGTCCCATCTCGCGTTCTCCATCTCGATGAAACCCCGAGGCCACCACAATTTCGAAGTCTGCACCTTTCATGGATGAGTCGATCATCTCTTCCTGTCCCTCAACTATCTTTCTCTCTCTGTCTCCCTCTCTCTCTGTCTCCCTCTCACTCTCTGTCTCCCTCTCACTCTCTGTCGTCGCAGAAGTCGCTCGAGTCAACGTGATTGAACTTAAGCCAACTTGACTGAACCTGCACGGTTCGACTTCTCCCCCCCTCCCCTCCGTCTCCCGACGCTGTTCGAGTCTGCTGCAGACCGAGTGCAGCGATCGATGGAACCACGATCGATGGACGAAGGGGAGGGGGAGGGGTGGGGAGAGGAGGAACGAGGGGGGAAGACGAGAGGGGGAGACGAGTGGAGTCGGTGGAAGCCGCCGACACCAACCTGTGAGCTACGAATCCGTAGAAAGTTTCTGTTTTCTTTCAACATTTCTTGCTGTTGCTGCTGCTTTCTGTTATTGTTGTTGTTGTTGTTACTATTTTTGTTATTGTTGTTATGATGGTTGTTATTATTGTTGTTATGATGGTTGTTGTTGTTATGATGGTTGATTGTTGTTGTTTCTGCTGTTATTCATGTTATATTTGCTATGGTTGTTGTTGTTAATGTTGTAGTTATTTCTTGTTGTTCTTAGTCGTTATTTTTGTTATCGTTTGTGTTGTTGTTATTGTTACTACCATTGCTGCTGATGATGATGGTATAGAGTGGAGTAGTTGTTCTTGTTGTTGTTTTTCACTCGTTCCCTGCTCATCGTCAAGCGAAATCATTCTTCTCTCTCTCTCTCATTCTCCATCTCTCTCTCTCTCTCTCTTCCATCTCTCTCTCTCTCGTCCATCTCTCCATCTCTCTTTCATCTCTCTCACTTTTCTTTACAACTCTCTTCACTTCGCTTCGATTCTCTTCGTCTTGAGATCTTTCTTTCTTTCATTCGTTCGTTCTTCCTCCGTCGTCGCCATCGATTGGCAGAGACGAGTGTGAGTGAGTGAATGAGTAAGGGAGTGAGAGAGTGAGTGAGAGAGAGAGTGAGTGAGTGAGAGAGAGGGGAGAATGGTGGGCATGGTGGGGATGAAGTGAGTTGTAAGCGACACGAATATTAATAGGTGAAAGTTGTTTCTGACGTTTCGCGAAACCCTTCTTTCTTTCTTCCCTCTCTCGCTCGTCGAGTCGAGTGGAGGCACTTCTTCTACTTCTTCTTTAGCTCCTCCATCTGCTTCGACTTGTTCTTCTTCTTCTTCTTCGTCTCATCGAACTTCCTCTTCCTTCTCGGGTTTCCCCTCAATCAACTCTTCCTTCATCGTCATCGTCTTCTTTTGGGTTGGGAGGAACTTTGGTTGTTATTGTTGTTGTTGTTGTTTTGGTTTATGTTGTTGTTGATCCATCTCATGTTGTTCTTTTTTTTCTGTGTTGTCAATGTTGTTTTTGCTCTCTTTGTTGTCATTGATGCGCTTGTTGTTGCTTTTCCTCATGCTGTTTTTGCTTTTATTCCTGACGTTTGTTTTATTCTTGCTGTTTGTTTTATTCTTGTTGTTGGTTTTTTCTTTCTTACTGTTGTTGCATTGTTTGTTATTGTTATAGTTGTTTTTTCTTTTTTATTACTATCGTTGTTGCTGTGGTTCTTTTTGTTGTTGTTGTTGCTGTAGTCTCGATTTTTAGTTCTAGCCTTTCTTCGAACTCTTACTCTTCCTCCACTTCCTCCTCCTCCTCCTTCTTCTGACTCTTCCCTTTCTTTTCCTTATCTTTTATGGCCAACAACGACGACTGCTGGTGGGTGGTTAATTGTTCGTCGAGCTCTATCTCTCTTTCTCCCCACCACATCCTGTTGCAGTCGACTCCATCCCATCCATCCCATTGCATCCATTGCATCGCATCCGATCCCCATCTTCGTGGAGGCTTTCGTTTGACCCAGTGACTGGAGTTTTATTTATTAGTGTGCCTCGCACGATTCCGCATCCGACTCCAGCCGACTCCATTCGTGCACCAGACCAGAAGGCATGGGCGAAGAAGGCGACGAGGGTTCTTTACGATCGTCGGCTGCGATCCGTGGTGGACGTGACCCAGATATTGACATACATACATACATATCTACTATATATATATATATATACTATATATATTGAGATATTGACACATTTCACTGTCGACCTCTTCGTTTGCCCCAATTTGTTCTGCTTCAAAATTTGGAAATTTATTCAACAATCATTTAATTGGGATTATTTTTTGTTGGTTTTTTTTGGGATTAATCCGATTAATTTTTTCAGTATGCATTACTTTTTGATCGTCCTAATTATTTTACAGTATCATCATTAAAAATGAATTCGATGACTCTTTGGTAGAAGGATCTTGGGCGATCTTCGACTTTCTCTCTTTAGAAGAAAAATTCATTCTCATTTCCTCTATTATTTATTCTATTTGGTTTGGTTATTTTTTGAAGCATGAAAATATATAATTTTTATTAATTTTAAATCAAATTAAAGTGGAATAGAATTTGAATTTAGAAAGAATTTAATTTCAAATAGAATTTGATTTGAAGTAGAATTTTATTTAAACAAGATTTTGATTTTAAACTAGAATTTAATTTAAACAAGAATTTTATTTAAACTAGAAAAATAGTATTAAAAGCTCTTGGATTGATCTTGGGAACTTGGGAAATGGGTTTCCATTTCCGGAGGAAATTCCCCACAACAACAATAACAACAACAACAACTATCACTCTCCATGAATCAAAGCGATTTTCTGGCATCGCCTCGCGGGGCCTCAACGAAGGGGAAATCAGAAGAAAATTAAAACTCACTTTTGTTTTCTAAAAAATTAAATGTCTCCAATGTGAAACAAAAGATGGCAAGAGATGAAGAGAAAGAGAGAGAGAAAGATAACTTGAATTTAAAACTAAAAATAACTTTGACGAACGAAAATTAACTGCGAACCAGACGGGGAAAATGAAATGAAACCGAATTATAATTCTTATCAGCGGTGGCAACGGTGGATTTACCACGACCGCCAGCAGAAGCGGTTAAAGCAACAACAACAACAACAACAGTTACAATAACAACATCATCATCAGGCAACGGCAGCAGCAGCAACAACAGCAACAGCAAAGACAAGAAGAGCAACGCATTCGTCAGCATAACTTTCACTTTGTAATAATTATTTTCGAGTTAATTTAACACAAACACAAGCACAACTATTCAAACACACACACACACAAACATACATAGACCATTCAGAAGACTTCAGACACTCAGACAAACACATGGACAGAGAAATACAACAAGTGATAGTGAGAGAAAGAGTGAGAGAGACGAGGGAAGAATGAAAAAGATTTGAGCTTTGTTTCGTGAACAGGTAACAAAAATCAAAGCAACAACAATCACAACAACAGCAACAACAACAATATACAAAATATACTAACAACAACAATGATGAACAACTAACAACAACAACAGTGTAAAAACTAACAAACAACAACAATAATAATGAAGACAAAGCCACCACAAAAAGAAGAAAAGAATAATTATTTGAAAGCAAGGAGAAGGAGAAGACAATGAAAAAGACAGACGGACGGACAGAGAGACTGACAGACAGACGGACAGACAAATAGACAAAGGCGAAGACGGCGAAAGAAATCAACGGGTGATCGAGCGATCGTCGAAAGCAAATCTAATAGAGTTGTGTTTTTTTTTGGAGAAAATTACAACATTCGGTTCCAAACGAAATTCAAGCTCATTCATCGATGATTGTGGAACCGATTCATCGCAAATCGATTCATCCATGGGCAAATGAATTCATCCCAAAGCAATTGATGAATTCCTTCGGAGACAATTCATTGTGGATCAATTCATTGTGGATCAATTTATTCTGATTCAATTCATTCTGATTCAATTCACTTTGAGCCAATTCAATGTAAATCGATTCACCTCGCAGTTCATTTTGATAGTTCATTAGTTCATTTGGATATAGAATTAATTCATTTGAATTCAGAAATCAATTATCCGATAATCAACTAGCTATTCATCATTAACCATTTCATTCTAATGGAATAAATGATGGAATCATTCATGTTCTTTTTTAATTTATTCACAAAAAATAATTCATTTCTCCTTCAACATATGCAAATTACGTTCATCGAATTAAAATTTAAAATAAATTTTCAATCGTCCGTTTATTAATCGATCGATGTAGCTAGTCAAGAGTTAGAAGCTCAATTCATCCAGATTCATCCCATGAATCTGTGCAAATTCTTCGATGAAGCGATTTTCGCAATGAACTCAGGTCGCCGAATCCCATGCTGAAGTCAGCAAAATACGAGGCCGCAGCTCGAAATTCGACTCACGCACCACAAAAATCCACACACACACATACATAAACATGAGCTCACCTCACTCACACGATCGAAGAGACTTCGAGACACACACACGACCAAAGAGTCTCCGACAAACACATACACGAAGAGACCTGACTTCACTTTGGAACTTGGTGTCGGTGGTGAAGAAGAAAGAAAATCCCGCGGCTCGTCGCAACCTAAAGTGAAAGTTCTAAATGTCGGCTGGCAAACAGAGGGACAGACAGACAGACAGAAGAGAGGGAGAGAGAGGGGAAGAGAGTGGGGAAGAGAGAGGGGAAGAGAAGGAGAAAGACAGAGAGAGGTGGAGAAACACAGAGAGAGGGAGAGGGAGAGAGAGAGGCAGGGACAGTCAGAGTGAGAGGGGCCGACGGACAGATGGACCAAACGTCCCCCGATCACTCCAACCTGACTGGATTTAAGTGAGGTGGACGATGGCTCGAGGTGATTCGAGGAGGCCAAGCGAAGACACGTCGAATGAAAGAAGGAAGGAAAGAAAGGCAGACGACAGACAGACAGAAATCCGGTGGAGCAGGGCGAGGGGAACGAATCGAGGGACTTCACTTGGATTTACTTGGATCTCTAGTAGAGCATCCAATACTTGTTCACTTTGTAATATTTCTAATATCTTAGGATAGGTTTTTACGAAGAAATCGTTGGCGAAAGAAATAGGAATATAAATAAGAAATCGGAATATGAAGAAAAATATCAAAAAGAGCTTCTTGAGTTCAGAAATAAAACGTATATGAAAAATATAACAAAATAATAAAAAACAAGTATTAATTATTTTTTATATTTTTTTATTTAAATTTTAGTAAAAGTTACAAAATAATTCATGAAAAATCAATTATTTAAATACAACTTAAATAAAAAGTAAATAAAAATTGATTAAAAATTTGTAAAAAAAAATAATAATACTACAATAAAGAGAAAAACAAAGAGACAAAATATTATATACATAAATACATATTTTTTGAAAATAAAATAACAAATAGTCTAAATTAAAAAATACTAAAAAAAATTTCATACACATTTTTTAAAAATAAATAAAAATTAGTCTAAAATTAAATAAAAATCTGTCTACAATTAAATAAAACTAAAAAATAAAAACACGATAATTAAATTAATGCGATAAAATTAAGTTTTAAAATATAAAATATTAATAAATACAAAATGGCATAAAAATTAACACAACATTAAATTGAAAAGTTGTAAAAAGATCATAAAAAAAAACCCTCGCAGATGAAATTAAAAACTCCTCAACCTGATTGTCGTTCATTGTTGTGGCTTTTTGGCAACTGTTGCTGCTGCAGTCGCCGCCTCCTCTGCTACTGTTGTTGTTGCTGTTGCTGTTGCTGCCCTCGGGCGATCGGCGAATGTATGAAAGTATCTAAAGTACAATGCGTTAAGTAGTATCTGCAAGTTGAGTATCTTTTTGGGTTTTCCTATATTTTTGCTATTATTATTACACACATATTTGTTGTTGTTGTTGTTTATGACATTGTTGCTGTTAACATAATTGTTATTGTTGTTTTTTTTTTTTTGGTAAAATTATTATTATTGGTAAAAATGTTGTTGTTGTTGTTAACATTGTTGTTTTTTGTTATCATTGTTGTTGTTGTTATTACGTTAAATCTCTTCTTTTTGCATGCGAAAAAAAAATCCATTTGATGGACACGATAGTAGTGACCATTGTTGTTGTTGTTGCTAATATTTTATTAATGTTGTTGTTGCTTCTTTTTTTTTTTTGTTAATAGGAACGTGTACGAAAGAGCTCTTTCATGGATCTTATTGTTGTTTTTGTTGTTGTTATTGTAATTATTACGATTTGTGTTATTATCATCGATATTATTGTTGTCGTTATTGTTGTTGTTGTTTTAAGTAATGGAATTTCGTTGATTGCATAAATATATTTTATGGTGTTTTTGTTGTTATTGTTGTTGTTGATGATGTTGCTACTGCCATTGTTGTTGTCTTTTGATGATTTCTTCGGTTGGGGTTTTTTCCCCAATTATTTTTGATTTTTATTTTTTAATTTATTTTTTTTTCGATTGGTCATTGGTCAAGCTGTCTCTTTCTTTCTTCATCTTTCTCTCCCATTGATCTTCTTTGAATGAAACACATTTTAACATTACAACAATGGCCGATGTTGAATTAAAAATCAAAAAATATCTATAGGAAAATTTCATGAGAAATAAAATAAAGAAATCAATACAAATAAAATTATTTTTTTTATATTTATAAAAATAATATAAAAATACAATATATCAAAAAATAGAGAAATATATACATATTTATAAAAAGTATACAAAAGAAATATATATCTAAATAAACACTAGAAATACATACAAAAAAAAATAAATATAAAAAATAAATACAAAAAAATATATATAAAAAAATAAATACAAAAAAATAAATATCGAAATAATAAATACAAAAATATAAAACAAAAAAAATATATACCAAAAAATACATAAAAAAATAAATACAAAAAAATAATAAACAAAAATATAAAAATAGTAAATATATTATCCAAACAAGAGAAAAGCCAATAGGCGAAAATGAAGTGAAGGAGTGAAAGAAATGAAATGAAATGAAAGAATTAGCCTATCGAGTTGCATAACTATTCGTGCTTCTTCTTCTTCTTCGTCAGCTCTTTCTCCTTGTTGCTATTGTTGTTGTTGCTGCTGCTGCTGTTGATGAATTTGGCGAAAAAGAAAAGAAATCGCTTCGAAGAATTTTAATGGCAACGCAATTAAAGCCAAGCGAGAGCTTCCTTGAGCTCAACATCGAGTTGTTGTTGTTGTTGTTATTATTGTTGCTCATACGCACCGTGGGCCGAATCAAGTGGTGGACTCTAAAAAGAATTCCATTCGACAAAAAGAATAAAATTAAAGTCGAATTAATTGAATGGAAACGAATTTAAGTAAATGAAAAAACAAAAAAAAATAGAATAAAAAAAATTAAAATACTGATGGGAAATCATCAGAAAATTTCGCTGGCAATTTATTTTTTCCAGACACTAAAATTCATCCACAGCTTTCATCTCTGTTGCAATACATTGTATCCATAAGATATATCTTGACAAGGGTCGACTTCATGGATTGTTTCTCTCTTCTAAATGTATGTATAGAAAGAAGGAAAGTCTTGGTGGCGAATTTTCCAGTTCAGCGACAAACAAGAAAAACAACAACAACAATAATCCAAACATAAACAACAAGATTCAATGAAACTTTCTGCCCGAAAGAAAAGAAGAAAAATGGAAAATTAAAAAAAAAAGAAGAAAATTGAAAGAAAAAATATATAAGAAGAAAAATTTAAAGAAAAAAATATAAGAAGAAAATTGAAAGAAAAACATATAAGAAGAAAATTGAAAGAAAAAATATATAAGAAGAAAATTGAAAAAAAAAATATATATTGAAAAAAAAAATATCTTGAAAAAAATTTAAAAGAAAGGGGGAAAGCGATCGAAAAAAAGTTAGACTTCAACTTCAAGAAATGAAAAATAAATGCAAAGAAATCGAAAGAATTCCAGTTTCCACGATGAGAAATGCGATGAGAAAAACAAGAATTCAACCGATACTAACACACACACACACACACAAACATCTCGATGGCGACGCATCGCACGGATGCATCTGCAGAGGCAGAGGCTGAGATAGAGCGAGAGAGACAGAGATAGCAAGAGCAGAGGAAAGAAGAGAGAAAATCGAATTGAATTTCTTTTCATTTACTCCGAATCTTTGCTTCTTCTTCGTCTTCTGTTTCGTCGTCTTCCTCTCTTTTTCTTCATCTTCTTCGGCGAGTTGCAAGCGAGTGCAATCGAGTTAATGATAGTAGACAACAACAACAACAAAAGCAGTAAAAGAAGAAGAAGAAGAAGAAACGCGTTTTCACCTCGCTGTCAGCATCGTCAGCCACACATTCACATCCATATCCACATCCATTGCTGCATATCTGCGAGATACGTGCTGCCACTCCTCGAAAAACAACAACAACAACAATAATAACAACAACAATAATAGCAACAACCTGAGATTCTTCGGGCCAACGTTTGAGACGAAGAAGTCAACGGCTTTGGACGGGAGCGGTTGAAACAATCCAACAACAACAACAATCAACAACAACAAAAACAACCAACAGCAACAACAATCAACAGCAGCATAAAAATGCATTTCCACAGATACTCGATGCACGGCAAGCATCCACCAGATACAGATACACTAAATTCTCATTTTACTTTCTCCAAAGCGATGCGGCGAGTTAGAGCGAGAGGGTGTGAGAGATGGAGAGAGATGAAGAGAAAAAAAGAGAGAGAGAGAGAGAGATAGAGAGATGAAGAGAGCGACAGAGAGGGAGGAAGATACTTGAGCATATGAAAGCAAAGATACTCGGATGCACAGATACAAGTTGGAGTATCTGCAAGCGAGTAGTTCCTTCGTTCGTTGTTGTTATTATTATTTCTGTTTGAATTTTCTGTTGTGGTCTGAGCAAACGAACTCTCGGATTCGCGGATTCATCGGGAAATTCCAGTGATTTGGGTAAATTTTCACGATCGTTCGAACGGCCGTCGTCTGCAACCCTCACGCCTCCCGCCTCCCGCCCCCGCTGCGAATCCACGAGATACAACTGCAATTCCGCATCTGTAACTTGTAGATTCGAAATTTCGTATCGTACAACGAAATCCGCATCAGGTGGCGATCGAATTTGGCTGGCTGGCTGGCTACAGCGATCGATTCCTTTCGGTTCGGGGCGTATGAGCGATGAACCCAAAGACGCAGAGTTCGATCGAAATCGAAATCCATGCGAATTGTGTTATTGGTGAAATACTCGATTTTCTACTGGCTTCTGGTGAAGGCTTCTGGTGAAGGTTTCTTCTGGCTTGAGTCGGGGATTCCTTGAGTCGAGGATTCCTTTCTCTTCATTCACTTTGCATCCAATAATTTGAATACATTAATTTGAATACAATAATCTGTATTTGAAACCAATAATCTTTCTACTTCATTCTCTTTGGCCTTTCATCGCCTTTTTTCACCTCGTTCGAACTTCTTCCTCTCGCATCGTTATCCTTAATTTGTTCTTACTCCATTTCATATTTTGATCTTATTCCATTTCTTATTTTGATCTTATTCCATTTCTTATTTTGATCTTATTCCATTTCTTATTTTCATCTGCCTCATCATATTATTTCAAGCTTCCTCCATATTATTTCATCCTTCCTTGTTCATCCATCCTTATTTCCATTCTTCCTCGCTGTCTTTATTTCTCCTTAACATCGTCTGCTTCACTCGGTCCCTTCAGCTTTTCGTTCACTCCATATTTTCATCTGCCATTCACTCCTTTTTCTCTCCATTGACCTCTTCCTACCTTCCTCCCTCTCCTTGCTTCTAATCCTCTTCCCCCCCACTTTTACTCCTCTTCCCATCTCTTTTACTTCTCTTCTCCCCCTCATCAATTCTTGTCCTTTTTTCTTCTTCTTATTCCTCTCCCTTTTTTTCTTTCTGGTTTGACTCGATCGACCTCCATCACGAGTCCGTCCTCATTTCATCGTTCGTCCCTGCATCACGTGCATCGTATGCACAATCTCTCTCTCTCTCTCTCTCACAGTTTCCCCCCTCACTCACTCCCCTTTCTCTCCTACTCACCACATCCTCACCTCGCTCCCTTCTTCTTCCTCTCTCTCTCTCTCTCACTCACTCACTCTCATCGTTTGCTGCTCCTGCCCTACTTTTGACGAGGTTCCCACAGAGCGTTTTCGATCGATGCACATGTCAACAACAACAACAATAAGACTAACAACAACAACAATTATAATAACAATAACAACACTACAACAATAACCCAAACAACTTCCTACAACTTCTCAGCACGTTTTTTTTTTTTATCGCTTTCGGTCTCTTCGTTCTCGATCCCATTCTTGCTCTCACTCTCACCCTCTTCCTCTTGCTCACCCATTTTACCCCCTTTTCTCTCCCTATATAACTCCCTCCCTCTCTTTCTTGTTCTCGTCGTCGTCTCCTTTTCACTCACAGAACCCAGTGGACAACGATTCGTGGACGGAAATAATCGAATGAGGATTTTTTAGTAGAGAGAAAATGAGACAGAGAGAAAGAAGTAGAATAGAAGAACCAAAACTTTGACATAAAACTTTGGCAGGCTTCGACAAAATATACTCGAAAAATATAAATATAAAAATATACTCGCAAAAATTCTCATTTATTTCCAAAGTTGATTTTGAGTAAAAACCTCAAGCTTTTTACGAAAAAACAGGATTTAAATTGAATAATTCAAAATTTAGTTGCTTCTTGTAATGATTGAAACAAATTCAAATACTTAAAAATAATTCGGTTTTTTCTCTTTTTAATATTTTTGAGTAAAAATTTGTATTTTTAATTTTTTCACAATTTTTAAATTTTTTACTAATCTATTTTTATTTGAATTACTTAATCCAGATAACGACACCTGTAAGAAAAAAAAAACCTTCAAGATCTCAAAAAAACTCTCTGGAACTCCCCCCATCAGAACAAATTCTTTCTCTTACTTTCTCCTCTCTCTCCATCACATCGTTCTCTTCGTTCGATGCCACGGTCCACTGGGTTTCGCCGTCGGACGTCGATCGTTGCTTCTGAGACCGTGCGAAGAATATGTAAACAAATAACGTTCTTCCACTTCTTCTTCTTCCACTTCTTCTTCTTCCACTTCTTCTACCTCGACGATCAACAGCGTGTTCTCTCGCTCAGGTAACTCTCACACACACACACACACACACACACATGGAAAGAGTGCAGTGTGAGAGGGAGAGGGAGGCAGAGAGAGACGGCAAGTGATGTGAACGAAGAAGACGCAGACACGTTCGACGCCAAATATGGGTCAAAAGAGAAACTTTCATTCTTCCAAGCGGCAACAAGTTTCTGCTGCTTCTTCTTCATCTTTTACCTGCCTCCCTGCCTCGTTCATTCTTTTTTTTTCTCCTTCATCATTTTTTCTTTTCCATAATTTTTCTCCTTTTTCCACTTTTTATTTCTCCTTTTTCCACTTTTTATTTCTCCTTTTGAAACTTTTTTTCCTCCTTCTTCCACTTTTTCCCCCTCTTTTTATTGATCGATATACTCAATCTCTCCCTCCCTTTCTCTCTCGTCTGAACGTTCGCTTCTCTTTCTCCTCGTTAGCAGCACGTTCTTCGACTTCTCGCAGCATGCGATCGATCGAATGGTCGGCCGACAGACAGACGGACGGACGGTTGGACAGATGGACGGACATTGAAGTGGATGAACAGAGAGTGGATTGGATTGGGTGGACAGACAGCGTAGTGGATTGAACGGACAGACAGTCGACGGACGGACAGACAGACAGGCAGATTGATCGTGCGACCGATCGCATTCGCATCGTATGTGGGTTAGCGTGAAGGGCGATCGTCTTGGCCAAGATTTCAGATGGGTTGGGATCGGATCCATTGATCGATCGTTCGATTGCGGTGGCCAACTTCTGGGGCAGGGGCCACTCACCAGAGAGAGGAGGGAGGAGGGAGGGAGAAGCCAACGTCGTCGTCGTCGCAGCGACAAGTTAAAAGAAAGTGAAACTCACGCAGAACACGATCACGTAGCGAACGCGGCGGGCATTCGTCTCGTCTTCGAGTGGTCGATCGACTCGACGTCCGTCCGTTCCGGTCTTTTTGTCTGTCTGTTTCACTGTTTCTCTGTCGGTCTGTTCAATCATATGTTTGTCCGTCTGTCTCTCGTTCTCTTTGGCCATTCCACCGATCGTTGGGCTGGGCTTCGGGACATCGAGAGTTCGGTTGGGTTCGTGTCTTCGCTGCTGGACGGCAAACGACGATGGATCATCGGCGATGGCTTCTCCTCACAGTTGTTGTTGATTTAGTTTGTTGTTGTTGTTGAGGTGTGTTGGACACACACACACACACACACACTCACACACACACACTTACTTCATACATAAATAATTCAACGCACGAATTCGAATTTCTAGATAGGTTTCCAAAGTAAAAATATCTGCATGAAAGTATTATCTGCATGCAATCTATGTTTGTATGGATCTCATAGAGTTAGCATAACTTTTGCGGTTGGTCGTTAAATCGTTGTTTTTTTTTTTCATCTTGTTATTTTTGTTGTAATTATATTGTGGTTGGTGCTTTTCTCTAGATTTCGTTGGACGTCGCATTTCTTTATTTTCATTGATTCATTCATTTTGATTCAGTTTGATTTTATTTTTTAATGTCGACGTTGTTGTTGTTGTTGTTATTCTTGTTGTTGTTGTTATTCTTGTTGTTGTTGTTGCTGTTATTCTTGTTGTTGTTGTTGTTATTCTTGTTGTTGTTGCTGTTCTTGTTGTTTTTGTTGTCATACTTGTTGTTATTTCAGATTCGTAGTGATTCGCATTTAAAGTTTTTACCTTTTTTTTTATTCAACCCACCCCAACCCCTCTCTTCTTCTTCTTCTTCCTATTTGATATGGTTATTGCAATTGTTGTCGTTATGGTTGTTATTATTATTGTTGTTGTTGTTGTCCTATGGTTCGAAGGTGATATTGATCTTCGTGTCGATGGTGGTGCACTTTCGCTTTAATACTACCCCTCTCTCCCTCTCTCTATCTTTTGTTCCATCTCTGTCGCTCTCTCTCTTTGCATGCTTAAGATACAAATTTATCTGCAGGCACAATAGTATTATCTATGTTTATGTGTTATGTATTTGTGTGTCTATGAGTTGGTTTATTACTCCAGCTACAATAACAACAACAATAACAACAACCCATTGTTGTTGTTGTTTTTGTGTCGTTTAGGTGAAAAATTCTCCGCGCACGTTTCGGTAATGAGATACTTTCATTGCTTTAATATAATTTCATACTATTGTTGTTATTGTTATTTGTTGTTAGTGTTGTTGTTTGTTGTTGTTGGATTTCTTTTACCACAGCCTTTTGCGTCTTCATTTCTTCTTCTTCATCATCTTCTTAACATGCAGATCCGGCATCTCTGGCTCGACCTCAGTGGGAGTATCTGCGAAACGAGTGAATTTCGCGAAGATCTCTCGGATACGTTTCTGATTTATTACTATCTATCTGGCTGACTGGGTATTGTTGTTGTTTTTTTGTGGTTGTTGTTGTTGTTGTCGATGTGTTTTTTGTTTCTGCGGTTGTTGGCAGAAACGCGTTCGCATCTGAATACGAAGCGCGTATCGAGTGGATACTCGAAGATGTCCGGCGCCTCTGTCGGCGTTGACGTCGTCGTCATCGTCGTCTGCTGCTGCTGCTGCTGTCGACGTCACGAGCGAAAGTGAAATCCGCTAATGAATTCTTCAACGCCGAACAGTTTCGGCCATTAAAGTTGATTCCCCGTTATTCGTCAAGTCCACACACACACACACACCAACACTCATATAAACTCAAACAGACTAACAGACAGACAGACAGACAGAGAGACAGACACGACTGCTCTGGTAACAATAAAAATAACGTAAAAAACCAATAAAAAATAATAGATGAACATATAGTAACGGGAAAAAATAATAATAAATAAAACTTAAAAATTAAAATAAAAATTGGAAACAAAATAAAAATAAAAGAGATAAGAAATAAAAATTTTAAGAAATAAAACTTAAAGATAAATAAAAATAAAACACCAATAAAAATAAAAATTTTAAGAAATAAAAAAAAACATAAAACAAAGAAAAAATAAAAAAATAGACAACAAAGCATTACATTCAGCAAAAAAAAGCAAAAAAAACTAAGAAAAAAAACCGAAACTAACAGAAATAAAACATAATAATTTGCAAAGACAATAAAATTTTGTATGAAAATATTTAGATGAGAAAAAGAAAAAAACAAATAAAAATAAAATTTCAAATGAAAATTTAGCGGTGAATGGGGAAAAAACCAAGTGATTACTCAATCGTGGCTGAGTCGAACTCTCCGCGATTTGTCATCGCAGAGATCGTATCTCACGGATCGTCCAGACGGAATCCAACAGATGCCCCACGATCGCCACGATTCTTTCCATCGTTTCGATGAAATTATATTTTGTTGCTTCGGTTTTACTTTTGGACATTTGTTTTTACTCCGGTTTTACTTTTGGACATTTATTTTATTTCGTTTTTACTTTTTTTTTATTACTTTGTCTTTATTTTTAGAAATTTCGATTCAGACTTATTTTTTAGCTATAAAAATTGAATTTGGAATTCGATTTAAACTGAATTTAGATATTGACTAAGTTTGGACTCAGATTTAGACCGAATTTCGATTTAGATTTAGATTAAATTTCTATTTAGATTCAGACTGATTTATACTAAATTTCTATTTAGATTCAGACTGAATTTTGATTTAGATTTAATCTGAATTTCGATATAGATTTAGTCTGAATTTGGATTTAGATTCAGACTGAATTTTGATTCAGATTCAGACTGAATTTTGATTCAGATTCAGACTGAATTTCGATTTAGATTCAGACTGAATTTCGATTTAGATTCAGACTGAATTTTGGATTTAGATTTAGACTGAATTTCGATTTAGTTTCAGACTGAATTTTGGATTTAGATTTAATCTGAATTTCGATATAGATTTAGTCTGAATTTGGATTTAGATTCAGACTGAATTTTGATTCAGATTCAGACTGAATTTCGATTTAGTTTCCGACTTTAGACAGAAAAGTTGATTTTTATCGAGTCTCTAGTATTTATTTCCATCTCACTCATTCTCTTCTTTCTCTCTCTCTCTCTTGCAGGGGAAGCTGACAAAGTGAAATCGCTGATCCGACTGCGGGCCGAGCTGTCGCCGCTGTTCACCGGCAAGCGCAATGCCTCCAAATACGCTTGGGCGTAAGTTGAAATAAATTCCACCCCCCACCTCCCACAGTTGCCCAACCCCTCTGACACTATCAACCTCTCTCTTTCTCTCTCTCCATCTCGGTCTCGATCTCAATCTCTCTCCTCGATGTCTCCCTCTCTCTCGTCGTGTGTGCGTCTCGCTCTGGCGCAGGGTCGTCGAACGCGAGCTGAACGTTCCGCTGCCGCTGTCGAAGATCATCAAGAAGTGGAACAACCTGCTGCAGGAATACAAGGTGAGCCCCAAACCAACCCCAAAAATCATCCCATCTCATGCTCTCAACCTCCAACATTAACTCTCTTCTTCTCTCTTTCTTCCTCTCATCTCTTCTTCTCTGTCTTTTGGCTCAATTTCTCTTTGGACTCTTTTTGGACTCTTTTTGGACTCTTTTGGACTCTTTTGGACTCTTTTTGGGCTCTTTTTGGACTCTTTCTGGACTCTTTTTGGACTCTTTTTGGACTCTTTTTGGACTCTTCCTGGACTCTTTTTGGACTCTTCCTGGACTCTTTCTGGACTCCCTCTCTTTGGTCTCTTTCTCTCTCTCGCCTTCTCCGATCGATCGCAGGCGATCAAAATGTCCGAGGAGCCGAAGCGACGCGAGTGGCCCTTCTTCACCCTGATGGACGTCTACTTCAGCGACCAGGTCAACGACCCGTCGCTCCGTTTGTTCTCCTCGACGAAAACGCTCAAGGAGACGATCGACGACAGCGTCTTCGAGGACGATCCGATCATCGCGTCCGCGATCGCGGCCGCCACGTCGGGCGCCTACATGGACATCGAGGAGTTGATACGGCGTCAAAAGGAACGCGCCGCCGACAAGAAATTCGCCGCCGCCGCCGCTGCGGCCGGAGTCGGGGCGGACGACTACAAGTTCGGCGAGATGAAGGCGCTGTCGAAGTACAACAACAACAACAGCGGCAGCAGCGAGGCGGCGAAGCTGACGAAGAGCTGCTCGGTCGACGACCTGAGCATGCAGCGGGAGCAGCGCGAGCAGAAGATCAAGGACGAGATCATGCGGCAGCGCGAGCACGAGCAGCAGGAGAACATCGTCAAGATCAAGCAGCACGCGCGCCAGCAGCAGCAGCGCTACCAGCAGCAGCAGCAGCAACGGGAGCAGCGCGAGCGTGAGCAGCTGTCGCATCATCAGCATTTGGCCACGCCCCCGCCGGGTCTGCACGCCCTCCAGCAGCAGCATCAGCATCAGCATCACCTGCAACAGCAGCAGCAACAACATCTCCATCACCAACAACACCAACAGCAGCAACAGGTGCAGCGTCAACAGCAGCAACAACAGCTGCATCATCAGCCGCCGCCGACACCGCCGACGACGGCTCAACAAATTCATCTGCACACGGCCCAGCACCAGGCGCAACAACAACAACTGCATATGCAGCAGCAGCAGCAGCACCAACAGCAACAACAACAACAGTTCGCCGATCCGAACACCATCGATCAGTACCTGCTATCGTGGAATAATTTCCACGGCAACATGTGCCGTGGCTTCCACACACTGCAGAAGGACGAGAAAATGGTCGATGTGACAATCGCGGCCGGCGGAAAGATCTTCAAGGCTCACAAGCTGGTAAGATCTTAACGTAGTCTCTTAACCTAGCACACAACTCACTCTTTGTTCTCTCTCTTTTTGCCTTCTCTCCCTCTCTGTCCCTCTCTGTCCCTCTCTTTGACAGGTCCTTTCGGTCTGCAGCCCATACTTCCAGCAGATCTTCCTGGAGAATCCCTCCAGCCACCCGATCCTCCTGATGGCCGACGTCGAGGCCAGCCACATGGCGGGACTTCTGGACTTTATGTATAGCGGACAGGTGGGTAGACATCTCCCTCTCTCTCTCTCGCTCTATGTCTCTCTCTCAAACGTCTCGTCCTCTTGATCTCTAACCAACTATTTCTCTCTTTTTGTGTGTCTGTTCTTTAGGTCAATGTGAAATATGAGGACCTGCCGGTATTCTTGAAGGTGGCCGAGGCCATGAAGATCAAGGGATTGCACACTGAGGTTAGTTTCAACTCCCACTGTCTCCCTATCATTGTCCTTATCAGTGTCCCGTTCATTCTCCTCTCACGGTTTCCTATCAATATTCGTTTTCCTTATCACACTCCTTCTTCCGTTCTTCACTGTCCCATTCACTGTTCATTCACTAATGTCTAATCTCTTTTAAATCCTCTGAACTTCCTTCATTAATCATCTTCGAATCCTCTTTTGAATCCTCTTTTGAATCCTCTTTTGAACCCACTTTTGAACCTCTTTTTGAAACCCTATCTTTCCTCTTTTGAACCCTCTTTTAAACCCTCATTTAAACCCCCTTTTGAACCCTCGTCTTTCTCTCTCTCTCTCTATTTCATCCTCTCGCAGAAAAACATGGACGACGACTCGAAGGAGCCCAGCTTGCATCAGGACCTCGAGTCGACCGAATGTCGCTTCGATCGAGCCACGCACAGTGTGAACATCACGGGTCAGGCCTACGGACAGACCCAGTTGCAGCAACAATTGGAGCCCAGCATGAATGGTATCGGTGGCAACAACAACAACTCGAATTCGAACAACAACAACACACCACTGCCCGTCCAGAGTTTCTCCTCGTTCCGTGATCACATCAAGACAAAGGCCTCGTTGGCCGAGACTTTCATGAAGAATCTCAGTCGCAATAATAACAATAGCAACAACAATGGAGGCGGCAACAATGGAGGCAGCAACAACATCAACAGCAATAACAGCAACATCAACAGCAACATCAACAGCAGCAACATCAACAGCAACATTAACACTAATAACAACAGCAACACAAACTCAAACTCCAACTCGAACAACTACAACAATCTGAGCAGCAATTGCAACAGCGACGCCGCCGGCAGCGACAACTTCGGCATCCTGCAGGCGAACAGCAAGAAGATGCTGGACACGAGGAAGCAACAGCACAAGTACCTGGCCAAGCGAAAGATCCTGATGCACTACAACGAGGAGCTGAACGAGAAGCGGCTGAAGGAGATCGAACGCGGCTACGGACCGGAGCAGGACACGAATAACAACAGTAACAGCAGCAATAACAACAATCAGGAAGATGTCGCAGCAACTCCCACACAAGTGCCACAATCACAACAACAGCAACAACAGCAACAACAACAATCACAGTCGCCACACAACAACTTCAAGATCCGACTAATGGAGAATCATCGAAGCGACAGCACCGAGGAGGAGGCCTTGAATCTGGTGCAGAATGCGACCAATAGCCACGCCCACACGCCGCACGATTTGGAACGTTCGGAAATGGAGCAGCGTTTGGGCCAGGTGTCGTCGACGGCAGCGGCAGCGGCAGCGACAGCGACAGCGACAGCGGAAACGGAAATGGATATGACAACAAGGAAGCACAACAACAATTACACGCAGGAGGACAGCGACAACAACAACATACACACAAATGCCAACAACAACAATACAACGGGACGTAATAATAATAATGATGATAACAATGATGACGATGATGATAATCAACCACTGCGAAAATATGCTGCCGATGATAATAATAACAATAATAATAACAACAACAAGGATTTGCTCTCCACACCGAATACAAATGCCAACAACAACAACAACAATAATAATAATACAACAACAACAACAACAACCACCACCACCGACAACAACAACAATGAGACAAATAAAAATGCCGCCCTCATCAATGCGATCAATAAATCGTTAGAGCGAAAGGTTTTGTTGCGTGGTATTGATGATGATGACAACAATAACAACAACAATAATAATAACAATGATAGTAACAACAACAACAACAATAATAACAACAACAGTGAACTGGACCTGAGCAGCGCGGTGAAAAATATCGCAACAGCGGAAATTCTTTGCGGCCTGAAGAGCAAAGTGTTCAAGATCAAGCAGGAAGAGGGGGAGGGGCCGGGGCAGCAGACGCCGTCGCACCTGCTCCACCATCATCACCACCATCACCTGCAGCACCTGCAGCAGCAGCAACATCAGCAGCAGCAACAACAACAGCAGCAGCAGCAACAGTGTCGAAGCCTAAGCGAGATCAAGAACGCCGACTGACCGAGGGACGCAGGACGACGACGGTGACGTGGACGTGTACAACGTAGAGAAGAAGAAGGACGACAAGAAGTTGGACGATAGAACGTGAATCGGAACCGGAAACGGAAGGAGCACGACGCATGCTACGCGAGGGGTGACCGGGAGGGGGGTTGGGGAGGGAACCGAACCGAACGGAACCGATCGGAACCGAACGGAATGGAATGGAAACAGGAAACGGTGACGAAGGACGACGGACGACGGACGGAGGACGTCGGTTAGGTTAAGATTTTCTTTGACGGAAGTGGAGGATTTTCATCGATGTGCATTTGTTTTATTTTTATGATGATTTTATTTTATTCGATTCGTCATTATTTTTATTTTTACTTTATTGTTTTTTTTTTGTGTTTGTTAATTTTAGTTATTTATTTTATTTTTAATATAGCATTAGTTGTAAGAAGAAAAACTTGGAAACGAAACGAGCGGATCGAAACCAGCGCAGTTTTGGAGGAAACGATTTGTCGAAACATTTTTTCAAGAAATTCTTCCAGAAGACCAAGAAATATTAAATATCATCACCAATAGCATGAAAGTAGAAACTCCAAAAATGCAACACGAAATAGTAGCGAAAAGGTAGTAGTGAAAATTACCTGAAAAGTAGTAGAAATTGCATGTTTGCTACTGCGATTCTTCTTGTTGCATTTTTACGAAATTGAAAAAACTTCTCGCGTGAAGAAAGAACAAACAAATTCTCAAGAATATGTTTTTTTAACAATTTAACAAATAATAAATAATTCTCTCCTCGAAATTATTCCATTCGCTGTCGTTTCTTTCGGAAATTTCCAATTTATTTATTAGCGATAATTTTTACACTGAACGAAAAACACGCCCATTTCTTTGGTGACCACACGTAATACATACATATATTCATAAAATCCACATATTCTGAATTTATCATGTATTCTACTTTAGTTCTATTTTTGTTTTTGACTCGCATTTCATGTTCATGTTGCTGTTGCTTTCACTTGCCAGCTAAGAAAAGAAAGAATAAAAAACAAATAAATAAATAATATAATAAAATATCCTCTCAAGCTCTCGAACAATTATCCACAAATATTGGGCAATTAATGAATTCGATTATTTTTGATAACAAACTCAGCAAATACAACCAGAAACCGGCTGTATTTTGTGTTCTCTTTTATCCTTGTTACTCATAGATATTCCATTCTTCATTTTATTTATCTTATGAAGGCTTCATTTATTTTTTAATTCGAAATAAAATCTTTAAAAATCCGTAAAAGTTGTGTTTGTGATTTTTAATTTGTTGCTATTTTTAATACTTTTATTGATTCTTTGACACCCTCTTCGCCACCCTTCGATCCGAGTTGTCCACCCGAAGGACACGCGAGTCTAGCCGAGTTCACAACCACCGGTGGCAGGTGACGCCGACTGAACCCACCTCACCTCGGTCGAACCCACCACGCCGGGAACAAACGGCGCCCGAATGAACTTCGCGAACTTCACCGAACTCGACGAGCCGAACGACGGCGGGAGCGAACGGGACACAACGAGTGGCCGATGGCGTGATAAAGGAGAGCGGATAGAGAGAGAGAGCCGAATGTGGATAACGGGTGGAGGATAACGAAGGCTTACGTGATGACGGGATGTCGAAGGCGCCGTCGCCCGTCGCTGTTGCCTGTTTGGCCAGGACGTCAAGGAGTGAACGGGGCGTGGACGGGGGGCGGGGACAGGGGCAAACATGGGTAGGACATGCGCCCTGTCGTGTGGATGTTTTTCAATTCAGAACTTTTTTTTTTTGGCAAAAAACGATACAACGAGAACGTAAAGCCGAGCGAATGAAGTGAGTGAAGATGAAAATCCCAGCCCAAAAAAGCGGACGCAGTCGGTAGTAAAAAAAACGCTACCGCCGAGGTTAACCGGTTAATAAATTATCGCCCATCGTAAAACAGTTAAATAACACACGGCGAAAATCGGAAAACGCATTCGGCAAACAAATAATAGACGAAATAGTAGATGAAAAGATAGAACACGGTTCGATGGATAGGCGAATAGATGGGATGGCAAAAACTGTGTGTGTGTGTGGGGGAAAATGTGCGGGGCGGGGAAAATAAACAAACAGCAGAAGAAGGATTCGAGGAAGCGACGACAGGATTTCGCTGGTGATTTCCACTGGACGACGACGATGACGATGAAACGGTGAGGGCGACGATGATGATGATGAATCAAATCAAGTGAGGCGCCAAAATAAACAACAACAACAACAATCTTTGGAGCCTCCAAAATTGAACTCCACATGAACGAGCGAGCGAACGAACGAGGAGAACGGAAAAAAAATTTCCCAATTGGGCGAGAAGAAAATTCCTCGAATTCTTGGCATTTTCCAGGGAAACGAACGCTGGAGCAGCAGCAGCAGCAGCAGAAGAACCAGTGGCAAGCGGCGATACATACAGGAATCAGGATTCAGGATACTCACTCACACACACACAGACACACACGAACTCACTCTCCGACACTCCCTCGCGCGCGCACCACACGCCGTGGGGGGGGGGAGGTACCGGAGAAAAACCACGACTGTGCTCGAATCAATCTAAAAAAGCGCCTGAGCACAAAATTACTCTAATGTTGCACTTAAGCGGAGCCGACTGGAGCGGATCGGATCGGATCGGTTCGGTTCGGAGCGTCGGCCGGGAACCCGACCAACGCCTCTCTGCAGTCGCCACCCCACCTCAGCCCCTTCGTCACTCTCGCTCGGTCCCTCGGCCCATGGTCGGTCGTTCGCCGAGGCCAACCCTTCGTGCCGCACGCACCGGCGACGACGCGGGCCGGGGGTCTGTCGTCGGTCGATGACGTTGGGCGGCGGCGGGGGGTCGACGCAAGGAATCGGAAGAAGGATACTTTTTTTCTTACTTTCCCGTCGTCTTCGTCGCCGCCTTCGTTGTCGTCGCCTTCCCCGTTGTCGTTGTCGTTGTCGCCATCGCCTTCGACGTTGTCGTCGTTCTGATTCGATTCTGTCGTCATTTCCAGTCAGTTGTTGTTGTTGTTGTTGCTGGTGCTCCTGGTATACACACATCCTTCCCACCACCCGGCGACCGTGTCTTTGTGTTTGTTTGTGTGTGTGTGTCTCTGTCATCGTCATCGTCGTCGTCGTCGTCGAGGTGAAGTTCGTGCTGGTGCCGATGGTGCGCGCGGCAAAGCCGGGTCGGTCGAGGGCGGTGGTCGTCGTCGTTGTCGTTCTCGTTGTCGTCTTCGTTTTCGCTGTCGTCTTCTCCATTGTAGTCGTCGCCATCGCCTTCGTCGTCGTTCTTTTCGCGAAATCCTTCTCGTCGTCGTCTCCGGCGAGTCGTGAAGAAGGCAGCGTCGTCCGCGATCGACGGAAAATCCGATCCAAATCCACGGCCAGATTTTGTCGAAAGCTGAAGCGCGTCGTCCGTCGCCTTCGTCTCCGTCTCCACCTCCGCCTCCGTCGCCCACCGTCGTAACCCAATTACGAGCGACGCATCGGTCGGTGCCCGTGTGTCTGTGTCCGGGTTCACGCACATTGATGCGTGTGCGTTCGTGCGTGTGTGCGTTCGTGTGTGTGTGAGTGCGGTCTACTAATTAAGTTGTTGGCCTCGGTTTCGTGCGATTCAATTAAAGTTCGCTATAAAAATCTCTGCGTTTTCCTTTCACCCCTCCCACTTTTGACTTTTGTGCGAGGGAGGGCGGGGAGGATAGCGTGTGCGTGTGTGGTATGTGTGTGTTCGTGTTTGTATTTGTGACCTTCCGGCTGCATTCTTTTGGACACTTCAATGTCATCAAAAAGGGCTGTTGTAGATATCTGTAATTGAAGCGTATCACAGCCAGCTTTGATGAGCATTGCATTTAGCCAAAGCCGTCGTCCGACGTCCTCCACCCTTGTCCTCATCGCTTGCCTCCTCCTCCCACAATCATTCACACAATCTGCGTCAACGAAGAATGGATGGAGAGAGCGAGAAAGAGAGAGAGAGAAAGAGGGAAGTTGGTGACATCTTCGCCGGTTGCTCCGACCGCCCTTTGGCTTTCGGGTCACGGCTGCGGACTCTAACAAGTTGTTATTGCGTTTGCGGAGTCGGTATGGTTGGAGTTGGAGTTCAACGTCATCGTCATCAACCACCTCAGCGTCCTCATCATCGTCCTCACCGTCGCTTTCATCGTCGTCTTCATCATCGTCCTCCTCATCGTCATCCTCATCTTCTTCCTCATTATTTTCATCATCATCGTCGTACTCCTCGATGTAATCATCCTGACCTCATCATCGTCCTCACCATCATCCTCATCATCGTCCTCACCATCATCCTCATCATCGTCCTCACCATCATCCTCATCATCGTACTCAACGTCATCCTCAATCGTCTTCATCATCGACATAGTTGTTGCTGTCGCTGTTATTGTTGTGGTTGTTGGGCCAGTGACTTTGGCCGCGGGGCAGCTGGGCTGCTGCTGCTACTGCTCCACTGCCGTTGCCGATGCTGCTGCCGCTGCTGGGCGTGTCAGCCAGCGTAAAATGTGTACTCAGTGGGGTTTCTTGAGTTGTCGTTGGAAAGGCGTGAAGAGATTGTCATCCGGATCTGAAGAGGTCCCACGAGCCAATGAGCAAGGACCCAAATCGAGGCCTTCAAAGGACCAGAACTCGGTTTCTGACAAAATCAAGACCTTGTAGTGGAGGAGGAAGAAGAAAGCGAAGAAGTCGTTGTCTTCTCGAACCGGGAGAAAAAATCAGGAGGGAGAAGCAGGAAAACCACAAAATTTCTGGCGGAAATTCAAGAGTCGCAAGTGAAGTTTTGGGGATGTGATGCACGATGGACAAGGGGGCGGAGGGAGGTTCATGAGTTGAGGTTCATGACATGAGTTCAATTGTCGGAATCTGTTCTTACAAAACTCTTCAAGATGTTGTGAAATGTTGTGTAATGTTTCCATATCACAGCCATTTTGATGAGTTTTGTTTGAGGCGACAACAACGACGACGACAGCAACAACAACAACAACAACAAATGAATATAGTATATTATAGTATACAATGCAATCAACTACAACAATAACGATATTTAGAATGAGAAAAGGAAAAACAGCAATAACAATTAACAACAATGAGAATGATAACGATAACTATACGAGCAATAACTATTCATTCATATTCCAACAACTATTAAAACAATAATAACAACAACAAAAAGGATACGCTACAACAAATAGGATACGCTACAACAAAAAGGATACGCTACAACAATAAGAAAACACAACAAATATTCCACACAAGTCCGGCAATCGTCATCAGAACCATGATGAGAGCCATTTGGATGCCAGATGTTGTTGATGATGACAATAAAGTGTTGACAACAAAGCGGAAGCCGTTGTCAACGACGACGCCGATGAGAGATTCGAGCAACGATTGTTGCTGCTGCTGGGCAAGAGGATAAAAATCGGAAATCAAGATAATACCGCTGAAGTCCTCCTCCGACAGCCATTAGAGCGATTAAATCAAGCTAGAGACAACATCATCGATTCTCATTCTGATTTCCTCCGTAAAAAAAAAAAACCTTTTAGTGCGATGAGTGTAGATAACATCGACCGATAATGGCCAATAACAATGGTTATAATCAGGATGCCATCGTTAAATGTCGAGTGGAAATGTACTCGTGTTGTTTGTGCTGAAGTAAATCCTAGTGAAGTTGTGGCTTCATGATGTTTACGTGTTGATGTGTTGTTGGTGGTCACCATTTAGGGCCGGATCTTTATGTGGATCCAATAGTGGTGGTGGTGTTGTTGATTTCTTGTACCATGTCGTTAAAATGTTGTTGTGACAATTATGTGGTCAACAATATTCATATCACAGCCATTTTGACGAGTTTGGGTGAAGGAATTGCGACGTAGAATCCTCATTATTACAATCATTCTCATATCCACATATCAATTTAAAATTATACTCTTTTAGCATATTCAACTGGAGACAGCTTCCTTAAAGAACATGGAAGGACCTGCCTGAAGATTGGATCTTTTTTAACTCTAGACCTTTTTAAAGCAACAGCGGATTCTCCAAAGGCCAGTCGAATACCGGACTTGACTAATTATTGAATTGAATTTGTGAAAATCTTAATAAAAAGGATATGGATTTGATAGAAAACACAATTTTTGATGTTTCTGAAGTTTTTATTCGCATTTTTTTTTACTAATTTTTTTACTCTTTTTTTGTTAATCTTCTAAGGAAACTTGAAGGAGTACAAAAAACACATGTAGGCATTGGTTTAGGCAGATTTTGTGATTTACATTACTCTTTGAAAATAAATTGAATTTTTCACTATACGTTTTTTAATTGTTGTTTCGAATTAAGGGCGAAAAAGGAGCAAAGTCAGGAAACTGCAAACGAAATAAAATGAAACTATATTGTGTAAATTGCAAATAAGGAGGAGGACGAAATTAAAAAAGAAAAGAAAAAAACAAAAAATCGGCGATAAAGTGGAATGCTTGCGATAACAATTGCAAGTAGTTTTACCAAATCACAAAACCCAGGCATAAGCAACACCTTAGCGCACGGTTTTTTCTTGTTTTGATTTTCTCTTTGTTATGTTTCATCATCATCATCATCAACATCATCATAATCACTTCGACGAACGTTAAACTTTTTCCTATTTTTAAAATTTCGTTAATAATTTTCATTTAAAATTGCTTTTAGACAGTTCTTTATTGTTGTAGTTGTTGATGTTATTACATAGTATTAACGTTTCTTCTCCTTCGGCACGAATGTTTGCTTAAAACGTGATTTCGCTAACGTTTCTTCTTCTGTTTTATTTAATCATTTCATCATTTTGTTTATTTAGTTTCATAATTTTCCTTTGAATTTCTTTAACTTTTTTCTTTCTCACATCATATATATTATTATTATGCGTTTTCTATTTTCCTTCTAGTTCTCAACAAAGTCAACAACAACCAGCAAAAATATTATGAAGAAGAAATTATAATCGGATGTAAGAAACATTCACACAATAAACTCTTAGCAAGAAACACGAAGGAAGGAGCAAAATCATATTTTTTTCCCTTTTCAAGCAGCAAAAGCAAAACAAATCCTTCAATGAAACGATCAACGATCGCTGATATCGCAATACCAACGATCAGCGCTTGATCGACCGAGTGCCTACAAATGAAATGAAATGATATGATGTCGCATGCGGTATGATGGTGTGGTTCTTCTTCCGGTTGCAGTAGATTTTACTGCTGTTGTTGATGTTATTGTTACTGATGTTGTTGTTTTTGTTGTTGTTCTTCTTCCTGTTGTTGTTTTTATTAAATTTTCTTTTCTTGCTTGCATTCCCACATCTTCGACATCCGGTATAGAATACGTGGAGAAGGTGAAGGGGACTGTCTATTGGTTGGGATGCTGCTGCATAACGATTTGAAACGGTTGATTCGGCTGTGGATGCTGCGGCCCCGCCTGGTAATAGTTCGGGACCAACTGCGACGGATGTAAGACGGGGCACATGATTTGATACGCTGATGGCTGTGTTTGTGGAGCGAATGTGGGCTGTGGTCCCCCGCCTGCAGGGGAGGGCTGTGGTGGTGGATGGAACGTCTGATGTGGCTGTCCTGGTGACGGTGTCGTCGATGGTGGTGTCTGTGCCAGGAATTGCAATGGCTAAAACAAAACACAATTAGGAACAAACAACAAACGGATTAATATCGAGTTGACCCCAGTTGGGTGGTGGGTTGACAAAGGTTGACGAAAACGCATTTCGCCATTCTTACCATGGGTGCGTAGGGTTGCGATGGGAAGTGTGTGGGATGTGCAGCCTGTTGATAGTGAAGGAACTGCTGTATGGGCGCTGCCGCCAACAGAGGTTGACCTGTTGCTGCTGTGGCCGACACGTGCATTTGCTGGGCCATGGGACCTGTGAGGAAACAAAGTACAAACATGTTATTCGAACAATCTCAATACTATTACATACTAATTCATTACAATACTAATTCAATACAATATAATTAAAAATACAAATGCCATTCGAATACTAAGGAAAAAGTGAAAATCAGTCATTACCATAGTTACCTCTGCGCAGGCGTTGCTGCTGCCCGGGCTGCGGATGTAGGGGCGTCTGGAATGCTGCCGGCTGCTGCATGACATAGAACTGTGCCTGGTTGGTGGCAACATGTGAGCTGTTCGTGTAGATGCTCTGCATCTGCGGCACCGGCGTCTGGGGCGTATGCGGACGCGAAGGATTCGGCGTGCTGGGACTTCGCGGTGTGAACGGCTTGGCCGAGGGATTCAGCACGTGTGTCTTCTTGACGACCGGTGCTGGGGGCGTCGATTTGTCGCCGGTGGATGTGGTACCTTGATTCGTGGTACTGTTGTTGTTGTTATTGTTGGTCACCGACGTCGGTGCGGCATCCGATTTGTTATTGTTACTGTTGTTGTTGTTACTATTCTGAGCATTGCTGTTTGCCGCATTGGTCGACGACTGTTGCTGCTGCTGTGTTGCGGTCTGCTGAGTGGTTTCAACAGACGGCGATGACAGCACAACTGGCGAAGTCTGCTGTTGCTGTTGAGTTGGCGGAGCACCCATCGATGCGGAATGATACATGGGCTGCTGCTGCTGCTGCTGTGGCTCCAACTGTTGTTGTGGTTGTGTGTGCTGCTGCTGTTGTGGCGGCGGCGCCTGTTGCTGCTGCTGCTGCTGCTGTGGCGGCACACCATGCTGCTGCCCCTTGGGAATATGAATCATGTTCGAATTGTCCACATGCTGTTGATGCTTTTGCTGCTGTTGCACATGTGGCGGCACGTGCTGCTGCTGCACCACCTGCTGGGCCACATAATGCGGCTGTGGCGCTTGGTGAGAGTGCGTCTGCTGCTGATGCTGCTGCTGGGCAGGCGGCGCATGATGTTGCGGCACATGCTGCTGAATTGGAACATGTTGCTGCTGCTGCGGCGGAACATGTTGCTGCTGCTGCTGCGGCTGTGGCGGCGACACGGCCGGCTGTGGATTGTGACCGCCGGCGTTCTTGCCCATCTGAATATGCTGCTGCGATTGCGGCGGCGGCGGCGCCTGCTGTTGCTGCTGCGCCGGTGGAGCGCTGCTGCCGGCCATCTGAAAGTCTTGTCCGAACTGACGCAAATCCTGCAGCTGACTGTCGCGATTGCGCATCAGGCGCTGCGGCGGAGGCGCCTGCTGGCTGGACGGGGCCGAGATGCCGCCGCCGCCGCCACCTCCGCTGTGCATGTTGCCCGACTGTTGGCCATGGCCATGCGGCCCACTCGTCTGCAGCGGCGGGGAACTGCTGTTGTTCCCGCTCGCTCCGGTCGGCGGTGGTCCATGCGGCGGACCGTGCTGCACATGCATTCCCTTTCCCATTTGCATCTGAAAGACGGAAATCGATTGCTATAAAACTTCTATAATTTGAGAATACTTTGAGAATTCTAACCTGATGTTGCGAGTCTCCATAGTTGAGGGAGGAGTTCGACTGCGATCCCTGGTACTGACGGATATTCCGCTGCGGCATTGGTTTGCCGGAGACCACATTCGAGTCACCGTTCTGCTTCGAAGGACCTCCCATGTTCGACTGGGGCGACTGACGGTATTGTATTTGTCTGTGAAATAAATTTGTGATCAATTAATATCGATGTTAAAGCCGCAAAATCCGACTTCCGACTGAACCTACCCGTTGTACATTGAATTGTAATTCTGATTGCTAACGTACGAAGGTTGATTCTGCATCGGCATCGACTGGTAGCTGTTGCCCTTCACATTGCCGGCGCCGCCGCCACCGCCACCCTGGGACATCGAGCCGCCACCGCCGCCGCCACCACTATTTGGCGGCGGAGTGTTGCGCACCATTTTATTGTTCTGCGGCATCGACTTACGCTTCATGACCGACGTGTACTTATTGTCCTGGCCCATGTTTCCACTCTGCGGTGCCGAACTCTTCATGCCGCCCATGGGGGCCGATGGATGCGTAGAGTTCGCCTGGCCCATCGCCACTGGCGGAGCGGCGTTCATCACGCGCTCAGGGCGATCGTTCATCACGTCGCGCTGGCCATGTGACGATGAGCCCGTCGACACCGCAGACATAGTGTTGGAAGCCATGGCCACTGGTGGCGGTGGCCCGGTGATGCTGCGCTGCGGCTTCGTGATGTAGCGCTCCGGCATCTCGCGCACCTCTCGCACCTCCCGCACATCGCGATCGCGTTCCCGATCACGGTCACGATCGCGCTGTTGCTGTTCTCTCTCCCGCTCCCGCTCGCGCTCACGCTCTCGATCACGTTCCCGTTCTCGCTCGCGTTCGCGCTCTACTTCGACGGTCGGCCGTTCGACCGCAGCAAACAATGCTTCCTCGTCGCCGTTCTCCAAGTCGAGTCGCTCCCTGCAGGCGGGATTGTTCTCGATTTCGGCGGCAAGTTTCTCGGCCTTCATCTCAGCCTCCTTGAACTCGTCCGAGTCTTTTTTGTCCAACTGAACGGTGTAGTCCGACAGTGAGTCGTCGAACGTTGACTGCACGCCGAATGCGTTTTCGTTCTTTTTGAACATCTCGTTGGCGTCCCAACCATTGGACGCACCGTCCAGCTCGATATCAATGTCGCCATTCATGCCTGTCGGATCCCATGGCTCCAGTTCCTTCTCGTCAAATCGGGAACCTAGCGAAGGAGAAGATGGAATTTGAATTATTCACATGTTTAGTCATCGGAGAATACTGTTGAATACTCACCATTGCATTTTTCTGAAATAGCCGCATCCGTTTGAAACGTGCCTACGGTTGCGTACTGCGAATCAAAGTCCTTGGCCGAAATGCTGACGACTGTGTCGTACGGGAAAATCATGCAATTGGGCACGCTCTTGCCCTCCTCTGGTGCATTTTTGCTTGTCTTGATGCAGAATGGCAACTCTAAGGCAACATCGAAATTTGGGGAAAATGTACGGAAGACTCCTTCGTAAATGTTCCCGGAACGCAAGCGAACTTGGACGACGTTGCCAACGAGGGCGGTGGCAGCATGCATAAAGTACGTATTGTTGTAGACACCCTGTGCTGGCGGACGGCCCTTGGGTTGTCTGTTATCAGTCGTGTACCTGTGGACGAATTACAAATGTTATTAATTAGTTTAGAACAGGAGACATAGATGAGCAAAGAAAATACATAGCAAAGCATAACCAAACCTAAGACATGTCAAAAGACATAGAAATAGAATAGTCGACCCTAGAAGAAAATATTCCGCCAAGAAGATGAAGGAAACCCCTCACCAATTTAATGATAGAACCAGGAAACGACTAGTTCATCTCCGTGCAATACAGACAGACCATCGTGTATCATGTAGTGAATGGTGTACCATATTGGGAATTCAATTCCGTCTTGGAGAAACTGCGAGCCGACATACCAATCGAATGTCGTTGAAAATAATTGCGGATCGAAGTGCGCCAAATAGTGAACAAATAGCGGTAACTAATGAACGGACGAGCAGACGAACGAACGAACGAACGGGCTGAGAGACATGTAAACAAACGAACAAACATATCTTCATCTTCACTTTCAGTGGTTAAGAATTCCGAACCAATTGCTTTTCACCGATTAAAAACTTTCGCATTTCCTATGCTCTTCATTTGTAGTAGATTTCCCAAAACCTTTGCCGCTGCTGGGCTTATGCAATGGTCCCACGGCTCCAACGGCACCTGCCTGCCTGCCTCAGCGCTCGACTAAACGCCACCCTCCCTGCCTGCCCTCATCACCCTCCCCCTGGCATGACATATGGTGTTTGGTTTCTCGTCCGTTGTGAATGTGATAAAAAGCGATTGGACGTCGGCGATGGCGCTGACTCTGACTCTGGCTGTGGTGGCTCGGGTGCTGCAGTCGTTTTAATTGCGATTGGAAATGAGTGAATCACTTGAATCCGAACGAGACAAAGAAATTTGAGAGGCAACAGAGTATTAGCTGAAAAAACAAGTTCCAAACAAGCAGCATAACAAAGACTTCGACTCCAAGAAGCAACACGGCAAGTGGAATGAACTTACGAGGCAGATGACGAATTATATAACGTCAAACGTTTGCTCGAGCGCTCAGCGCAAGCCACAGCAGCGCCGCGATTCGTCGATAGCTCGGTCGAGCGCTTCGACTGCGACGTGGAGTGAAAACGACACAAAAATTAAGCAAATTAACGCAACGTAAGGGCAACCAACTCAGGGGCATCCGAGACCCAAACTGGAACGCGAAAAAGACGACGGGAAGGCAGGGATCGAGGGGGAGAAGGCAGAGGAGGCGGCGGAGTAGCCGAAAGAGAAACAAGCGTAAACAGTTTATGAAAAATGCAAAACAAAACTCTTCCTCGCGCAGTCAAAAGTAAACAATATGTCGCCAAGTTTGCGAGGAACCCCGAGGAATGGGATCCGCGAGCATAGGATGGGGTGACCACACCGACTATGGTCGGGCGTCTGGGGAGCGTGGGCGAGCGCGGGAAACGTTTGTTCTTCTTCTCGGGGATTTATGTAAGGAGACTGATTGTCAATGCGAAACACGCTTAGGGGAAAATTATACTGTACTACTAGGCGGTGAAAATCATACGTGGTCGGTGTGCACGCAAGTGCATTGGGAAAATAAATATGCAGAAGTGAAGAAAAAAAACAGCAAACATGGGGAAGCATGAGCGGAATGTGGAGAGGGAAATCAATGCTTCAACTACAACGTAGGCTTCGTTCTGTGGCGTACAGGGGACAGACAGGGGCCCTGCATGATAACACAACAAATGACCCACCTCGAGACGCCACTGGGGCGATTTTTCCGCTTGCTGTTATTGTTCATGTTCACGCTGATTGATGCTTCTCGCTTTCCGAGTACGGCTGCTCCTGTTGGTGGCGACTCTCTCGAAAGATTTCAAGTGGAGTTGCTACAACTCCGGGTGCTCCTTGTTTTTGCTCGGAAGCTGGCTTCCGCCGCGATTTGGTGACGAAACTGGAGACAAGTGTCGAAGTGGCAGCGCTTCCAACGCGGCTGTGTGACGAGGACCGGTTCTCGGAAATCGCTTGGTCACTATTATTGCACCTTCTTCTAGTTAGCTAGCTGTGGTCTGTGCCTCCTGCTGCTGCTGCTACTCGGGCTGCTTCGGAGTTTTTGCCTGGAGATTTCGAAACGCCAGCGAATTATGCAGAATTATATTCCGAGTTCCTTTCGGGAAAATGAATTGATTCTATTTTGTTTGCGAATTTTCCTCCACTATTCAATGTGTGAGTGTTGTTCTTTTTATTATTTATTTTTTTTGTTTTTGCTCAGTTTGCAAAATTTGTTCAAGCAATAAATTCAACTTTTCACTTTTCCCTCTTCTTAGTTTCCTTCCTTCCACTTCTTCTTTTCCTCTGGCTCTCGCTCTTTCTTTCGCTTTGCCCTCTTTCTCGCTGCTGCTGCTGCTTTTTCACTTTTCTCTCTTTGCGCTGCCTCTTCTTCGTCTTCTACTTTGCCTCTTCTTTCTGCTTCTGCTGCGTTTTTACTTTTTTCCACTTCGCTGCAAATTTTCACGTTTTTCGTCGTCGATGCTTTTGTTCCCACACTCAGCTCCCAATTTTCCACGCACAATTTTCGCAAGTTGTTGCTACTTGGGCGTAGGCTCACTTGGTTTTTCTGGCGTGGCCGAATGCGCGCTGTTTCATTAAAAGTTGGAATTTGTTAACAACAAATTGAAATTAATAAATTTTGCTATTAACTTGATCCGTGCTTTGCTCTGCAGTAGATCTGTCACTCTACTCGCACTGCTTTACCGTGCAGTTCTTCTCGCCTCCTCTTTGGCTCTTCTGCGAATGACCCAAAAATCGACCGATTCGAATTCGCCTCGGTCGGTCGGTGCGCCACGCGTTGCGTTCCGCGTTTGGCAGTTCGCCTCGGCGAGAAAGCGGTGCGGCTACAACGTTATCGATCCAACAAACGTTATCGACACAAGCAGTGCACAGCATTACCAGCGAGCTAGATGAGTTCATGCACTAAACTGCAGGGATTCATTTGAGCGTGGAAGTGGAAAAATGGGAAAAGTGTAGTGATAAAATTTTAACATTTTAAACAAAAAAAACAACAAATTCCAGTGATTTTTGGTTTTATTTACATTTTATTTTACCATTCATAAATTATATATAAATTTATAAATAAATTTTAACAAATTATTAACGATTTATGATTAATGATATTTTTGTTAAAATTTGCTAGAAAAACGACAAATTTCCGTGAATTTTGGTTCATTAACATTTTTTTACCTTCCTTTGAATTTCAATTTTGTTCCTACAATTTTAAATTAATTTGAAAAAAAATTTAAAAAAAAAATTTAATTTAAAATTATAAATAGATTATAAAAAATTAAATGATGATAAATTATTATGAGAAATTTAATAAAATTAAATCTAAAAAAAAAGTAAAATTTCCGTGATTTTTGGTTTATTTTTATATTATATAAAATATATGTGAATTTAATTAATTTCCTTTCGAATAATTTTTAAAACAAATTTTAATAGGTTTCAAAAGAAAACTTTTTTTTCCAGAAAAAAAATTATTAATAATCGCTTCATGCATGGGCTTTGTAAATCACTGGATAATGGAGTACGAAAGAAAGACTTCTGTGCAAAAATAGTTCCATAAAACAACGCCACACGTGCTGAAACCACAGCCACATGATATCTCCGACAGCAACTAGATAAAAACACATAAAATACAGCCCGAGGATTAGGCAGCAGAGCGTATTCAAGTTTAAGAACCTCACAAGGTTTCTCTTCAACGACCCCCATTAGATTTTCCTACTTATCATGTAGCATTAATGGAGATTCGTTGTAAATAGATGTCGAATTAAATTCAAATTTAAATTTTTCTTTTGTTCAGATGAAGGTCCAACACTAATATAAATAAATGAAGTATACAAATTTTTGTAGACTGGAATTCCATGCAGAAGCGAAAGTTCGTGTTTGTTTTTTTAAATATGTTTGCACTTGAGTTTATCTGTCCTCGTTTCTAACAGCTCCCATCCTTACTTAGATCAGCAAACACAGAATGACGTCCGAGAGCCGTGAACGTGAACCGTGAGCAAACAAGCCAAAGTGGTGGATGCCAAACTGGAACCGGATCCCGCGGAGGCAACCGAAAGATCGTCGTCGAGAACAACTCGTGAGTGAACGAGCCATAACAAAACAACGGTAAACAAAGTCTCTCTCTCTACCGGAAGCGAACGCCATTTTGACACTCGGCTCGCTGCTCCTGTCGTCGCCGAGGTCGACTTCGTCTTCTTTCGTTCTTTCTGCAAGTCATTCGAAACGACCAATAAAAACTGGAAATTTCCAAAAATAAAAACGTTTTTTCTCCGCTTCGGTTTATCTAATTTTATTTTTACTAACGCAGAAGCATAAAATTTAAATGTACTTCAAATGATCATGTTCAATGGAAAAACACACACTAAAAAGTGTGTGTGTGTGTGTCTGTGATGATGAATGAATTAAGAGATTACTAAATTTATTTGCACACTTCTGGCTGGCGATAACGTTCGTTCTCCAGAAGAATCACACGACAAACGGCCTGCAGATAAAGTATCTTCTTCTATCGCCATTGTTGTATCTGATATCTGGGATCTCGCCAACCAAGCGATCTCTGTCTTCGGCGGAGCTTGTGAAAATCACAATTCGCAGTTTTCATTTCAATCCCTTGCGAAACGCTCACGCGCACTCCTTCGTCTCAATCGGTTCGGTCGACCTTTTTAATTTTTGAATGAATACTTTGTTTGCGTTGTGTGCTTTTCATCCCAGGTCCTTGAAGCTCAGAAATGTCGAACAGAAAAATACAAATTGAAGGTAGTTTGAACCAGATATTAAGCTAACGGTTTCTTTCAGAAAACCCAACTGTTAATGTATTTATCAAGAATATTCAAAGTACATTTTCTCAGATTGTGGGCAAAAATAAAGTGACAACGAAACAAGAATCATATCGTTAATTGTTTATTTAATTATTTGCAATTCAATTTTGAAATTAGTGTACTACCAATATTCTATAATTATTTTATTGTTTCCATTCTTTCTCGTACAATTAAATGCACGACGCGAGAAAACAATTATTCCTCTCAATTCGTGTGAATAAAACACTATTTATTGAGATAATTTTCGCTTCAGTTTTTCACACCACGACCGATTAATTAACACGGTTTTGGTTTGATTTCCTCTCTCAAACGACGTCTCCAAATATTTGCACTTGTGTGAGTCAACGAAATTCTATTTTCCAACAACAACACGACCATTTAGTTTGGATTATCGAATCCAATAGACTTCGCTAAAGCACTAGAGACCCCTGAACGTATGGTAATTAAATCAAAGAGAACAGAAAGCAAAAAACAAACAAAATACTCTAAAAATGATAAAGTGTTCTACCGATCGGGGGAATCACGGTACCAGACACGAATATCATACTCAGTCCATCACGAGCATTAATATTAAAAACCTGTTACGCTCGCCACTATTCGGTAAACAGATTTTTTTGTCGGTTTCTGTTTTGTTCTGCGAACGCTATTGTTGACGGAATCAAAGCCAATTGCTCGATCGCGACTAGATAATGGGTATTCAAAAGACAGAACAGAGAACACAGACTTCTCTCGCCGCCCACACACACAGAAGCGGGGAAAGGGCGAAAAGTCTCGTCTTCATTGTATTCGATTCATCCACAACACCCTTAGGAGTTCATTGACTGTCGCTGTCGACTGAATTTCTGACCTCGACAATGAGAACAGATATCGTGACCTTTATGGACATTGGTTGTAGGTGCTTCCCCTAGAGAACTCAATGGACGCCGGCTTTGCGTGGCCCCCTCCCTTGCATACCAATCACCCTGTATTGGTCTCTCAATCCGAATTCGATCGCAGTAAAAAACACACTTTTTATTTATGTACAATTCACGGGACTCAAGTACCTTATATACATACATACATATATATATCGCGTATACACCATATGTTTGTAAACTACAAATTGTTTCTCTCACTACCTGATCGGAGACGGACGAAAGCTCGGGCAAATTATCTGCGGGCTTGGGCTTGAGAAATGCGAGAATTAGCGTTTGGGTCAGTTGGTGATGAGATTCTTTAGGAAGCGCACACTCTGGTTCGGTGCCAGGTCGCGCAAACGCACTCGACCCAGCGTTGATCGTGTCGATGGGGAAGAGAAAAAGAAAGTTGATCGCTCGGATAATGGGGAACGGGACGGTGGACGACCCACACTTGCGGAAGCTGTCGACGCTGAATCGGGTTCGATTCGGGGACCTCGCGGCGATGGGACAGAAGTCGACAGCGGTCGGGGTGGTGGCGAAAACACCGGAGACAGAGACACCTTCGTGGACGTTGAGATCGGGCCGAAAAGTAATTCCCAAACACGTCTCTCGAACCATAGTTTATGAGGATGAGACTAAAGTTCTTTTGTATGTCCCGCAGGCGAGGAGGAGCGACCGATGAAGAATGGCGATGTCCTGGACAGTTACGAGGTGGCCTTCGACAATGGCAAATACGCCCCACCCGAGCAGCCGCATTGGCTCTTCCGACGCATCTACATCCTCACTTGGATCAAGAGCTACGACCGGGAGATGGCCGTGTCCGATCTGATCGCCGGCGTCACCCTGGGCATGACGATCATACCGCAGAGTATCGCCTACGCCGCTCTGGCCGGCCTCTCGTCCGAGTACGGCCTCTACTCGGCGTTCATCGGTTCCCTGATCTACGTGTTCTTCGGCACGATTCCACAGGTCTCCATCGGCCCAACGAGCCTAATGGCTCTGCTCGTCCTGCAGTTCTGCTCCGATAAACCCGTTCAGTTCGTTATCGTCCTCGCCTTCTTGGCCGGCCTGGTCGAGCTGCTGATGGGCGTCTTTCGGCTGGGTGAGTTGCGACACCTCCTTCAATCGATCACGATCACATGACTACAATTGGCTTTTGTCTCACCCTCCAGGTTTCATTGTGAGCTTCATCCCGAGTCCCGTGACGAAAGCCTTCACGACCGGCACCTCGGTGATCGTGGCCCTGGTGCAGCTGAAGAATCTGCTGGGTGTGAAAATTAAAGGAGTCCCTGGCATCTCGGCGCTCTGGAATGCCATCCGCCCGGCCGACGCGATCATGGGCGGCATCTGCTTCGTCGTCCTGTTGGCTTTGCGGGTCAGTTGACCAAATCTTCTGAATCAGGCACAATCGAAACTAACCCTTGTTGTACCCCCATTGCAGCAATTGTCGTATGTGAACTTCAAGCGGGACACGGTGAGCACACGGCGCCTGAAGAAGCTCCTCTGGTACATCAGCATCTCGCGCAACGCCCTCGTCGTCTTCTTCTCATCGTTGCTGGCCTTCTTCTGGATCCAGAGGAATTCGGTCGAGAGCGTCCCCTTCGGGCTGTCGGCCAAGGTGGACTCGGGCATGCCTTCGCTTCGTCTGCCGCCCTTCGCCTTCGAGTACAACAACACGACCTACATGTTCACCGACATCTGCCGCGAACTCGGCAGCGCCATCATCGTGGTGCCAATTGTCGCCGTTCTGGCCAACGTTGCCATCGCCAAGGTTTTCGGTGAGTGATCGCCGATCATCCGTCATCCGGACAATGGTCTTCTTCTACCCTTAGGATCGCTAATCATTTCGATTCCATTCGCTCGGCATTCACAGTGAAGGACGGCAACCTGGACGCCTCGCAGGAGATGCTCACGCTGGGTCTGTGCAACATCGCCGGCTCCTTCTTCAGTGCGATGCCAACGTGCGGCGCCTTCACGCGCTCCGCCGTCAGCCAGGCCAGTGGCGTTCGCACCCCCATGGCCGGCATCTACACGGGTAAGAAGTTCAAGTCCTGAAGGCTGAAAGGATAATGAATCCACCTCTTCCCACCTCGTCCTCTAGGGATTCTCGTGTTGTCGGCCCTCAGCATCCTGACGCCCTACTTCCAGTACATTCCGAAATCAGCGCTTTCGGCCGTCCTCATCGCTGCCGTCATGTTCATGGTGAGTTCTCTACATCGGTTGAGAGCCCTGAACGTGTAATTAATAACTCATCTCTCTGCCTAGATTGACTTCTCGCCGGTGAAGCAACTGTGGCGCACCAACAAGAAGGACTTCTTCAGCTGGCTCGGCTGCTTCATCGTCTGCCTCGTGGCCGGCGTCCAGATGGGACTCTTCTTTGGCATCGTCGTCAACATGATCATCATCCTGCTGCGCCTCGGCAACCCCCAGGTGGAGGTGCGAGTGAGAGAGGTTGGTGGCATTATAGATAAATGGGAACCCCAACTAAATCTCTGTCCTTCTCTATCTGTGTTCAGTGCGAAGGCATCGCCTACCTTCATGTGGTGTCGCACTCGGACATCTACTACACGGGCATCGACTTCCTGCGGACACAGGTGCAGGAGGCTTGCGCCCAGTACAAGTTCGACTTCCCCGTGGTGATCGATTGCCGGCGCTTCATGAAGTTCGACTCGACCTTCAGCGAAGCGCTCAACGCTCTGGCCAAGGAGTTGGGCGAGAAGGAGGTCGTCCTTGTGCTTCACTTCATGGCCGACAAGCTGCAGGACCTGATGCCGGAGATGTCGAATGTTCGCTTTTGCAACGATGCCCTTGGCGCCGACGTCTTGACGACGCAGCAGAAATGAATTTATCATTTTATTATACGACCGTGATGAACTTAAGTAGTATTTATTGTTGTTGTTATTCTTAACTTTGTCGTTAACGAAAGTCGTCGTTAATCCGTTTCTACCTCCTGCTATGGCGTCATACCACCAACTACCAGGCGCCGCCGTCCCCGCCACAAAATTCGCTTATCTGTCCGACGAAGGCGAAGATAGAAAGACACATGCTTGCTTGCTTAGCTAGATATTTGCTTAGAGTAGTATTATTGACATTGTAAATATTGTGTATTTGTTTTAAGTTTAAGTGAAAACAATAAAGATGTTTTTACTCTTGCCCAGTATTTTGCCTCAGCTTTGTTGCTTCTTCTTCCGCTTTGTTTTGATTTGATTTTTATATTTTTATGATATATGTATGTATATTTTTTTGTTTTATTTTTTTATATGTTAGAACTTTAATTTAAAATCATTTGTTACAAGTAAAAACATACAAACATTGTCTATTTTTATGAAATTGGTAAAAAATCATGGGGGACGATTAAGTGAAATTTTCTGAAGACTAAAGAGCATTTGGCAACCCTACCCCAGATATTGTGAACGACATTTGCTCGACACTGAGATGCCCAGAGACTTTATCATCATTCGCTATTAGTTGCCATATTTTCCGAAATCAGGCAGCGAGTTATCTTAATTCAACACTAGCGTGCTATTTTTATCAATCATCCACGCTTGTTGTTGTTGTAACTCATGATTGAAAAAAATCAAAATAAAACCATACAAAGATACAAAAAAGTGGCCACCGGAAATAAACGCCATTTTGACACTTCGCTTGCGGTTCCTGTCGTCACAGGGTCATCGTCTTCTCATTAAGATCTACGATATCAAGCATGATGAAATGAAAAACTATAACTGAAAAGTAAAAAAGATATTTTTTTTTACTTCGGATATAAATTTGCTGTATCATATGATGAAGGCCAGCTGATAAAAATATCTCATATCACCATGATCGTATCAGGTATCTGGGGCATGCATTCAAGTCGATCTCTGTCTGCTGCCTTTGAAAAACTGATCGCCTTTTTCATTTTTATCCCCTGCGAATCGTTCATGCCCATTCTTCATTCTTTTCTCAATCGATTCGGTCTCATATTATTTTATTCAAATAATAATTTGTTCACGTCCTTGAAGGTCGGAAATGTCCAACAGAAAAATACAAATTGAAGGTAGTTCGAATCAAATATTCAGCTAATAGTTTCCATTTGAAATATGAATGAAATACTTCCTACGAAAAAATAAAAATCGTCATTATTCGTACGAAGAAACTTAATTTGTATTCTTTTTATTCTCATTTCACATTATATGTATTATTTCTTTTTAGTGTGATTATTACATGAATTCCAATAGTTTTTTATTTTTTCCCTCAACTACATTCTCGAATCATTAAATAAATGACGTGAAAAACAATTATTTCTATTAATTCATGTGAATAAGTCTCTTTTGATTTGGATAATTCAATTTTTTTTCGGTTTTTGCACCAGGCCTCTACGATCCATTAATTAAAACGGTTTTGTTATCCCCTCAAACGATGTCCCCAAATATTTGCTCATGAGTGATTCATCAAAACTACAAAAAAAAACGTCGAATTATTTCGAATAATCGATTGAAATAGACTTCGACATAGACCAAAAGCCTCTCTGCGTAGAGAGTTTAAGACAAAGAGAACAGAAAGCAAACACAACTGATAATGACAAAGCATTTAATCTACGAATCAGGAAATCTCGGAGGATGATTGTAATAAATTTATGTATGTACATATATCAAGAGTGTTATCATCGGCCTGGCCTGGGTTAATATCAATATTTTTTCCATAGTTTACCTACAAAATTAATATACCATTATCCACAAGGTGTAGGGTATAATTAGTTAAAGTTATTAGTGAAAGTAGTAGTTAAAGTTTTTCATTGATTTCATATTTTATTTTATTTATTTTTCATTTATTTGTTAAATTGATAAATTATAAATTATAGAAAAAGTATAATAATTCCGTATAACAATTGTTTGGTTTTCAATCACTTTTATATGTTTTTGTTTTATACTTTAAATAACAAATTAATATACATATATTCATGTTGGTTTCTATGTATGTGTGTGTGTGTGTGTGTATCGGTTCTGTGATTGTAGTTGTGAGTCTATCGGCAAGTCTCGCTGTGTGTGATCGTGTGTTGTCAGTGAGTTTGACTTAAATTATATTATACAATTTCATTAAAATAAATGCAATCAACAAAATTGTACAATATTCTTGAAGGACAATCATTTGTTCTTTTAACCTGTTATTGTTTTTTTTATATTTTTATTACAACATCTACCACAGGTATAAGGAATAGATTCCGTGGGACAAGAGTAGATTTCATCGTGATGACGTCATTATCTTTATCATCATCATTATCATCTTCACAATCAGTGGCTTTTGTTTTATTGTTTAAGTGTTTGTGTTTGTTGCTGGTTTTTTTGTTGTTGTTGTTGTCACAATATAATATAATGAAATATTCTTGATTTTAACTATATTTGTTGCTGGCATTAAATTATTGATATTCATTCAATTTAAATATTTACTAAATTTCTTGGGACTTTCTTTCTTTCGTTCTTTAATTTACACATGTAACAATTCTTTGTATATAGGCTATATGTCAGTGTATGTATGTGTGTGTAAGTATGTATCGGAGTGGATATATGTAAATTTTACTTTCCTTTTATTGTTCTCTCATGTGGATGCTCTATTTTTTTCATTTTAAAATATTTTTCACAATTTTGCCATAGTTTTATTTATTCAAGTGTTTTCTAATTATTATCAATTGTTTTTTATATTTATTTATTTTTTTGTATGTATTTGGTTTTAAAGCAAGAGGTACGTAATATGTTTTGTTGTTTTTGTTTTTGTTGTTGTTGTTGTTGTTTATAAATATAATTAATATTAATTTGTTTGTTTTTAGGAAAATGCTCTGTTTATTTTTAGGAAACGTGTTTGAAGAAGGAAAGCGACATTGTTTTTATAGATTTTCGTTTAAATACTTGCGAGATCGACTGTACAATTTATCAATGATTTGTCTTAGAATATTCAAGAGAATACTAAATGAAACGCATTCGTGTTAAATTGTGTGGGAGAAGCTTTCAAATTGAATTCAAAAAAAGTCCAAAAGAAAATAAACAAAGTATTTGTTTACTAATTTTAATTAATTTGTTGTGTTAAATTTGATAAATATGTTTTTTAGAAGAAAATAAAAAGTCTTCTAGCGTAGATTTTAGTAATTATTGGTCTAGGATGCATTTGGGATTCATTAGCATAGTTTTGTTTCTTTTAATTAAATATAATTTAGAGTAAGCATAATATGTATGTGTGTATGTATGTATGTGTAAGTGTCACTAAGATGTGTTTAATTTAATTTGAAGCTTTGAATGGAAATCCTTTCACCGCGAAAGAATCCTTTCAATAATTTATACTTAAACTTGTTCAGTGTATTTTGCAATTTTATTTAAATGTTCACAGCGAATTTTCTTAAATACCTCGAGAAGTTATTGCAACATATGTATTTGGTTTTTGTCTGAAATTTCAATAACTTCTTAACGATTTCTACGCTACGGCCCCCTTCTTCCTCCTTTCCGAACACGGACCCTGGCACAGGAACCCATACAAAGTTTTTAAGGAAATTGTCACACAAGATTTACTTTTGATTTATAGAAATTATGCTAAAGCTTCGTTTATATTTGGCTAATTTTGATTGCTTCATTAGTCGGTGGTATAAAATAACCTAATGCAATGATACGGTATCGAAATACATGGGGGAAAAAAAAACAAAGATAATACACAGAAACTAAATAGCTCGGGGGAGCCGAATCGATGTATAGGAGATCCTCTCTGAAGATGGTGGTCAGCTGTTGGAGAATCCCTCACAAAGAGGAGGGAAATGCTCAGTAGATCTATCATTTTACGTCTATACATGTGTGTGTGTATTATATACGGTAATACTATGTAGTTAGTCTCTTAAAACTATCCACAGACACTGATCCACAAGACACCACACGTCGGTGTTTGCTTTGATGGACAAAAGGTTCCCACTACGACTGACTGGGAGTGAAAGGGTTAAGGATACTCGCGATGGCAGTACTGTCTAGGGTTGGTATTCCATCGTCATCATCCTCATCGTTGGTAATTCGAAAGATCAGTGGGAAGACAAGATTCCGATTCAGAGAATGAATTTCTACACTTGTAAACAATTAAATAAAATTCGCGTGTGTCTACGAAACAAAACTCAATTGTGTGGAAACTGAGTACGCACTAAGTTAGTTCGTGTTAGTTGTGGTCGTGTGAGGGTTAAGGTTACTCTCGACAGTAGTTAAATTATTAAATGTTTAAGGTTTTTTTTTAATTCATGTAGAAGTTTTCATATGTTTTCGCATTTTATTTTGTGAAGTTTTCTCTTTCATTTGATAAATTTAAATATGTATAATGAATTTTTTTGTTTTTGTATTTATATATATATATATGTATAGTTTTTTTGTTTGTTTGTTTTTGGAATTATAATAATAATATTTAATTTTAGTTTTGTATTTTGTATGTTTGTATGTCTTCTTATAGTGTTTCCTTTGTTGTTTATATATATTTATTAATTCATTATTTTTATTATATTAATTTATTTATAAACTGGTCAGCAACAGTAGCAAATTTAACAATGTGCGTAACAAATAATTTGTAAATATATATTTATATTTATTTATTTAGTTTCTTTTTACTCATATCTGCTTTGGTTTTGTTTTGTTTGGTTTCCTCTCGACAATTCATATACGATTTCTTTAGTTATTTTATTATAGTTTTCTTTTATCAATATGTACTCGAAGATAATCATAATCGTCATTATAATCATAATCATAACCATAACCATAATCGTAATACTAATCATAATCATAATGATGTTGTTAAATTTTTTATTGCATCTCAACTCAAGTGAATTTAGTTTAAGAATTAGTTTAGTTTTTTTTTAATTTACGTTTAATTAAATAACAATCTATCAATGTGGGCGTGGCTGGTTTCTCCTCGCCCCCGCCCCCACCCTCGATTCGTCAATAGGGATTCCACTCTCACTAGTCCACTATGCGTTATTCCGATCGTAAATTTATGTATAATACTTCTATCAATTTCATTAATAAAAAATATTTCCTCTATTGGTTTCACACCACTACAAACGGAAATCATAGTGTAGTCAAATGTCGACGACGAAATCGATAATAATAATAATAATAGCAGTAATAATAATAATAATGATGATAATAATACAAGTAGTAGTAATAGTTTAAACAACCTACGAAATGACCGGGGTTATTTGCCAAAGCCAAAACCGAATTTGCCAAACAAATCTTTGCCTTTCGACAGGACGTCGCCTCCGGGCGCGGCGGCAGCGATTCCCTTCAGTCCCCCCAGCAGACCGGAGCCTGGTCCCTGGCCCTGGGGCGGCGGCTGCTGCCCCTGCGGCGGCATCTGCTGCTGGTTCTGCTGCATCCCAGGCTGTTGCTGCTGCATGCCCGGCTGTTGTTGTTGCATGCCCGGCTGTTGTTGTTGCATGCCCGGCTGCTGCTGCATACCAAGCTGCGGTTGATGTTGCTGCTGCCCTCCACCGAATAATCCTCCAAAACCCGTCGCTTGCTGCTGCGTTGGCTGCCCTGGTGGTTGCATTGGATCTGTCTTTGGCGGTTGCTTCGAACCAAATAGACCACCGGTGGCAGCCGAAGTAGCACCAGAGAGTAAGCTAGTTGCTCCGGAGAATAATCCGCCAGAGGATTGCGTCGTCGGCGGCGGCTGTTGCTGCTGCTGCATAGATTGTTGTTGTTGGTGGTGATGCTGCTGCTGGCCCATCTGGCCCATTTGTCCCATCTGCTGTTGCTGCGGCTGCCCCATCATGCCCATCTGCCCCATCTGCTGCTGTGTCGTCGGCTGCTGCTGCTGTCCACCCATCGGCTGCTGCCCCATTCCCATTTGTTGCTGCCCCATTTGCGCCTGTTGCTGACCATAAAGTTGTTGCGGCTGTTGTTGTTGCTGCTGCTGCTGCTGCTGCTGTTGTTGCTGTTGCATACCAACATTACCACCGCGACCGATCATCCCCTGCAAGTGTTGTGGACCACAATTAGTTTCGATCGAAAATCAAGGGACATCGTGGGCTATGTAACTTTGGTTTGTAAGTAAGTAATTGGATTGGTTTGGGTATTTGGTAACTGGTTAATTGGTAGTTGGTATTTGTATGCAGCGGGATTCGTGATGGTATCGGTTTCGATAACTTGAGCTACTCTTGTAAATCAAATGATATGGCGAATGTCTTCCTACGAACGCGATCGGTGGTTGGAAGGCTTTTCAGAAGGTTGTGACTCTAAAGCAACTACTCGGACACTAAGTTAAGTATACTGGCTGATCGGCAGAAGCCGCTGATATCGTCCATCTATATCAGTAGGTCGGTGCAGTGGATCGGGCCCGTGTGGTCAGAGACCTTCAGACCTTCATTAGGTCAAAAGAAGTACTTTCCCGGACTTTGATATTGATACAAAATTCTCAATGATATATGCTCAAGAGGATATTATGGAACTTTTATGCAATTTATGCCACTTGGACCATTCAGAGGGCGAGGGCGCCGATGGCATTGGATTCCACTGACATCAGCCTCAATATTTCCAACGAATTTGCACAGTTCTTGTACATTCAAAGTTAACTTGAATCGAATCGAAAACAAACGAAACATATGTAGAACTAGCAACGTTTAAAACAACTTGGTGAGCCTTTAAATAAAACTTTAGATTGGCTCGTTGTCAGTTAATTTTTTTCCATCTGGTATAACAAAACATCCAAACAAACTGCTATAAGGTATAACATATTATATATAGAGTAACTTTCAACTCAATATTAAGTGGTACAAACTCAAATACAGTACAACGGAAACGAAGTTTCTAAAAGCCCGTCAACTGAACTCAAACCAAGGAGAAAACTCACTAAAGCAAACTCATATATAGTAGATGTATGTAGCAGGTCTTAACTAGGTGTACGAATTATGCGTAAATGGTTCGAAATTAAAAATGTTGATCTATCGTGGTCCGAGGTGCCGACGTTACTACACAAGCGGATATACATATGTATGTATGTATAGTATATGCCGTCTAGTATGGTCGCATATACATATGTTCGGATATAGCTATGACTCTATGGATGGAGATCCCTTCGACAACGGAATTTTCAAAAATCAGTTTGTGATTTCAAATCTTCCTGAGTGTTTTCGATTTCACTTCGGGTATTCCAGGATCCAAAAATCAAAAATATTATATAGATATATATAAAATTAAACGAACAGAAAACAGAAATGAAAAGGCAAACAAAAAATAATGGGTCTAGAAAACAAAATTGGATACAAAAAAAAACAATACTTTTAAAAGAACACTATATATAATCAGTAAAGTATATGGCAGTAGATGAGGCACGAGTTCATACGTTCATATTTATATCATATTTATATTAATTAATATATATATATATATAGTTATATACCAAAAGCAACTAGTAGAGTGAGAGGATACAGTGGCGAGAATCAAAATGAAAACCAGGAATATTTATAAAAACATAAGAGAACAAAAGATTGTTTTGTTTTTTTTTTTCTTGACACATACAGTGAATCACATAGAAATTTGTACACGATTACATCCAATATTATATAATTGATAATTAATATTTGTAACTATTGTTTGAAATTATGACATGTATTTAAGGATATGATACGACGACACGCCCGATACGTCTCGGCGATTAATTACTATATATTTTCTATATACATTGACATGACATGACATCGTTACTATATCTGTTTAATGTTAAAACAAAAATGAAAATGTGAATCGACATTATTGAGGTATTGAATGAGTGACGAAAGAAGAGTCGCAGGAACTGATCTATGTATATTGGATCATCATCGTATCAATAGTTCCGCATGCGACTAAAAATTTAAGCATCGATTTTGCAAACTAATTCGATTTCGATCAATATAAATGACGAATTCGCTCTGCTTGTGTGTGTTCGATTGCGTGTGTATGGCGAGAGGTGGGTTTTTGGGAGTATTTGTCGAGGAGGCCTCGAATAGCACGAGACCCATTGCCACGAGAACAATGAGGTACGGATAGTCGTGTTTACTCGTTACTGTCCTGGATCGAGGCGTTTCCAGAGACAGATGTCGGACGTGTCTTTCGGATGTTGTCGAGATGTGTTGGGTGTGTTGGTTGTGTCTGTGGCTGTGTCGATGGCTGTGGCTGTGTGAGTGTCTACTACGCCTATAAGTGAAAACGAACAGAAAAAAAAAAACAACGTGAATCTCGTTTCATCGCACTAATGATGGAAGGAACATAACACTAATGACGTCACATGATGAACACAACTACTACTGGGTTTGTTAACATGTTGCTAGCTATACATAGAGAATATATATAACATACATATATAAATATATATGTATATTGATCAAGACTTTCCATGTACATGTACTGTAAGCATTGGAATGTTTCACCTGCCTATTGATTGAACGATTGTCTGACTGATTGACTGACTGACTGATTGACTGACTGACTACTGATTGATTGATTGATTGACTTTTCTAAAACTTCTCAAACTAAACGTGTTTCGTGACTGCGGGAGTCTGCTATTGGAATGACTAATAAATGTTGCTGATTTGTTTGTATTGGTAAAGTAGCGCTTGTCTCGATAGCATATAGATATATATGTAGTTGTATTGATCTCGTAAACATATACATTTGGCGTATATATGTATGAAGGGAAAGGATGTTTGGGTTTCTGCTCATTGTTGGATATATAAAACAAATTTAGCGTGAGTGAGGTATGTATGTATATAGAGGAATACATATATATATAGAGATAGATAGAGAGAGATAGATAGATAGTTGGATAGCGAGTAGGACAGAGACAGAGTGAGAGTGATAGGGAGGTATTTTTTTTTTTTGTTGTTTTACTAATTGATAGCTTTTTGTTTTTTTGTTTTGTATTTTGTTTTGGTTATTTCATCAATTTCTTAAAACAAAGAATGCATTAAAAAGAGAAAGAGTATTAATTACCTGCGTTTGGTGATCGGGGGCAGGGTGGCCCGTGTTGTCTAACAGTGTAGGGGAAGCAGGGCGAGCATCTATAGCAACAAATATAACATAAAGACTTCACATTTACCACAGCAGACCATTACAAAAAAATAGTAGTTAAAAGAAAAAATTATATATGTTCTTTTTTTTTGTTTTTGATTTTGGGTTTTTCATTTCAGTTTTTGATCAGTTTCTTTTGTTTTTTGTTGTTGTATCGGTTTCTATTCTATGCTGTTCCAATAGACATATGACATGGCATATCTGGGCCCTAATCAAACCATCATATATACACACACGCACACATATATACATATGTATGTATATGCGATTATGTCATACTATATGAAGGGATGTGAAAGTTCTTCGATCTTGTTATTAGGTTGTGGCAGTAGCTCTATTTCAATTCGATTGCAATTGGTTTGGTAGTTCGGTAATTGGTTGGGTAATTGAGTAAAGTCGACAAATACTGACTGCAACACACACAGTGACCAGAGATCAGTGCAGTTTTCTATATAATTCACCGCAAGTTATTGTTGTTGTTGTGAGGTTTCTTTCTTTTCTTTTGTTTTGGTTCGAGTTTAGTAAGATGGATTTCAATTTAAGGAGCATTGCAAAAATCACAAGAGAGAAGAAACATTTAAATGGAAGCCGGAAATGAAGAGAAAATAATCATAATTCTTGCTCTATCGTCAATTACTAATACATGTACAGAGGCTATGTTGTTGTATATATATATAGAAGGGATTCATTGAGTTCTGAAGAAGGCGAAAGAACAAAAAGAAAAGACAAAAAAAAGGGAAACGGAAAACGTAAGAAATCCACGAAAGCCAAAAGAAGTGGAAAAGAAATCAGCGAAATTAGACGCAAAATAATATGAACAAAATTTACCTTCTTCCTCCTCATCATCATCATAATAATCATATCGTCATCATCATCATTTCGCTTATTTGGTCACATAACATAATGAATAACTTAAATGTTTCTACGCCGATCTCAAAAGTAATTTCTTTCTAAATTTTTATTTTTACAATGATACATTTGGTTTGTATTTGTGCTGAGTATTTATAAAAGCCTGTTGTTGTCGTTAACTTGTTATTGTTGTTGTTGTTGTTTAACATATACACTATCATATTCGCAAAACGGTAAACACTTGTTGTTCTCTATGCGATCAATAATTAAACGAAACTCGCAAAAATAGTAGTAATATAAGGAGGATAACAGATTATAATAGTAATAACAACTGCAGTAGGAACTACGACGTTTTCAGGAGGAGAGTTTTATATTTTTTGTCAAGCCCAGGATGTGTGTATTATTTGCAGTAAACAAGGCTTCTACAGCTACTACTGTTCCGGAAATATAGTTAGATATGTATGTTAGCATAGATCTGAGTGGATAAATCTAAGAGAGGAGACGTTCGTATTATGTCGGAGGCCAGAAGCCTCGCCACCATCTACTATAGAGCGGAGGAATCGAATCGGAAGAGTTGCACGATGTTGCCAGATTCACATTACATCGGGAATCTGGCAACTTCCTTTTCGAAGTGGATTCTCAAATCTCAAACATCTGGGAGTTTCGAGAAACCCACCTTCAACTCGAAGTTCGGAAGAGACGAAATTATTTCAGGGTTAAGAAGGAAAGAACTGTTTTATATCGGATTATATTAATATGTTGTAATTAGAGTCGAAATATGTTTGAGTTTTTCGTTCCACTGTGCCAATTGTTAAAGCTAGGAAAACACTTAAAACTCAACATCGAACGGCATTCGCAATAATGAATTGTGCAAAGGAAAAACAATTTTGATTCGTTTTCCAAATTATTGCTTAAAATTGAATTAAACCACTTGTTTTTTTTTCTTATATATGTATGTATATTTCAAATGGCAATAAACTCTAATATTCATGCAATTTTCAAATGGAATAAAATAAGGAAAATTGGGGAAAATCAAAACTTTACAAGGCTCTATTTAAACAACTGCAGGAAGAAAAATATATAGGGATAGAAAGAGACACATTCAGAGAGGAAGGTTTTAGTTGATATATTTAAAAAGTAATAAATAAAAATCTGATGAGGAGATGAGAGTCTGAGGTAAAAGTCTGGAAGGACTAGAGTAGAGAGGGAGGGGAGAGTCGAGGGAGACGTTGTGGAAGCCAAAAGACTTTTCCATATAATTTTCCATTCTTTTGTAGTCATGAGTGTTTTCGAAATATCTCTCAAAATAATACTGGTCCCTTCCTCACCTCCCCTCCCTCCCCTTATTGCGATGAATTGTGAGTTAACATAAATTAAAATTTAAAGTTGTTATTATTATTATTATTTGTTTAATTCAGATGGATGTATTTTTTTAGTTTTTTTTGTATCAACAAAGATAACTATAAACATTTACAACAACAAGAACAACAACAACGACTATTTATAAAGTTACATGAATAGTAGTGCCGGAAATTATTTATAATAATCATAGTAAAAATATCAAATATATATGAAGAAACATTTTACAAAAATAAATCGAAGAAAACTCTGAACAAACAAAAACATTGTTAAACGAATAAAGGAAAATAAATTTCTTGAGAGAGAGAATCGAAAATTCGGTAAAATATTTTTCTATTTTTTTTTTTTTAAATTCTGTTTTGAATTTGAAATTCGAAACCCAACGAAAGTAAGTAATATATATGTAGAAAAGTATATATATATATTGTATGTATATAATATGGAAGTTATATGTGGTATATCAAAAATATATGTAGTAAATCATTTTTCATCACAGTTTCTTGCTTCGCTTCGTGGAAATAACTATATGTTGTAAGAATGTCTATTGTTTCTTGTGCTTGGATTATATATATATTATTTCTCAAAAAGTTCATTGCTCGAAAATAAAGTTCATTGATTCGAAAATAAAGTTCATTGATTCGAAAATAAAGTTCATTGATTCGAAAATATAGTTCATTGATCGAAAATATAGTTCATTGATTCGAAAATAGTTCATTGATCCGAAAATATAGTTGATTGATTCGAAACTAAAGTTCATTGATCCGAAAATAAAGTTCATTGATTCGAAAATAAAGTTCATTGATTCGAAAATAAGTTCATTGATTCGAAAATAAAGTTCATTGATTCGAAAATAAAGTTCATTGATTCGAAAATAAAGTTCATTGATTCGAAAATATAGTTCATTGATTCGAAAATATAGTTCATTGATTCGAAAATAAGTTCATTGATTCGAAAATAAAGTTCATTGATTCGAAAATAAAGTTCATTGATTCGAAAATAAGTTCATTGATCGAAAATAAGTTCATTGATTCGAAATATTCATTGATTCGAAAATAAGTTCATTGATTCGAAAATATAGTTCATTGATTCGAAAATATAGTTCATTGATCCGAAATAGTTGATTGATTCGAAACTAAAGTTCATTGATCGAAAATAAAGTTCATTGATTCGAAAATAGTTCATTGATTCGAAAATATAGTTGATTGATTCGAAAATAAGTTCATTGATCGAAAATAAGTTCATTGATTCGAAAATAAGTTCATTGATTCGAAAATAAGTTCATTGATTCGAAAATATAGTTCATTGATTCGAAAATATAGTTCATTGATTCGAAAATAGTTCATTGATTCGAAATAAGTTCATTGATTCGAAAATAAAGTTCATTGATTCGAAAATAAGTTCATTGATTCGAAAATAAAGTTCATTGATTCGAAAATATAGTTCATTGATTCGAAAATAAAGTTCATTGATTCGAAAATATAGTTCATTGATTCGAAATAAAGTTCATTGATCCGAAAATAAAGTTCATTGATTCGAAAATAAAGTTCATTGATTCGAAAATATAGTTCATTGATTCGAAAATATAGTTCATTGATCCGAAAATATAGTTGATTGATTCGAAACTAAAGTTCATTGATCCGAAAATATAGTTCATTGATTCGAAAATATAGTTCTTTGATTCGAAACTAAAGTATTAAATGTTTCTGTTGTGAATAATTTTTTTCCTTTCTTCGAAATACATATAGGTGAGGAGGTTGTACTCACTTTTGCCTTGTGGACCACGCTGGCCGCCCATGCCGGGCATCATGTTGTCGCGCGGCGGGGGCGGCGGACCTCGAGCGCCCGGCCCCTGACCGCGGCCCCGCTGATTCAGGCCGCCACGGACATTGGGTCCGCCGGGCACCATCTGATTGCTGTACTGATCGGGGGCGTCGGCGAGGAAATTCGACGGCACCAGGCCGCGCACGCCATCCAACTCGCCCATGTAGAAGCCGTCCTCGTCCATCTCGCCGTAGACCAGGATGATCTCGCCGGTCTTGAAGCTCAGCTCCACCTGCTGTTTTTTGGATTAATAAAGGTTAATAGAGGTTAATAAGGTATGATGGGTTAATAGAGGTTAATCAGGTGTAATGGGTTAATGGAGGTTAATAAGGTGTAATGGATTAATAGACGATAATAAGGTTTAATGGGTTAATAGCGCTTAATAAGGATTAATGGCTCAATTGAAAATTGATCGCACTAACCTCGGCGTCCACATTCGGACTCAGCTCCTGCGGGTCGTAGTCGTAGAGGGCGATCATGCGCTTCACGGGCATGTTGGCGTAAATGTCGCCCCAACGATCGCGACTGATGTTGCGCATGCTCTGCTGGGCGCCCGCCTGGCCGGGCATCAGTTGGCCAGGGCCGCCCGTGGGCACGCCGGGACCTCCCGCCTGGCCCGGTACCATCTGGCCGCCCATCTGCCCGGTGCCGTCGTCCACCTCGGAGACCATGTTGTGTGGCACGTAGCCACGCCTACCGCGCAACTCGCCCCAATAGAAGCCGTCCGCATCTTTGTCGCCGTAGACCTGTGGGGCAAGAACCGAAAACAAGAAAAGTTAATACCAAAACTCGATTCAATACCAAAAACGATCACGATGATCAGAAACAAGTTAAATTCGAAGTTGAATCGAACGGAAACAGAAAGAATCGAACTCAATCAACTATGAAAACTCTATTAAAGTAACAGAAACTATTTCAATGGATACAAAAGAGAGAGAGAGAGAGAGAAGTCAAAGTGAAGAGAGAGAAAGGAACAAAAGTGGGCGTGGATGGTGATGATGATGGGAGCAGCGAGTTTGGCAAATGGCATGCGTTTTCAACTAACTAACACAGCTAGCAAAGGGCTCTGCTCGGCCAGGTCCAATTCCCAATTCCCGGTGTCTGATCTGATCTGGTTCGCCAATGGTTCGGCCTGATTCTGATTCGAATTCGTTTGGGGAATGGGGCGGAGTCTGGGATTCCAAATTGCTCCAGGCTTGTTTCTCGTTCCGTCGCCTTACCTTTGACCTTCCTTGTGCGAACCCGAGAGATTCTCCCGCCGTTGTTTTCTACTGATTTCTGTCGCCTGTGTGCCTGTAGTGCTTGCTTACCTTGATGGTGTCGCCCTCCTGGAAGGGCAGCTCTTCGTCGCATCCATCGGGATTGGGACTCATGGTGCTGGGGTCGTAGTCGAACATGGCAACGAAATAGCGGGACTTCTTCTGTTGCAGTTGTTGTTGCTGCTGCTGCGAGCCGGGCGCCATCTGGCCCTGTTGCATTTGTTGCTGTTGCTGCTGCTGTTGTTGCTGCTGCTGCTGCTGCTGGGTCAACGGTCCCCTCGGACCCATCGCCCCTTGCATCTGGCCCGGCATCTGACCCTGCATTTGGCCCTGCATCTGACCCGGCATCTGACCTTGCATTTGGCCCTGCATCGGGCCCTGCATCTGACCCTGCATCTGTCCCGGCGCCGGTCCACGTTGTCCGGGGAAGCGCTGCTGCTGACCCATCGGACCCTGCTGCCCTGGTCCATACTGCTGCGGCTGCTGCTGCTGCTGCTGTTGGCCCATGCCCTGCGGACCCTGCGGCCGTCCCGGGATCACGTTTCGCTGCGTTGTCGCCGGTTGGTAACCCTTTTTGCATATAGCAGGATAAATTGCGCAATTTTTGTTAATTATTTTCAAATTTTGTTCAAGTATTTTGTGTTTTTTTTTTTTGTTTTTTTGTTTGGTTGCGTTAATTTTTGATTTAAAAGAAAATATTTGAACAAATAAATTATGCTGTTGAAATCATGATATAAGAACGAAAAGAAGCACTTATGACGTCATCTCCTAGGGAGATCATGATTAGTAGTAGATCGGTAGTAAGAGTACAGAGTTAGATTACATGATAACAAGCTAGGAAACGAACTCAAGGTCAGAACAGAACGGAACATAAAACTGTGATTAGGCTAAAATATTTGGATTGGAGGTCGATTCGAGCCTGCCTATGGTTAGCGAGCAGAGGTAGAGGCAGAGAGGTTGAGAGGTTCGGAGGGGTTGATAGAGCTCTAGAACGGTTTGCAGAGGTCGAGAGGGTTATGCGAGGAGGATACAATTAATACAATGCGTGTATTCAGGCTGAAGGTAATAGGCAAAAAATATTATTAGTAGTAGTTGTAGTAGGTTGAGTTAGTGGAAGCAAGAGATTAATCATAGCGAACTTGTCAGCACTTGTTGCACCGTGTCTGCGGAGTCATCTGTGTGTGTATATCGTATCTGGGTGTATGTCGTACAAATACATGTTCAGTACATAATCGTAGTTTTCAACTATTCATGCCTCACAAGCCTCACAACATTCCATTAAGTACGCTCACGGATCTACGGTTCAATCCTAGGTAAAAACAAAACTAAAAATTCCTACTAAAAACTAAAAATTCCTACTAAAAACTAAAAATTCCAATCTTCACAAAACTAAGGATAGAAATCAAAAAGACTATTCGTACAACCTCGAGCTGGGATTTTTGACTAGATATTAATCTGTGGTCGTATAATCGGTATAACTAGTTTATGTGTGATGACAAAAATCTAGACACCAATGACGTCGGTCCTCTATAGCAATAGCTCGCATTTAACCCTTTGCGACGCTTCTACATACATGGAACATCGCCTTTCGCAGAGCCTCAAATCAAAAGCGAGGGGAGATCAACGAAAACTTTGGTTAGTTAATACAGCAGTAGTTTATGGGTTAATTCCGGGATTGTGCGTTGCTGGATGGGCGGGGATGTGTGGGCGGGTTCTTCGCAAACATTTTGTAGTTTTTCGGTGTATGGTTTTTTTTGGTAAGAACATCGCAAAGGGTTTGGCAATATACTTCAATCAAAACTAGATAAACATATTTAACTATTCACTATGATACTATTAAATTTGACTCAAACTCGATATCAAATCAAAGAACGCAGCAAAATTACTTGATTACTATTGGTATTAATATTGATATATATTGTAGATATATATATACTATATAAATATATGCATGTATATGTGGGTATATTTGATACTGAGAGAGCAATTCAACAAGTAACTGGGATTATTTAGGCATTTATGTGTATATGTGTTGGTAAGGCACTTACATTCACGTTCTGAGTCGGATGAGTTTGTTGTTGTTGTTGTTGTGGTTTTGAGAAGAGGCCACCGAGCAGGCCACCTAATAAGCCGTGGCTTCCGTCGGGCTGCATTTAAAGTTGATTTGTTTTGTTGTATGAGAATTTTTGTGTGTTTCTTTTTTTCAATCGATCAATTTCAATATTTATTTATTTATTTAGTTAATTTCTTAATTTCTTATCAATCTTATCAATGAAATTGAATTCAATTTAACTCTAACTAATGGAAGGGTGTTCAAACAGTAGAAAACTCTCGTTCAACAGGCTAAAGGGTTAATTAACACTTTTGTTGCCATAGGAACCGTTCGAACTGAGTTCTCTTGGCCATGCTTAACTGGTAAAACTTTGGAACTAGCAACGAAATCATTCATTCATTCTTCGGGTCAATTCGTCAATCAAACTTCAAAAGAAAATGTATTTAAAACTTAACAATAACAAATACGTCGCGAATTTTGTCGTGTTTCATTAAAATCGCAAATAGACGTGAGAAGTTTCAGAATTAAGTCAAAAGACGTAATAAGAGTGTGAAAGAGAGAGAGAGAGAGATAGAGAAAAGAGAGAACGAATTTCGAACACAAAATAAAAGACTAGAATTTTGAGAAAATATTTGAAGGCAAGACAGACGCACGGACTGAAATATCATAAAACGAATGAAAGAGAAGGAATCGGATGCACTGTGAGAGACAGAGAAGGAAAATCAAATAAACTTCGATGGGTGAGGGTTAAGGAATTGGTTCAATTGGTCAATATTGGTTCAATTTCACTTCATTTTATTGGATTTTCCTTGGTCGTCTCTGAAAATGAACTGAGACTGAGGGGAGAACAAATGATGGCAAAAGTAAAAGTTCGCAAACTGAATTAAAATGGGAAAACATTTCGAATGCCAAGAGTCGATGATGCATGTGTACCAAATTGTGAGGTGGGGTGAAGGGTTTTTGTTAAATTTTGCACTAAACTCTTGTGATCGAATGCGATACGATATGGAAAGTTTTGAAAAGTACTGGACAAAAATGTTGCAAGACGTGTGAAAAACAAAACTCAACTCAACTGAATTTAATTTAATTTAATTAAATTAGTTATTCATAGAATGCAGTAGGAAATTTAGAGAAAATGTTTCCATGGAAATAATTCTCAATAATTCTTAAGTGCAAGCAAATAAATATTGTCTTGTAGTATATTCCCTCATCATTATCCCCTTAATATATCGATATATATTTTTATACTATAGTATTATAGTACTATGTATTATGTCTGTGTTTGTGGATTTGTGTGATTGTGTTCGAATTCGTGTTTCTCCTTTTCGCATCAATGGGTTTTCGGCAGGATTGAGATCGCATCGGACCCACATTAGGGGATCTTCCGGATCGCTCTCTTTAAGTGTGATTGAGTTTCCGTTGGATGTTTGTTTGTGTTAGTGAGAGAGTGTTTTTAGTGGTCTGTCTAATTTTAACAAATTAGATTTCGTTGTTATTGGGATTCTTGTTGCTGTTAACAATGTTGGGATTCTTGTTGCTGTTCTCAATGGTATGTACAGGGTGTTGGCTGTGTTAGGTCCCCCAGGGCACGACTCACCTGCTGACCCGGCTGCTGTCCCGGCTGCATCCCTTGCTGCTGCATTCCCGGCTGCTGCATCCCCTGTTGTTGCATCCCGTGTTGTTGCATCCCCGACTGTTGTTGCATCCCCTGTTGGTTCGGGTCATATTGATGCGGATCCTGGCCCATCATGTGCTGCTGCTGTTGCTGGCCACCCATGCCACCCATCTGTTGGCCGGGCCCTCCGTGCGGCCCCTGCTGTTGCTGGTGCGGCCCCATGCCCATCTGGTTTGGTCCCCTTCGAACGGCAGCATTGCGAACAACATCTGCGGAGTGAGGAGAACGAGAATAGAATAGAACATGATCGACACTATAGAGACAATTGAACACTCACTTGGAATTAGGATGGGGGCGCTGTCGGCCGACTGCGAATCCCTCGACTTGGTGCGAATTGTCACCGCACGCGGATTGAACACGCCCAGCTTGCCGATGTCGATGAGGGCGTGATCCCCAGTCGGCGAATTGATGTCCGTCACCTTTTTACCATCGGCGTACACGGCATAGCCGGTAACGGGCCCCGATGATGTGGGCCTATTGACCGGCTGCCATGTCACCAGAATGGTACCATCCTGAGGGCCAGCCTCAAGTTGGATGTCCTACAAAGGGAAAACAACAGAAAATCATTAAGAAGTCATTCGATATTTTGAAGTATGTCCTCTCCACCCACCTGTGGCGGATCGGGCAACCCCTTGGTGAGCGTGCGGAAGTCCGCGTATGCGCCCGGAGCCTCCTCCTGCGGACGCCCCGGTGTCTGTTGCCCACCCGGGGCGCGCAAATGTTTGGCGCGCACGGTCACCCGGTATTGGGTGCTCGGCGCCAGACCCGTGATCGTGTGCCGATAGACGCCCGGCTTCACCGTGCGCACCTCGACGTTGTTCACGCACACCACATGCTGATGGTTCGAGTTGGCCGGCAGCCAAGAGATGACCGCCGAGGAGCAGGTGATGTGCGAGGCCCGAACGGCCGAGGGACCCAGGTGGGCGGTATCGCGACCGATGATCATCGTGCAGGCGGCATCACGTGACGTCTGGCGATTCTGGGTGACGCTGCGAACACTTATCCGGTGTGGCTGAGGACGAGCAGAAGTCGGCAGTGTTAATTGCATTCATTCGTTAAATTAATTCAAAAGGAAAACAGTTCGTATGGCACTCACTCGATTGGAGTCGACGCCCTCGATGAGGGCGCGAGTGCGCTTCGTTCGCCTTGACCGTGACCTTGAGCACGCCGTCCACGTAGACGTGATAGCTGTCGATGAGGTTGTAGCCGACGGGTTCCGGCGGTGACCAACCGATGAGGACGCTCTTGTTCAGCTGTCGCTCCAGGGTCAGATGCTTGGGGGCTGGCACTGGAAAACGGACACAAGGTGGGCATTAGGAAGAAGGTCATTAGAAAAGGACCAAAGTGGGCGCAAGAGGACGATGGTTGGACGGTTGGGGGGCGTAGCAGACTGAGGTGGGAGGTGGGGTCGGACTCAGGTTTCGACTCCTTCGTCATGCTTACGTTTGGCCAACGGATCACGGAGAGATTTGCAAAACAAAACACAAACGAACATTATGTAAAGAAAACTCATCGTCGACGTCGGTCTTCTCTGTCGCCCTCTCTCTCTCTCCCGCACTCACACCCACACCCACCCACAGAAAACTCACCGTTGTCGCTGATGTCGTCCTGGTCGTGCTCGAGATCGGTGTGAGTTTCGCTCAGCCTGGCCAGATCCTCGTGGGTGTGCGTCAGGAGCGGATTGTGCGGCGGCAGCGAGGGCAGGGAGGTGGTGTCGCACTGCATCGACCCGTCCTCGGCGTCGCGCAGCGTCGAGAGCACGGCCTGGTGGAACTCCAACAAATCGTCACCTGTGGAGGGAGATAATTTTTCATGTTTATCGAAATCATCGTTGAATCGGAATCATAATCGAAATATAATCATCAAAATCATAATAAAAATCATCATGGAAATGGAAATCAACGAAATCTTCAATGATTTCATAATCGATCTCTTAATCGAAATGATAATCAAAATCATAATGGAAGTTATAATCGAAATCATCATCGATATCCTCATCAAAATCATGATCGATATCATTATCGACATCATTATATCATCAAAATCTTCATTGAAATCATAATCGATCTCTTAATCGAAATGATAATCAAAATCATAATGGAAAAAATCATGATATCGATATCATTATCGACATCATTATAGAAATCGTCATGGCAATCGTCTTCGATAAAATAATCAAAATTTTCATCGAAATAATCATCGATATCATAACCGAAACCACAACCGTTATAAACATCGAAATTACTTTCGATAAAATAATCGATATCATCATTGAAATCATAATCGAAAACTTCTTGGGAATCATAATCGAAATAGTCATCGAAATCATAAACGATATCTTCACTGAAATCAGAATCGAAATCATAATCGAAATCATTACCGAAATCATTATCGATATTATAATCGATTTCATAATCAAAACCATAATCGAAATAATCATTGAAATCATTATCGATACCATAATATAAATATCAAAATTACTATCGATATAAACATTGAAATTACTATCGATATAAACATCGAAATTACTATCGATAAATGAATCGAAATCATCATCAAAAATAAAATGGAATCATAATCGAAATAGTCATCGAAATCATGATCGAATGAACCTTTTTTATGATGAACTCACCAACTAGGCGCTGCACGAAGGAGGCCGGCACCAGACCACGTCGTCCGTCCAGCAACTCGGCGTCCAAATAACCGCCCTGAGGCTCGCCACTGGTCCACACCAACAGATAATCGCCGGCGCAGAGCGACAACTCGCCCTCCGCCTCCCTGAAAACGAGAGAAACAAACAATGAGACAATCGAAGATCATCTCACGAAGATGGTACTCACTCTGGCGGATCGTAGGGGAAGCGGGCGATGAACACACAACAGCGTCCCTTGCCCGGGATGTCCAACATATCCACCTGCGGCTCGCTGGCCCCGTTCAACGTGTGCCCCCGAGCTGAGAGGAGAGAAAACGAAATAGAGAAAATAAGTTAAAGAACTGATCATTGTTTAAGAGTTCGTTAGGCGTCTCTTACTTTCCAGGTCCAGTGCGCCGAGAGCCAGGCCGCGTTGGGTGTGCATCATCGACGCACTCATGCTGTCGGTGAACTCGTCGAGGCCCCAGTTGCTCGGCGGAATGGGGGAGCAGGGGGAGCTGCGATTGCCGAAACGCGTCAACGGGATGTCGATCTCGTCGAGCATCTTCATCTTGGAGGCGTTGCGCAGAGCGGCCGACGTGTACGGATACGACCCAGTCGAGCCGACATCGATGTAGGGCGGGGCGTAGGAGTTGGGCATCCCCGAGGAGAGCCCGACGCCGCCGCCGCCGCCACCGCCCAAGTGGCCGGACGTCCCGCCCAGCCCGCTGCCGAGACCGTAGAGCGAGGAGGTGCCGGTGACGCCGGAGAGACCGCCGACACCGACACCGCCACCGGAGCCGCCCAGGCCGCTGGTGGCCGCCAGGAGGGAGCTCGTGTCGAGAACGTTCCCCAGCCCGGGGTGGGCCAGCGAGGAGCCGAGGTTCGAGAGGCCTCCGCCGCCGGCGCTGGTGCCGCCCAGGACCGAGGCCTGCGCCCGATCCGGTGCCGCTCAGTCCGAGGGCCGAGTAGCTGTTGGAGCCGGTGGGGATGTTGTGTGAGTTCAGCGAGAGGATGGGCATCGTTGTGCTCTGCAAATTGTAGAGTTGTATTGTTCCTCGCTATTCACAGACATAGTTGTTGTTATCATTGTTGTTGTTGTTGTCATTGTTGTTGTTATCATTGTTGTTGTTGTTGTTGTTGTCATTGTTGTAGTTGGTTCGTTCACAAGTTCAAAGGTCATTTCAGTTCGCATTCGATGTGAGAGATAGTTGTCGATGTTATTTGTTGTATTGTTGTTAGTTGATTATTATTATTTTTACACATTTTACATACAATTACAAATACATAGAGTTAAATTACACACGCACGCACACACATAGAGAAATAGAGAGAGATAAAGAAAGAGAGAGTGTGTGGGAGAGAGAGAGATATGGAAATTTTTACACATGTACATCGGAGGCCATTTTTTTCATTTTCATATTTGTTTTCATGTTTGTACAGCAGAAGGCAAGAATAGAGGAGAAGAATAAGAAGAACGAGAGAAGAAGAAGAGCACAAAAGAGGAGAGAAAGAGATCACAATCAAGAGTTACCGACTTTTTTTTGCCAAACTCCAAAGTAATCTATACAAAGTAAATTCATATTTTTATCTCTATGACATTAGTTTTTGATGTCCGAGCGAATTTGAAGAGCGATGAAAGAGCAAAAGTTCAAAATGAGAGCAACACAAAAAATTCACCAATGGTTCACGAATGCGGTATTGCAATTATGAAGTTATTCGATTATAATTTCGACTACTTGATATCTTTAACTATGGATATAGCATGAATGATGTACGCACGTCTTCTATGGGATTCTACGAGCATCTTTGATCATGAGGAAAAGCAATCCGGATCGGATGAGCTCATGAAAACGATGCCAACGATGCGGGCCAGCGAAAGCTATCGAGTCCAACTCAAGCGCAAGCGCAAGCTCAAGACAAAGATCGGAAAAGTAACCATGAATACAAAAGTAACCGGCTCAATTGCGTTCAACATGCGTTAACGAAACTCTTTCCTAACACAAAAAAACAAAATAGAAACAACCAACTGAAAAGCATCAGCACAATCAATCTCAAACCCTTCACTTCCCTTCCCAAACCCATCCCCCAAAGCATAAGAAGACTACGTATTTAAGAGCAGGCCACATGCAAATAAAACTAAACCCCAAACAATTGCAAAAACTCCAGGCTAAACTAAGCACAAAAACAACAGCAAATTAAATCGGGAACAAGAACAACAAGAACATTGAGTGGACCGGCATCGATCGATCGATCGATGGATGGACACAACATGGTGAATGGAATGTGATGTCGTTGTCGATGGTATGGGTTATTGGTTATGTGGTTATGTGGTTATGGTTATGGTACGTGAATGTCGTTGTGAGCTCATGTAATTATTTTCAATAATGACACTGGGGATAAGCTTATAACGAACTTAGTACGACGAATGTGAATTTAACTCAGTTGAGAACTGAAGATCAAGTTGGGCTCCGAAGCTCGTTATAGTCTTATCCGCATATATAAACTATATATTTTTTACAACATTTTTTGGTGGTTTCACTTTCACAAGCACATGAACGAATTACAGATTCCAATTAATAAGCTTTTTAATATATCTACGTTGAACGTTGCATAGTTCTCAAAATTCTTAAGACAAATTACAATTTTGTGTTTTTTTTTTCTTTTTGAATTTCTTGTGTTCGACTTAGAGTTCATTATTAAAAATAGTTTACCTGACTTAATGCTGATGATGGCATGGACTTCATCGTGTGAATATTTACCGGCAATGATGGGATGCCAGAGATTCCACCGGTGCCGCCCAGCAGCTTCTCCACCGATGACTGCCCCGTGCCGTAGGGATTCGTGTTCAGCGATTGTATGGCGTGGCTGCTGAGACTCGATGATATGCCGCCCATGGAGTTTGGTACAAGGTTCGATATGGATGTGAGTCCAGTGCCGATGGTGCCGCCGGCAGTGTTGGTGCCGATACCGCCGATGCCGCCACCGCCGCCGCCGCCGCCCGAGCCGTTGGTGATGGCCGACGACATCGATTGGTGCGTGAGTCCGTAGCCGGTGAGGGCGGAGGTGGTGCCGGTGGAGGTGCCGCCAAGTACTGAAACCGCCAAGAAAAAAACAACATTGATTAGAACATGAGACTCTCATCACATGGGTAACGAACCCACCTGCTCTCTTGTATCGGTTCAGTTCTTCCTCTAGATCTGCGTGATAATGCAAAGAGAATGAATCAGTTGTTATATCAGAGATAGTAGGTTATCGTTTTGTTACCGTTCTTTGATATGGTTTTAAATTCGCTATTTCCAGTGGTCATCATTGAACTGGTTGGCATCGATGAAATTCCTGTGCTCGATATTCTCGGATGCTCCAGCTCGGCCAAAACTCGGTTGTCCTGTAGCCACGAGCCACGATATCATCATCGACATCACCATCGTCATCATCGATATCACCATCATCATCATCACCATCGTCGTCATCACCATCGTCGTCACCATCATCACCATCATCATCATCACGTTCATCATATGTAATAAAGGCAATTGATTAGTCTCATGGGAGAAAACTCCAAACAAATCGAGAGAGTGAAATATGAATGAAGAAATTGATTGAAATCGATTCGCAAGAATTTTCACATGTAAATACAAGAAAAATATTAAAATTGATCGATAAGCTAAGGAAACTACGATGTGTGAGAAAATCAGGATGGGATTTTGGAAATTTAATATAAATTTAAATACTGGCTCAAATCTCAAATCGAATCTATTGAACACCCTGTATACAAATCAATAAAATATATCAAAATATTATCATGCAAAAGTTATGATCGACAAAATTGAAATTTCAAAATACTTTAAGAGTTTAGAAAAACTCTATCCAACTCTACTCTATGTACTAATGTTTTCTCAATCGATTACAATTACTATAGATAGACAATTAGATATAGTGCTAGCAAGTCAGAGAGCAAATATAATTTGTATGTATATTTACGATCAGTTGGAGTTTCGGAAAAAGTATTCAAGGTATTATGTTGTTAAATTGTAAGATTGTTGTTGTTAAGTAAGTGTCGCGAGTATTTCAATAAAATCAGATATGTTGGGGTCTTCCGGAGCCCAGACAAGGAGCTGCTGTGGACGATGTCGTGGTGTCGATTGCTTTTGAGAATGCATTTCAAATCAAAACTGAATCATGAAATAAAGCACAACAACTAAAAACAAAAACAAAAACAAAACCAAAACCAATCGAAGGAACTGAACATAATTTTGTGGTCAACGAACTCGGAAAGAGTTCGTGTGAATTTGTCAATGTGTTGAAATACAATGTATGTATGTGTGAGGTGCATAATGTGGATAGATAGTGGATAGATAGATTTGTCTAACTGTACACAAAAAAACATACGTTAGCTATTGATAAACGTGCCTGTTCAATTTTAGCCATTATGATGTCGATCTCCGAGCCTTGGTCCTGATTGTGGTGGCTGATTGTCGGCGCCCATGTCACCGACGAACTGGTGCCCGACGTGTTCACGTCACGATCACGATCGCGGTCACGATCACGATCACGTTCACGCCCACCACATTGGGCGGCTCGTTCAGCCGACGCGGCCGCCGAGCGAGCAGCCTTCGTCCTCTGCGCAGCCGACAATTCGATCTGAAGCTCTTCGCAGCGCACATTCTCCAGAGCCACCTGAAGTCGAAGAAGTCAAAAACAAAAAGTTGAGAAAAATACACTTGTGGAAGGGGGACCTTCAGATCAGACGGTACCTTTTTCTCGAGCTCCCGCGCTCGCGACTGCAGGTTCTCGATGGCCTCGGTGTCGGTGCGACCGCTGGAGGAGAGGTTTCGTATTTGTGCCAAGGTTTCCTGGGGAAAACAAAACAAAGACAATGTCAGTCAATCAATCGGAGTCAACGATGGAGGAGAAGCTTCGGGGGGAGGCGACGGAACTCACCTGATGTGCTCGCTCGATTTCCGATCGACGCGTTTCCGCATCGCGCAGCTGGAGGCCCAGGGAGTCCAACATGCCGTTGGGTGCTGACGACTGGTGCATTGATTCGTACGGCATCTGTGTCGAGCGTCGAGCGTCGAACGGCAGGAGGTCGGAGATGGTAATAAAATGTGAGAATAAGTCAACGAAATAAGTCGCTTGGCATCATGCAATCGTATAACAATAACAATAATTCAAATAATTTTGAACTATAAATAAATTAACAACTTCTCAGCATGTCCCGAAAAAAAACCCAAACGCAAACGAGCGAAACGAGAGAAATGTTGGCCAGGCCAAGAGTCGAGTGGGATTCGAATGGGAGGTCGTTGTTGGCCTGTTCGGCAGGACCATGCGTGGCAACGGTTTCACGGTTCGCTTCGATTCGGTTCGTGGCCTCGCTGCGTGTGAGTTGCGAGCTGCTTGAACTTTGAACTTAAGGTTAATTGCCACTTTGACCGATTTCCTCGACTGCTGCCAAAGATTGGTTGAGTTCTCAGAGGCAGTCGTCGTTTTGTTAACCTCTGCCGCCCCTTTCCACTCGCCTCCTGGCTCCACATCCGGACCGGGTCACGTCAATCTCCACGAGGTTTCCATCCGACTCGGCGTCAATCATTCCTCACCCCACCCGACTTTTTCAACTTTAAGTCCCCACAAGGGTTTATTAAATGTTCTCCTTCCCTCTTCGGTGGACTTTCCGACGTTCAATGAACTTATTTCGAAACCAAAAGACGTTCAATGAACTTATCTCGAAACCAAAAGATAATAGAAAGAAGAGAAGGAATTCACGTGACTCATGCTCACCACGCAGACGACGAAATGTTACTCATACGCCTCGTGGGACCAGACAACGATTAGACGGACAGACACACTTGGGAAAAGGAAAAATCCCGATTTTTTTGTTTTTAACACATCTTATGAAATCTTAAATATTAAAACACTTTCACTACCACACACACACACACACAGGTCCCTTGGCCAGGACGATATCCAAGCGATATATAAATCGAGACTGAGCGAATGTGAAGAAGCGAACACAATCACCACTACAACGATAAATGACTAGAGTAACGCGTGGATGATGTCCAGCGATTCATTATGAATCGTGCACCCACCCACACGGACACACATCGAGCTCATATATGTATGTATGGCAAATATCATAAGTGCAAGTGTTTGTATATGTGGTCGTGTGTCGAGTTAGTTGAAGGTTCGTCGCGTGGGTCTTGATGAAGTTTCCAATTGACATTTATGCAGGAAGCGGATGCAGGATCTGCATATGTGTTTGTGTCCAAATGGCAAAGGGACAAATCCGGGGGCGTCCGGGGAGTCTGAGGGGGGAGGAAATGCAGCCACAACGCCCTCCGCAGTCCCTGAACATCCAGGTCAGAGGCTCACACGTGGGTCAAAGGTTGTTGCTGCAGGAAATTATCGTACTCGTCAGTTGTTAATTATCATAACGTGGGAATAGTTATTTTCGGTCTAATGAAAAGCGTTGATTTTGTTTCTTTGGTTTTGTATTTGCCTTTTATTTTAACTTTTCAATCGTTCAAATCCGAAGGTGTCTGCAAAGCGTGGAGGAGTCTGAAGCGACCGTGCAGGAGTTCGAAGAGGCGGAGGTGGAGTCAGAAGAGGCCGTGAAGGAATCCGAAGAGGTCGCGGAGGTGTCCGAGGAGGAGGCCTCGGCGAACCACTAGTTGCTGTCCACAAATAATGGGCCAGAGCACGAGCACGAGCTCCACCAGAGACGACGATGTTGTTACATCGATACACGTCAAGGAATACACAACTACAAAGTCATGTTGGCCGGAGCGAAACGGAACCAACGATAGAGGGAGACGGCGCTAAGAACTCGATAGTAGTGGCGCTCTCGCTCGGGAGAGCTGGTCTGATAGAGATAGTGGGAAAATATCCCCACTTGGAGAGAAATATCCCTGCTCCAGAGGACAAAGAGAGAGAGAGAGTAACAGAGCCGAGCGGTGAGAAAGAGTGAACAGAGCCGAACGTTGGAGATAGCGAACAGAGCCGAACGTTGGAGAGAACGAACAGAACCGAGCACTGGAGAGAGCGAATAGAGAACATCGAATACGCATGTTTAACATTTACGAGACAGAGTGAGAGAGAGAGAGAGATCTACATTACGGGAAGTGGGAAGAAGGACACTTTGCAATGACCCGAGGCACGGACTTGGAGGCATTTCTGTCCTTTCGAATGGGCATGCACAATATCTCAGCCGCAGCACGAGTTCCAAATGCAAATCGCACCACGACAAGACGACGACACCGACTTCAAGAGCGTCATCTTGTGAGGTTCACGAGGAGGAGGAGGTTGATGAGGAGATGAAGGATGTTGGAGGTGCCTCCGCAATTGGGATCAACATCATCACCATCATCCGTCAACCCATGTGTCCATTCAGTCGTCTCTTTGGAGCGACTTCAGCCGCGGTTTCGCACTCCAAGTGTCCGCCCTTCCCTCGCCCTCCCCCCTCCGTCTGGTGCTTCGCTATTTTTAACAGTTCTCCTCAGAGCGCGGCGAAAAAGTACCGTGACAAAAGCACTTGGCACCATTTGCTTCTCTCGCCCTGTCTTGGAAATGTGGCCCGATTTCATTATTGTTGTTGTTGTTGTCATTGATGTTGTTGTTGTTGTTGTTTTTATTGTTGTTGTTATTATTATGTTTGACTCGGTTTGGTTTGGTTTGTTTTTTTTTTTTCGACCCGTTGCCAATTCAAAAGATAAGTGAATGAACGCCAAGCGTTGCCACCCCAAGGAAATTTGAGGTTTCGAAATTAATTGGTGTGCAATGGTTTTTTTTTATATTGGTTTCCGAAATTCTTATTTTTGGTTTTTATGTTAGAAATAAAAAATTTTGTTCGTTCATTTATTTTTAAACGAGGGATTTTTTCTAGATTGTGAATCTATTTTTTGAAACCCTCTTCTCTGAATCCATTAACAGTGGAATCCTGTACAATAAACAAACCATTTTCGATCAAGAAATATGCATAAATTGTGTTCGACCCACACACACACTCCAATGCCAAATCACACACACACACATACAACTACCACACTGAGACTGAGATAGTGTAGAAATGCGCAGAGTGCATCTGCAAGGAACTAATTTCTAAAAAAGATTTAATGAATTCTTAAGTGGGATTAGCTCCTTGTTCTCTTCATCCGAACTACTTTCAGATGCATATCGCTTGGTGTGTTTGTGTGTGTGTGTATGTGTATGTGTGTGGAGACCCCCTTGGATCGAAGGATGTCGGTTCCGGAGTGAACGGGGATGAATTTGCAATGGTTTTTTTCGGGTCAGCATTTAACCCAATTTTGAATATTCTCAATAAATACGATTTGTTTTATTTTACGATTGGAATTAATTATGAGTTTTTTGTTCGACTGAAACGTTATTAAACTGAACTTATAGAATTTTAAGTTTTTAAATTGAAGAGGTCCAGCAGATTTTTGGTTAACATAGTAAAAAAAAAAAATGATTTTCATAGAAATGTGGCAACAAAACCTGATGCAATTTTATTGAAGAAAAAAAATTGTGTTTGAAAGAAGTTTAAATTTTTTTGTACTTGAGTTGCAGAAACTGAAACGGATACGTTGGCAACGCCAGCTTCGTGCGTACGGTGCGAATATCGAGGAGACGACGACACACACACACACACATCGACCCGCTCAACCGACCACACGCACCATCCGAGCTCCCTCCCTCCCTCCTCTCCTCTCCCATCCCCTCCTCAACTAACATGACAGAGCTCCGACTAATCTCGAGATGGAGAAGAACCTCGAACATGGGACTCATTTTCACTCATTGAACTTTTCGTGGAAATTCGCCCACAACTTCCCAAATTTCTCCCATTCGCAATTGACTTTATATGAAATTATATTCGATTTGATTTGAAGCTTACGTTTATTTTCCCAATGAATTCATTTATTCCACTGTCCGCTGGCAAATTTTCCGCCGACTTTTCACACTTTTCCGTTCGATACTTTTTACAATTCCGACGAGGTTTCACTTTTTTATTCTACGTTTATTTATTATTTAATACATTTTTTTTATAATCATTTGTGATTTTGTTATGGCGTTTGTGGGGGCGGGGCGGGTGTAGAGGGCGGGGGAAACAAATAAATAAATGCAATTTCGTTTCAAATAAATTCTTGTGAATTCCTGGTCCTTCGGGAGTTCGTCTTAATTTGCTGATAATTTGGAACTTTCACAACTTTTCACCGTTTTCATTGAATTTTTTTTTCTTTCTTTCTTTTTCGTAACTTTTTCTACTTCACTTAGTATAGAAGAATTTTTTCTTCTGGCTACTACTGATTTTTTTATTTTATTCTTGATGGGGTTGAACCGATTTTTTCGCCTCTTTTTTTCGTTTCGTGATTTCCTTCGGTCCTCATCGACACTATACAAATTTTTTCCTAGCGACTTTCCACACGATTTCTGGCGTTGAACGCATTGAATTTTCCCGAATTATTGCGTTTGAGACAAATTACTTCTAATTATTTTCACTAAATTTCTTTTTACAATAAATCTATGTTGTCGTCGTATTTTGGTTTAGGTTTAGTTTAGTTGGGTTTAATTTATATTATTTTCTATGTATATTAATTAGAAAAATTTCAAAATTCTTGTTGTATTGCAAAACCCAAAAAAGTGGGTCATCTCTCGGTTGGTTCCAACGAGTAGCTACTATCTACTGCTGGTACTGATTTTTCCGTGCGAAAGAATCGATTTTTGCCCGTTTCGGCATCGAAGGGATGAACTTGGTCTTGGTGTAGAGAAATTTGCTTCAATTTGAGGAAATCGTCGAAAATCGTATGGAATTTAACAGTGAGAAATTTCCCCCCCAATTCCGGAGCAACACGCTCTCTCTCTCACGCTCTCCGCTCTGGTATTGTGTCAACTTTCTCTCTCTCGATTTCTCTCTCGCTCCATTGGTGTATTGACCGTTAGGTTTGCAGACAACGTGTATTGGAGCATTTGACGGTAAATAAACTCTCCGTTACTATCTGTCAAACGGCGATTGTAAAACCTATGAATATGAATGAACGCCATCTACTGGGCCAACGACAAATGGCACCAGGCAAAGAGAGAGTCGTCAGTCGGGGAAATTATACAGTAATCATGCGCAGTTACTCGTGGATGAGAATTATTTGAAACAGTTTTTGAAAAAAGATTGGGAACTCAAGAATCCAACTGTCACCTCAATATTAGAAACATCTGCATTGGTTATTATGGCCATGGATTTCCGTATCCGGATATCCTTCATATGGATAATTCAAATTGACATAACTCGTTTATTTTAAAATGGAATATTTGTCATTCAATTTTATTCTATTCATTTTAACACTTTAATGTATTGTATAATAAAATATAATAAATTAAATATAATTGCAAATTGTTAGTTTTCTCTTTGTATTACATTTAATTTGTTTTTTTAAAACGCTTTTCTTCGTACAACAATAAAACAGATAAAATTCAATGTTTTGCTAAATGTTTGGTTTAACAAAAAAATTATGTACATTTTTTTCACATCATTTCGTTTCGGTTTTGTTGTTACAATTTGTTTTTGTCCATTTATCATTTAAAATATTTATATTACATTCGCTCTACTAAAACAATATTACGCAGATACTTTCTTTCTAATTAACATGTGGCTTCATTTCAAGATTTCATTTGTTTTTTCTTTCTTTTTCGTTTCAATTCAACTGTGTTTAGTGCATTCATTTGCTAAAAAGTTCTACGTCAACGTCGAAAAGCACTACGGGCGCGGAATTTTGTTTATTGTTTTGCTCTGGATATCGTAACTATTTTTCATCTCATGAAGCGCTTTCAATCGGCTTCTAATGTGGGATGGATATGAGTTGACCCTACTCGCATTTGCTCTTGACGGTCAACATGATTTGATTCGTTTGTCGTATTAAATACAGTGCACTTATGAATACTGCATTAGATCTGCAAAGAGAAACATAGTTTTAGAATAATTTTCAAGGACTTCACTTAATATTACTCACTGTCCTTCCTTGAAGTATTCCTTCAGTGTTGTGCTGAACTTCTTGGAATACTTGACGAACTCCTTCTTGCGTTGCTCCACGGCCTGCTTGCCCGTCACACCGGGGATGAAAGAACCGATTTCATTGACTACGTCCAATAATTTCTTGATTGCACTTGCGATTTCCCTGTAAGCAACAAATATATATATTTTGTCAACAAATCCACTTCTCATCGCAAAGGATTCCATACTTTATTGTCTCCAGAAAGGTCTTTCGATCAGTGATCTCGTCGGGAATCCTACTCAGAATGACTTTCAGAGCTACCGACTTTTTATTCAGCTCTTGGAATGGTTCCTCAGTACGTGTCAAGCGGTATTCGTTCACTGCAATGGAAACACGGTTATAAATTGCTGAGGGGTCAAAGGTAGGAGCAGGGGAAAAACTTACAATCGGCCTCGGAAATGTTTCCTTGCAGTCGGAGAACGGCCTCATTCAGGTTCACGTTCAGATCCGCTCGTCGGATGATGGCCGAGATCAGGTCGTAGCAGAATCCGGGATTGTTCTGTTCCGATTTGAGAATCGCTGACTTCAGCGACTGAGCGGCTCCCACATCGCGTCGCTCCAACTGTAAACGATGAGAAATCGCTTGATAACATAAGCTGCGATAATTGTAAATACCTTTGCGACTACGAATCAGTTTTTTTATCTGTTACCAAAACACACAGAGCTCGCGCTCTCCCTCTCTCTCTCTCTCTCGTTCCCACCCATTATTCGTAACCCATTCATTCAATCGTTCTCACTTTTTTTGTTCGTTCTATCCCAGGTATTTATTTTCTTTTTTCTACGTTGGAGGCCTTTGGAGCGCTTACCTGGGCAAATATTGGCCTCAAAATGACTGGAAGCACTAGCGACGAAGTTGGCGTCTCACCCATGGTCATTTTTCACCGAAAATTATTGCAATATCCCGAAATTGTTTCGAAAATTCTTTGGCTATTTTTCTTTTTCAATTAACTCCAATCTGAAAGAAACACGGAAAAGCCAGCAGCCACAAAAACACTAAATACCAATGAATGTACAGGGAAGTTTAAAAAAAGACAAATCAACAACACAAATACTAAAAATTCAGGGAAGGTTCGAAGAAGAAAAGTCTTCTCCGATCTCTGTCCGATTTTTATCTTTTTTGAATTGAAAATTTAATTTTAAATGTTGTAAATTTTGGTATACACATGCACTAAGAGATATATATTATTGTCGATTTTGTCACTTTTGAAATTCTCGGAATATTTTCCATATAAATACTTCAGCATTTTTATCGCCTTCCAACACTAAAACACATATTCGCCCAGATGTCAACCTGTCAAACGTCGACTTTTGATTTTTCTCTCGCTTCAGGGATGCCACGCCGACATTTTTGAACGAAGTGTAAAAGTCGGAAAAGTGAAATAACAAATAAATTCAAAACAAATAAATAACATATATAATAAATTTCACAAATTATGTATTATTGAATAAAGATTTAGTACTAAATTTTTTAAATTGTTGAAATGGAAGCAGGAAGAGGAAAATATGAAGAGTGAGAAAATGCAGTGCTTTTGAAAAAAGTGGAGTGACGTAGTGTTTTTGATCAAAAGTGGAGTGAAACACATCGATTGAAGTGACTTCGACAACCCTGTGTCGCTTGGCAAAAAATTAAACATTTTCTAAATTTGCCAAATTAAAAAAAATACGTTTGCAGTTGCAATCAATCAATCAATAGTTTCTTGGCTTGCCGAAACCATTGCATTTTCATAATTTACAAAAATTAGAGCCAATGGCGAATGTGAACAAAACGTAGATACGAAAAGCCGGACTAATTTGCAAAAACCAGTGAAGACGAAACGAGTTTTTTGTTTTCCTAATTGGATATTGGCTCAGGGCTTCCAGAGCTTATTTAGCTGAATCATTACGATGCTTAAGGTAAGAGTTCGAGTTTTGGGTTCTCAATATCATAAATACAACGGATATTGATGTCTTTACTATTTTACTCTCAAGGGCAAAGTGCAACGTTCCTTCGAGGATGTTTGGCCACAAATGCGTCTCATTGTCCTGAAGCTACTGAAACAAGAAACCGTTTCGCAGTCTGAATGGCAAGATCTCTTCTACGGCGTGCATCTCGTATGCCTTTGGGACGAGAAGGGATCGTCGAAAATCTACGATTGTCTCAAAACAGACATTGTTGAGTTTATCGTGCATGCCCAGACGAAGGTACAATCTCAGAGGGGCGAGCAGGCGCTTCTCATGACCTACATCGTTGAGTGGCGGAAGTTCTTCACACAGTCCAGTTACCTGCCGCTTCCATTTCGCCAGCTGGAGCAGTCGTTGCAATGCAAGACATCCTCCACCTCGTCCGCAAGTACCAGCAGTTCAAGTTCCTCGAATCAAAAGAAGAATCCCAGCGAAGACAGTATAGTGCGGAAGCTTATGCTCGATTCTTGGAATGAAAATATATTTAAAGACATCAAGGATCGGCTGCAAGAGTCGGCAATGAAAATTGTCCATGCCGAAAGAAATGGCGATGCATACGATTCCCTTCTAGTGATTGGTGTGCGTGAGAGTTATGTGAATCTCTGTTCGAATACGGAAGACAAGTTGGAAATCTATCGTGATAATTTTGAAGCCGCATACTTAAAAGCTACTGCCTCCTTTTACCGCCTCAAAGCCTCTGAGCAACAACAGGCCAATGGTGTGTTGGCCTTTATGAAGTACGCCGATGCCAAGCTGCGCGAAGAGGAGACTCGGGCTAAGCGTTACTTGGAGCCCAGCAGTTACCACGTCTTGGCGCAAACCTGCGTGAAAGTGCTCATAGGCGACCACATGAATACAATAATTGCGGAATGTGCTCCTCTAATCAAGGAATATGAGACGGATCGATTAAATTTAATGTTTCGTCTCTTGGATCGTGTTCAGAATGGAGTTGATCCCATGCTTCGTGATTTGGAAAATCACATAGTATCGGCAGGATTGGCTGACATGCTCTCGGCATCGGATATCATTACACAAGACTCGGAGAAGTATGTGGAACGCCTGTTGGAATTGTTTAAAAAGTTCAGTGCCTTAGTGAAGAATGCATTCAGTGATGATCCTCGTTTTTTGACGGCTCGCGACAAAGCCTTCAAAACTGTTGTTAACGATACAAGTGTATTTAAGGTAAAACCTTGCGGTATCATTTTCATTCTATAAAGTTAATCATCTAATATATTTTAAGCTTGAACTTCCCACTGGGGTTGCCAACCGTGGTGTGAAGTTTACTGCGCCGGAAAGTAAGTGTCCCGAGCTGCTGGCTAATTATTGCGACATGTTGCTTCGTCGCACTCCATTAAGCAAACGTCTCACGAGTGAACAAATCGATAGTAGATTGCGAGATGTTCTGCTGGTTTTGAAATATGTGAATAACAAGGACGTATTCATGCGATACCACAAAGTTCACTTAACACGGAGGTAAAATTACATAAAAATTTAAGTGTGAACTATTGACAAATGTGTATTCTTCAACAGATTAATTCTGGGTACTAGTGCCGATAGCGAAAAGGAGGAAGATATCGTCGAATGGTTACGAGAAGTTGGCATGCCTGCTGACTACGTCAATCGTTTAGCACGGATGTTCCAAGACATTAAGGTAGAACGATATTTTAGCTATTATTTTCACCGAAAATCAATCAAATTTCAATGTAGGTCAGCGAAGACTTAAATGCCCTATTCCGCACTTCAATTGGTCGCCACGATGCCATTAATATCAAAATCCTCAATGCTGGCGCTTGGTCACGTTGTTCAGAACGCGTGTCGGTGAGCTTGCCTCTCGAGTTGGAGGATTACATTCCTGATGTTGAGGAATTCTACAAGAAAAAACATTCCGGCCGCAAACTGCAATGGTATCATCACATGAGCAATGGCACAATAACATTTGTTAATAATTTCGGACGTTATGATCTGGATGTGACTACGTTTCAAATGGCTGTATTATTCGCGTGGAACCAACGTCAACATGATAAAGTTTCATATGAAAATTTACGACTTGCCACTGAACTACCAGGTGAGTTTAGAATATGCATCAACAAGAATATTTTGTTCATTGATGATTCAATTTCAGATCCCGAACTCCGTCGCACTTTATGGTCACTGGTTGCATTTCCTAAACTTAAAAAGCAAATTCTTCTCATGGAACCCATCGTGTCCACACCAAAAGACTTCACTGAAAATTCACTCTTTTATATAAATCAAGAATTTGCCATTGTTAAAAATGGCAAATCACAACGAAGAGGAAAGGTTAGTTATTTAAGATAAAAATAACTAATGGTACGAATTCATATTCAATTTATAATCAATTGTAGCTTAATTTAATTGGACGCCTTCAATTGAGCACCGAACGATCTCAGCAAGAAGATAATCATTCAATTGTCCAATTGCGTATACTGCGTACACAAGAAGCCATCATTAAGATCATGAAAATGCGTAAACGTTTGAATAATGCTTCGTTACAGGTGAGTTAAATAAACTAAGCAGGAGTTATTTTTCTAATTACTTCGCTTTTCAGGCTGAACTAATTGATATTTTGAAGAACATGTTCTTGCCCTCAAAGAAAATGATTAAAGAGCAGTTGGAGTGGTTGATTGAACACAAGTACATGCGTCGCGATGATGACGATATAAATACATTTATATATATGGCATAGATTAAGACTTTTAATAATTTTAGTCGCAAGTTCATTTCAATTAATAATTACGTTTACCAATTATGTTATTGCAAATCATTGTAGTGTTGTTATTTTATTACTTCCCATATCAACATTGCGTGTATTATTATATTTTACTGATTTTGTCATTACGAGTCTCTGTAGTGTTGTTTTGCATTATTTCATATTTTTAATTTAAGTGTATTATAGTTAAGTATTTCAGATTATTTTGCTGCGGATATTGTAAGTTATATTTCGATCAAGGTCCTATATTTATTTATATATTTGTTATAATTGAAAGCAGCTTTTATTTATTTACAGTTCAAATGTTTTTAAATTTTTATTCTCATTTTTTAACTTAAATGAGAAGTAAAGTCGGAGGAAATTAAGAAAAAAATTCCTGTAAACATTTTGTTAGAATTTAAAGAAAAATATTAAAAATAAGTTAAACCACAATATTTGAGATTATTCTTTATGTGTCCAGGAATGCAGGGGAAGCTTTTCAAAAATACATGTGTAATTGACATATCGATTGCTTTTCTTTCACAAATTACAAACACTATTAAATATGACCATGTAGTACAAAAGGTATTGAACGGACGACCCATTACCATTGCAGTAGCCAAGGCTGAAGATGAAATATTCTCAAGTTTTGACTTATGTTTATTTTGTATGTAGAAATGTGTGTACAGTAAATGCTTAAGCATGACTTTCTTATTGAATAGATCAGTTCTTTATGCCTAATTTACAAAATAATACGTTCGACAAAAAAAAAATCCACAATAAACGGATAAAAAAAGTACATAACAATATAAACTACAATACTTAAATTACAGCGACATAGTAAAGTAATAGCTGCATCCACTCCACCAGACTGTTTCCATTCACTATTTTCGACGACGATTTTTCTTGCAGCCTTTGCCGTACCAACCAGCCTGTGTGCGCGCCAATTTCCTCGGGAAACTGCATTGTGTTGGTGCCACTTGGAAGTTTCTTCGCCGCCTCGGCAGCTGCAATGTGTGCCAGGGAAATGTTCTCATCGTAATCGTCGTCATCATCGTTCTTATCTGAGTATGCGCAACATTCGCACACAACGAATCGACCACTGCGTCCGCGCTTTTTGTGTCTGCGCTCGTTCAGATGCCACTTCCTGTAGAACTGACACTCGGATTCCGCATAGTTGTCGAAACAAAATTCACACTCGGCCGCCGAGCGATTCATTGCGAAGATCGGGACAACTTGACAGCTCCAAATGTTCAGGTCATCGGGTGGTGGCTGCACAATGCTGTGCAGGCCTGAGTACGCGTACCTGCACGTCGTACCAACAGGGTAATTTCCGCAGGAGTTGTGTCTGCGATGTTTCGTTGTGCATTATACTAGATTGCAGCATATCCATTTGAGACTGGATTTCCGCCTCTTTTGATTCGGAATTAGTTTCGCTCTTGATGCGAAGGTATTTCAAGTCATCTGGCGATGAGTTTATCAACTGTTGATGCTGTTGGTTGATGCTGCTATGTGATTGTGATATGGAATTTATGTAAGGAATTAGGTCGTCTGTGGTGGAGTTATTTGTACTGAGTTTTAAATGCATTGTGGGTTGGTGTATTTTATTCGTTAGGTTTGTTTCTTCGTCGATTGTTTCGGTTTTAATCTCTTCCGTTTTGATTGAATTCTGTATGTTTTTCATATCAACGTCCTCTTCTTTCACCGGAGTCATTTCCATGGTCTGCGAGTTATTTTCTTCTTTTTTCTCAATCTCATCCTCCACTTTGGGATCCACTCTTTCATCTTTCTTTATATCGCAGTTATATTCAGGAGTTTCCGCTTCCTGTTTAATACTATCGTTTGCGGTTTGAACATCTTCGGTGTGGCTATTACCTGGCTCTTCTTTAGAATCCCCATCAGTACAACCGATGCCCATCTTTTGATCTTCTGCGTCTTCGACTTTCACTTCTATCTTCACGTCGTCCTTCTCTTCCTCGTCTGTATTGAGTGAATTCAAATATTTCCCATCGAATTTTGTCATGTTGTTTTTGAGCACTAAATTTGTCTTGATTCTTGTTCCATTTTTTATGGGTGTTCTTATTCTTGGCCCAGTGCCAATTGAAAATTCCCCACTACTATAGCCGGAGACCGTTGAATCCTGCGTCTCCTCCGTCGTTTCTGTGTCTTCGTCCCGATCGCTCTGCTTGAGCAGCGGTTGCGTCAATGTGTGCAGTTCCTCGCGCATCAGCAGAGTGGAATGGGCAAATATCGGGTCTTTTTCCTTGGTATACACCGGCACCGCAATGTCCAGAGCCTTCATAAGCATCTCCATCACTCGATCGCATTTACCATGTATCTTAATACTGGCCAGATTGTCCTTCGGTGTCCACTGCAGATTCACTATACATATTTTGGCACGATTTCTCGCCGGCTTGTCCATCTGCCAGAGCCAAGTGTACTTCTTGAGCACCTTCAGACTAGAGCCCAAACAGAGTATCACATCGGCCTTCTCGGCATTGTGACATGCGCCCTGCCCAATTCAGCGGCCACTTCAAGTTGCCGCGCTCTCCGAAGTGAACGATTGTGTCGAACAGAGGTTCCGAGCACTTGTGGCACAACCGATTGGTTTTGTGACAATAACGCGCCGTCATCTCGGTGGTGTCGAAGAGTCGCCAGTACACTGAAGTTCGGCTTGCAGTGCTTGCACACTTCGATGTACATGTTGCCGTGGATTTCGGAGAGCGAGGATCGTGGCAAACCCGAACGCAGATGCAGGCCGTCGCAGTTCTGTGAGACCACATATCGCAGGAGATCGACGACGGTGCAGCTCGTAGAGGGCCATGTGTGTGTACGTGGGATTTGCCGCTGACAAATCGTGCTCACCGATGTCCTCACCCTTCTGCAGAAGCGTCCAGATTCCCTTGCTCCCCCGGTAATCGGGTATCAGAGCGGATGTGGAAATTCCAGCGCCCGTGTAGCAAACAAGGTGTTTGGCCTTCGAGATTATATTGGCCAGCTCCTCGACCTGTGTCTCGATTACATCCAAATCATCTTCCTTCTCTATCACGCGATCTTTGTAGATTTCAACGCGTTCTCTGCGTTTCTTGATTTGTTTCACAATGTCCGGATGCTTTTCCATCATTAGTTTCTCCTCCGCTGTGCGCAAGGATTCACATTTCTTGAATATGATGGAGACCTGAAATTTATTTCGAAAACAATCAATATTATTCTTCCAAGCGAATAAGTACTAAAGTGCAATCAATCCACCGCTTCACCCTTCGGTATCAGGTTGGTGGTATTTGTGTGTTTCATCCCTCCCCCCTCGATAACTCTTAATTACCTTTCGAATAATATCTTTCCGTCTGCGCTTCTCATTGTCGGTTTTCACTGGATTTATTTTGGCCCTCGTTATATAAGTTTGCATTGTCTCCTGAGGCGGCAGGTCGTGGTCACCCGTGGTCTCCTCCATTACAACCAACAAGCGAGGAAGAAGTCCAGTCAATTCCTTCTTCTTGCTTCCGCTTTATTTCCTTTATGTCAATTGCGACTCGTCTGACCAGAATTCTTGCAGAACAAAAAACAACGAAAATGTGTACAAATTGTAATTATATAAAAATCAATCTCTCAAGTGCCAAAAAATCATCTGCTCGTGCTTTCGATTGCTCCGGACAATTCCGCGTAATCTGAGTGATTGGATATCGAGACGTTGATGTCATTAATAAATTATCGTTAATAATATTAAACAACTTTTTTGGCGTAAAATGTAAACAAACAAACGAAATTTGTCGTCGGTTTTGTCAAAATGCTCCTCGTTGCTCGTTTCTCGTTGGTTTCTGAGCTAGCGGTGACAAAAATTAATTAACAGGGAAGGTTCGAAAAGCTATTTTCTCGTGTTTTCCGTGGACTTTTGGAAAAAATACTTTTTTTCTTAGCAATACAAAACAAAAGTGCAAATAAATGATATTCATTTATGGCATTCATTTATTGCGTGTCATGAGTAGCAAAAAGTAATAATTCATATAAATCAAATTGCGTTTATCATCTCTAATAAATTTAGTTCAGTTCGTTAAAGCACTGCCAGCAATAAAGTTTAGCAAAAGTCATTGGGTGGGTTTACATATTCTGATATTCAATCAGGGTTGCCGCTCACTTAATGAAAAAATATTTACCACAAAAAACGCAAACCGGTTACTTGTATAACAGATTTATTTTCATATTTTTATAATATATATACTCATATTATGTGCCTATTCTCATATTATAAATCTCCACATATTGAACATAACTTATGACTAGAAAAAACAAATATATGTTAATTGAAATGAATTCCCTCTGTGTTGAAAGCCAACAGTAATTTCATAAAATCATCCAAATCCATTGATCTCGCTCTCGCATCTTCCATTTCCAACTTCTTCAAAATCGACATCACCTTCTCTTGCATATTCAATTCACCCTCGAGTGGCTGGAAATAATAAAAGTATTTATATAAAAATATCAAACTTGTTTAGAGAAATTAAAAGAGTTTACCTGATTTCTCAACGAGAGATACAATTTGTAATTTTTCTCCAACATTTCAAGAACAGAATTGGTTTTGAAATTGGCAGCCAGTGTTTTATTTTTCCGCAAAAAAGCAATACGTGTGAGGCCATCCCATTCGGTGAAATTAATAGGTGGCGGTGGATTCTTTGGCTCCAATCGCACCACGCTGGATTCCACTTTTGGTGGTGGCTTGAAGTTGTTCTTGCCCACCTTCATTAGCATGTCAACACGAGCCAACAGTTGTGTGTTTATACTGAGGCGGCAGTAGAGTTTGTCGCCCGGTTTGGCCACCAATCGTTGGGCGAACTCGCGCTGAAACATCAGAACGGCACAGCGGAAGAGGGGCCGATGCAGGAGCAGCTTGAATATCAGCGGAGAACTGATCTGGTAGGGAACGTTTGCAATGCACAGATCAAAGAACGGCAGCTCAGCCTTGAGGAAGTCACCGATTAGAACCTGCAGCTTGGGCTGCAACGGCGTGCCCTGTACACGTTTCTGCAACTCGGCAGCAAGTCGTGTGTCGATTTCACAGGCAATTACTTTCTTGGACTTCTCCAACATGCGCACGGTCATGTTACCGGTACCCGGACCGATTTCCAGAATAACATCTGTGGGTCGAAGGGCCGCCTTTTCCAACATGCTAGTGATCACCAGCGGGTTCTTCAATATATGCTGGCCAAAATCCTTGTTGAAGACGATACCTGGGAGCAACCAACATGTAAGGTGTAAGTCAGGCAGTTTTTATCATCACATTTACACGATTCTTACCTTGTTTTTGCACTTCATTGTGCACACGACTTTTCTTCTCGGTTTTAACTTTCGGCATTTTCTGATTTTAGTGGTCAACAACGATGGTGTTTTCTGAATTTTATTAAAATTTTCCGTGTTGAACTCAAACAATTTCCATTTATTTTGATTTCACCGTTTGACGTTTCACCATGTGCTGTTGTTATGCCCAGGGTTGTCGTTTCTAATTGATTACGATTGCTCTTATACCATACATAATACGCCCCACAGTGGTACAAAAGTTGAAAACAAATAAAATCAATTATCGTAGGACTGTTTGTAGTTTTTAATACATAGAGGATTCTATTGAAAATTTTGAATTTTATTGAAAATTTTGAATTTTATTGAAAATTTTGGATTTATGATTTTGAATTTATTATTTGAAATTTTATTATTTGGAATTTATTTGAAATTTTTTTATTGAAAATTTTAATTTATTTGAAAATTTGAATTTATGAAATTTGAATTTTTATTGAAAATTTTGAATTTTTTTGAAAATTTTAATTTATTGAAAATTTTTAATTTTATTGAAATTTTATTTTATTGCCTTTTTAATTTATTGACAATTTTTTATTTTATTTGAAATTTTTTATTTACTTGAAAATTTGAATTTATTGAAATTTATTTTAATTTTTTGAAATTTTTTTATTGAACTTAAATTTTTGTATTAAAAATTTGAAATTTATTGAAAATTTGAAATTTTATTGATTGAATTTTATTGATTTGAATTTTATTGAAATTTGAATTTTATTGAAAATTTGAAATTTTATTGAAAATTTGAAATTTATTGAAAATTTGAATTTTTTGAAAATTTTGAATTTTATTGAAAATTTTGAATTTTATTGAAAATTTTGAATTTTATTGAAAATTTGAATTTTATTGAAAATTTTGAATTTTATTAAAATTTGAATTTTATTGAAAATTTTGAATTTTATTGAAAATTTTGAATTTTATTGAAAATTTTGAATTTTATTGAAAATTTTGAATTTTATTGAAAATTTTGAATTTTTTGAAAATTTTAATTTTATTGAAAATTTTAATTTTATTGAAAATTTGAATTTTATTGAAAATTTTGAATTTTTTGAAAATTTGAATTTTATTGAAAATTTTGAATTTTATTGAAAATTTTGAATTTTATTGAAAATTTTGAATTTTATTGAAAATTTTGAATTTTATTGAAAATTTGAATTTTTGAAAATTTGAATTTATTGAAAATTTTTAATTTTATTGAAAATTTTTAAATTTATTGAAAATTTTTAATTTTATTAAATTGAATATTCCGTATACAATTTAAGAAGAATATGATAAAAAAACACAAAATGTTATTTGTAATTTGCAAAAAAAATTTAAATTAAAAAATAAATAGAAAATGCAAAACTCTTAATACGTGTTACTCATTTATTTTTCTCATTCATGTTTTTGTTAATTTATTTATTATTTTTGTTCATTATTTCAATTTTTTATTTGTTTTTACAACGTGTCAATTGTAGACTCTTGACTAATAATTTTTAACATTAACATTAATATTACGTTTTAATTATTAATTCTTTGTTTAATTAATTACTAGATCTTTTTCCATGCGATGCAGTTTTGTATATTTTTTTATTTTTGTAAAACCGATTTATTATTTTGCCAGATAATTTATTTGTTGTTTGCTTAAAAAAATACCGCTGTATTTATTTTATACAGCGTCAATCGGGTATTAAGACAGGAAACCGAATTTAAATCGGAAAATACTAGATAAGATTTGGTTTAACACAAAACATGATTTCATCAAATCGTGAACGTTAAATTAACGGTTTAAATTAAAGTTGATTCTTTAGCTGATATTTATTATTTTATAATGTTAATAGTTAATTTTTTTCAAATTAAAGATAAATTTGAATAATTATGCTACTCAACCTAGATAACTGCGTATGAAATGGCATCAAAATATAGAAATAATATTATTTTTCATTGTGCAATTTACATTTTTTGTTTATATCCAGCAAAGATTGAGCACAAAACAAGAGAAGTACACTTTGAATAATACTTGATTTATTAATTATGTTGAATTGCCTTTACTTTACTTTAGGAAATTAAAATATAAAGTGTTTACTTGTGAAACCGAGGAACTCGTTTAAAAATTATTACCCATGGCATTGCACAATTTCCGACAAACAGCGATTAAATAACATAATTGAACTACGCTAAAATACAAATTTACTACGAACTAATTTTTGGCAAAGCATAAATAATTCATTAATACAAATTAGTCAACATTGATATCTTTTTAACTCATTTCCGCATCCTGAATAAATAATTCTGTTTTTCTGTATACATATATATTTGTAATTATACAATATATTCTCTTTTCTTCTATTCAGATCCAATCAAACTAAATACAAATCTCAAAAATAAATCCGAAAAAAATTCAACAGAATACAAAAATAGACATGCATTTGTTTGTTAAGTTAATCAGTTACTTTGTTTTACAGTTATTGTGGTTTTGTGCAGAACAATTTGCTTTGGTAGTTGTTGTTCCTGACTTTGTTCGAACAATCAACCCACTTCCGGTTCCGGTTGAATACAAATGTCCAGCGTTTTTTAGGATAGAATCGATCCCTTAACCCGTCGACGAAGTTCAAGCAAATATTTTTTGTTTGTTTTTATTTTTGTGAGATTGTGTGAGTTTGCTTTGTGTTTTGTTATTTTTGTTGTTGTTGTTTGTTGGTTTAAATAACTAAAATGCTCTTTTTTTAAATACTTTCTAGGTATCAGAAGTAGTTAACCCAAATTTACACTAACTAGAGTTTATTTCTAAATGTATATTTATTTAGATTTTATATAGAATTCAATATGCATTTACTTCTTTCTCTTTGCTCTATAATTTATCCTAGTACAATTTTTTCATTTTAGCTGTTCGCTTAGTAATTTGTTAATTGTATTAATTAATGTTTGCTATAAATTCTCTATAATCTCTATATTTGTGTTTGTTTTTGACTCGACAATAGTTGTTTTTGTTGTGTTTGTGGTTTTTTTGTTTAAAGCAAACATTTTATTCTTAAATTATAATGAAATAATATTTGTTTTTGTTGTTGCTCTTGTTTGTCCTATTCTTGTTGTTGTATGTTGTATACGTGTGCATTTTCAAAAATAAAAATATATCTGTATATTTATATATATATATATATATTTATATGTGTATGCATATGTATGTATGTGTGTATGTATATATTTACACACATCTACAGCGGAAATGTGTGAACGTTGATTTAAATTTCGGCGCGAAATTCAAATTCGACAACTTTCGCATCTTCTCGCACACACACACACACACACATTGTACTAGATTAAGTATATTCGAATAAGGCTTTCGAACATTATTAATTTTTTTATATGTATGTGTTTAGAGCTTTGACTTATTTTCTGCTTTGTATTTTTTTATATAAGTTATTCTTAAAGTGTCCATTTATTTTGTATATTATGTGGTATTTCCATATTATTTCAATCAAAATTTTATTTTTATGCTCTGCTTTTTGTTTTTAAATAATTTTGTGCATCGCAGCGCATTAAATGAGTCTTTGGTTTGAAATTTAACACAAAACTTGCATTATTTTGTATTCATCCTAAAATTTGTTCTTTCTTTGTTTTTATATATATATTTATTTCTTTGTTTATATATATATATATATATATATTTCTTTGTTTTTATTTATATATATTTCTCATGTATTTTATTAATTTTACTTTGGTTTTACTTCTCTTAAATATGTTGTTGGGTTTTCATTTCATTATTGATTAGATTCACTTAAATTCTATTTGTTTACTATTTTGCTTTAAAATCTAATAGTTTGCTCTGCATGTTCTTTGTGTTTTTATTTAACTTTAATTTTCTTTAGATTCAGATTTTGTTTGTTTAGATTCAGATTTTCTTATGGGATTTGATTCAATTTAATTTCATTCATTTTTTGGTTAATTATTTCCTATGCTCAATTTGTTACTTTGTTTGGAATTCAAATGCATTCGACTCCAAGAGGTTTTTTGCTGGCTGAAACATTGAAACGAACACATCTGCATCTACGTGTGGCTTAGATATTTTCTTCATTTGCTTTTTTTTTAAATTTCTGTATAAATAAATATTTTTCATTTAGCTTTTGTAATGATTTTTTTGTTCATTTTTTGTTTCTTAGTTACTTTGTTCACATATCAATAAAAGCTTTCAACATTTGTTATTCTTGCTAGATTTTTTCTTGTTGTTTTATTTAGTTTTTGATCATTTTGTTTAATATTCTCTTTTTGTTTAATATTCTCATTTTGTTTTAAATTTCACGCGTTTCACACTGTTCCATTCAAGTGTTTTTTTTTTGATACAGACAAATTGAAAAATTGAAACAACATGATGAAACAAACAAAAAACAAACTCTAAATTCAAAACAAACACTAATTCAAGTATTGCGACAATCAAAAGACGATGGAACACTTCACCGTAGCTTAAGATATAGTAAAGATTCATTCATAACCGAGAGAGAGCAGCTATGCGACGGTGGGCGTGGTCATTACACAAAGACAAAGACTTTCAAATGTTTTTCAACAGACCATCTGCCAGTGGTGAAGAAGCACCCCATTGGAGTAGAGTATTTAAATAGCATTTAGGACTTCCGATTTTTGAAAAGAAATTGAAACAAATCTACCGAACGAAAACGAAAAATGTGTAATTCTTTACATATATTCCTCAAAAAAAAACAAAAAACATTTGAACTTATAACAGTACACTAAATAGATTTGAGCTAAATATTTACATAGTATATTTAACGTTATTAACGAGACTCTCAGAAAATTAGGGGTAAATATAGTTCAAGAAAAACATAAACTTAAAAGTAGTAGAATATAAATAATACAAAAAGCAATGAAAATGAGATTCTATTAAAAAATATAAGCAGAGATTTCGGGATTACATGAGTTTAAAGCATATAAAATTGAATTTAAAGGAAGACAATGCACTCAGAAACTGAAGATAGTCAGAACTGAATTCCAAAAACTGCTTCTGAGTGCATTTTATTTTGTGTTAAAATATTATTAAAATATAACATCAATTGTTGCACAATTTTGTTCTTATGACAAATTTACATAAAATGCAATAATTATTGACTAGAAAATAATGGCAAATACTAATAGGTGATACTTCGTAAAGTACACTAACAAATATAGAATATTAAATATCGTTTAATACATTGAAATTTAAATTCAAATATTTTTGTTTAAGTTAAGAAAAACTACTGCAATGAGAGTAAATGTTTCTCGATCATAAAATCATATGAAGAAACTTTGATTTCTTCACAAAAAAGAAGATAAATAAAATCAAATAAAAATGGTAAATAAAATCAAATAAAAAATAAATAAAATCGAATTAAAAATAAATAAAATAATATTGCACGAAAGAACAAAAAATTGAAGCTGCCAAACTAATACTATATGAGTGCTGACTCATCGTTCGCTGCTAGTTTCCTTTAATATAGAAGAAGTTGTGCATCATTCTTAAATTGCATCTACAGATTTTTCTTTATAATAATACAATGTGGTTGTTTGTGGATGTTTGTGTTCTTCTTTAGTGGCTTTTGCTAATCAGTTTCGTCGCGTTTTCCCCGCAGCTTTTTTGAATTATTTTCAATTTTTATGCTTAGTTTCTTTTAATAGTTCAACACTCTAAATAATTTACTTTTGTATTTTTTTTAGATTTTTTTGTTTGTGTTTGTTTTAGCAAATTTTCAATATATTATGATTATTTTGTGGGTTTAGTTCAAAAAGGTTTGATTGCGCGTTTTACGCCATTGAGATGTTGCTCTTCGTAATCGTTTTCTTACGATATCACGTTTGTCATAAATAATTATATAAATTTATTTGTTTGTTTTCACTAGTTTTTTCCCATCATCACTGTGTGGCAAAAACAAACAAAAACTCAAGTAATTTCTTCTTAGCCGTTTCTGCAAACTCTCTAGCTTTCGCTCACCACTTTCGCTTTCGCTCTCATCCTCCACTGTGATGTTTGCTTCTTTCTATCTATCTCGCAGTTACTTAAGTAAAAACGTAAAAAATAGTGTTTAAAATAGTAAAAACCTCTGAGGCGAATACGCAATGGAACAGTACTATGTGTCTAGTAAACTTTCCGTTCCGGTCCAAATTTCGGATTGACAAATGAGAACCCGGCAAATTCGTCCTGATTGATGCAGCGTACGACATCGTTTGGTACTGGTGTTAGTACTGGCTCCTCCTTTGTAAACTCGGTATCAAAATTATTGGCATCGCGTGGATTTTTCTGCAATAAAATTATATTTATAATTATATGATCAATAAAAGAATAAAGCAAAAAGATTTACCATTTTCGGTCGGAATGGTGGCTTAATATTTCGCTTCTCCAACTCTTCCCAATCGAGTTTAGCAAAAAATGGATGTCGACGTATTTCATTTTCATCGCCAGAGCAGCCCAGACGTTGTTCGGGATTTTTTGTTAGAAAACCTTTGAAAAACCATAAAGTAATTAATAAATAAATAACACAAGAGGAAACTCCTTCACCGTACCTTTTAGAATGGAAACAGCTTCTCTGGACAACCAAACGGGATACAAGACATCATCATGCATTATTGAATCGAACAATTCATCTTCATTGTCAGCCTCGAACGGCGGCTGGCCGGCCATCATCTCATACATCAGCACTCCTAACGCCCACCAATCGACCGAGGCGCCATACTCTTGCTCCTTAAGAATTTCCGGGGCAATATAGTCAGGTGTACCACAGAATGTGGTTGTTAAAACGCCGTTTTTAATGCCCTCCTGCAATAATAAAAATTCAATCATTAAATGTCATCAAATAATATCGTAAATCTTACCTTGCACATGCCAAAATCCGCCAACTTGCAGTGACCCTCTTGGTCCAACAGAATATTATCCAATTTTAGATCTCTGTAAATCACGCCATGGCCGTGCAGAAACTGCAGGGCTAGTGTCACTTCGGCAGCATAAAAGGCGGCGCGGGCCGCTTCGAAACGACGCGCCTTTTGTATTTGAAACATTAAATCTCCACCGTTAACATACTCCATCACAAAGAACAAGCGATCCTGTAAACGAAACCATTATCAATCAATTAATATAAAGTTGAAAAATATGACTACAAATAATTTATACCGACCGGAGTTTGAAAACAGGAATGCAATGCTGTCAAGAATGGATGATTTGCAGCCAGAGCCAGGATACGTTTCTCTGTCATTGTACAATCGACATCGTCATCCTGTATAATGGCATCTTTTTTAAGCACCTTTATGGCATAGATTTCATCGGTGCCTTTCTTTTCGGCAAGCATCACTTTGCCGAAGGAACCCTTGCCCAATACTTTGATGAAATTGAAATCTTGTAAAGCGGATTTGCCTGGACGATTCTCAAAGTATAGACTCAAAGAGGACGATGAAACAGACGACTGATCCATCATAACGGTGCTGCGTGTTGATGCTGTTTCCGAAATATCACCACGATCGCTTGCACCGAAATTATCCTCTCCACAAGGTTGATTCAAATACTGTAAAACAATTAAAAATTAAACATCACCAGAATGCATATATAAAATATGAAATATGTTATCTACCTTCGACCGGCGTGGTTGCGCTTGTTTATCGGGGGATATTCCAAGGGAGCTGAGTATTTCAGCCATTTGTTTGGTATTGATTCCGCATGTATTGGCCACATTCTTCTGGCATCGTTTGTGCACATTCATGTTGCACACCTCGCACTGCAGCCCTTGCTTTATGAGACCGTACAACAGGGAGCCGCAGTGATCGCAGAATGTGAATCGCTTATAACTATGCACCACGAAACGATGCGGAACATTAACGTTGAATCTCTGACCAGCAGGAACCACTTCTAACTTGCTTTGTTGCTAAAAAGAAGAATTTAGAATTAGAATTTGATAGATTGATAGATGAAATTGAAGATATTACCTCCTCGCGCATTCCGGGACATTTGGTGACAACGGAACGATGGCATCGTTTATGTACAACACAAGTACACACTGGAATGCACAAAGATTTCGAATGAATATTTCAATGTCTAATCGAAGGCCGGAATCGATTTAAGTACATAACAACAACAGCTCTAGAGAGTGTCTAACAGTCATGATTAATTTATAATAACACAACACTTAGTGAGATATAAAACCATTAAATTGTTTAAAACATAAATTTTTTAAAGTAGTATTTTGTTAAAACATATGCACAACATAAAAAAAGAACAATTGTGAAACAAACATTAACAGTAAAATACGTTGTGCAGAAAAATATATAAAAAAGAATAAGACTACGGTAGAAAAAACTCGTTTACACGACAAAATATCAGTTTTTTAAGCCACAGCTTAATACAATATTCAGCATGCACACAGTAATAAAGAACAATTTATAAATATCATACATAATAATGAATATAGAAGAAGTCATGTATTCTAAAATTTATTTTGTGTTCGTTCGGAAAGTTTTCCCCCAATTATATATTGACTTAAATTTAATTGATAATCGAAAACTGTTCACTTAAAACAAGATTTTTGGTAGTAGAATGTGATGTGAAGATTTTTTCCCCAATTACACGATATAGAAGATAAAATAAAAGACACACTTTTTACGAATGTAAATTGTGGAAAATGATATAGGTATTTACAAAGATTGATTGATTTGAAAATGTTGTTGAAAATTTCTGTTAAAATTACTTATGAGAAGATTTTCAGTAGATGTTAATATATAAAAAAAAATAAAAAACAACAATTCAGAAATGCTGAAAATAAAATAATGCAAACAACTAAATGACACTTTGATAAATGCTTTTCGTTTTATGGAATGTTTCGCCAGACAGACAGAAGTCTTTCGTTTAATGATGCACATCCACTAATAATATTTTATGTAATATAGCTGATTGAACAAAATGCAGAGTTCATAAAATACTTATATAAAAAAAATAAAACACAATAACAATGCATGAGTAGTTGTTTAACCATTGACCTAGGAGTTGTATGCTTTTGTTGTTGTTGTTGTAAAAAACACATACCTTGACATTGATAGCCTTGTTTACCAATTCCCCTGCAAAGGCAAAAAATTTCCGTTTCTTGTATAGACTCATGTAAATAAATCATCATACACCATTGTGTTTAAGTTCAACTAAGAAACTTAAACGCAAAACTATATAAAAGTTAACACCCTCGAAAGCATACACAACAAATAATAATAATAAAGTAAGTTGTAGGCGTGTAATGTTCTAAAATTGTACTTTGAATACAAATGAAATATATCCTAAAATGTATACCAAAAGAATGTATAATATAATAAACTAAACATAATCCCAAGTAAAATTATTATATATAGATAATAATAACAATTGAAACTAAAAACCCAAAAAACATAAAACATGTAAAAAAATTAAAATCAATCCAAATGTTAATCACTAGTGTAATACATAGGTATATATTAAAGAACACTGTGGTTCAAGAGTTTCACATACCAAATAAACTCGCGACAGTGTGAACAAAAGGTGGGTTGACGCAAGAAAGTCGCCATAAACTTATGACCATTGACCTGAAATAATAATAAATAAATGTTTTTGGGATTTGCAGTTGACTCGTGGATATCACTTCTACATACCTGATGAACACGTCGACGCATAGCACCGCGGCGTCGATTGAACCCAGCACGTTCTTTAAATTCCTTGTTAGCCGTGACAGCATGCTCCACTTCGGCAACAGTTTTGGTTTGATCTTGATCGTCGATAAAAGAACAAATACATTCAATGTAAAATAAATATATATCAAAAATGAAATATTTGTTATTTACCATTGCGATTTTTCAATTCTATCAGAATGTGTATCTTGCCTTGTGGTTCCAAATTCACCTGTAGACGATACAAACGATAAGATCAAATTGTTATACATATGAGAACTATGATGATAATTCGAGCTATGATTATTCGAACATACCCAAAGATCGGGTGCCCCCGACTCGCTCTGCATTATGTCCTCGAAAGGTATTATGCAATTGGCAACAAAGTCGTCCGGCGGCAGCGCAGCATCATGAAAAACAGTTAAATTAATATTCTTTGCATTGGTCACATCGTGCACGAATTGTTCATTCCAAACGGGATCGAACGTTTTCGGCCTTGTAGTCGAGCGATCTGTAAAGAATAAACAAACAAACACAAAATGTGTATTATATGTTTGTACACATGTAACCGAAAAGATAACCGACTTAGTTATCTTTAACGACTGCTTGAATGCTTGCAGTTAGTTATCTTTGTATAACAATCTAATTGGAATAACAATTAGGTAAGGCAATTGCTCGATTATATTCCTGGATAATCTTGATCAAAACAACCTGGGGTTTATTTCAAGGTTATCATAAGAAATCAGAAACAGTTGTAGAAAGGTTTTGATATTTTTAGGTAGGTTGGAAATATATGCAAGGATCTGTGATAATTTCAAATATAAATTAAGAAGCACTTACCAAAATGACTATCGTCGACATCGATGGACACATAAGGATCGATCAGCTGATCATCGGCCAGTTTTCCAAATGTCAGATTGTGACGCTTTTGGAAGTCTGTCGGTCGTAATCCACTCGCTTCGCAGACTTTGATTTGCAGTTTTCCCGTAAACATGATGACTGAGGAGGATCTACTTCTTCAATGTCAATTACGAAGCCTACGACGATGCAAAGCAATGCAAAGAAACGCGAAACTAAAAGCAACAAGGGGGAGTGGCGTAGATTCGTAGTGCAGGATGATTCTAATTTGATTCTAATTGGATTACTATTATTGTGTCGATATTGGACAATGATGATGACGACTTTTACGTATGGTGGGAATCTGCAATCTCCAATAGCAATTCCAATTGGATTTCAAATATGACCAGCAAAAATAGGTGAAATTCCAATTTGATGCCTCTAGGCTTCTGTTGTGTTAGTTGTGCTATTTGATGATACCTCCTCCACTTAGAGCAGAAGTGAAGATGTGTATACTGCAGTGTAAAACCCCAATTGGGAGAAAGTGTTGCGACTGCACTTGTTGTTTGTTCCTAGGTGGTTTGGTTTGGTTTTGGAGATCGAGGCGCCCGCCACAGAAATCAATTGCAGTGAATTTGTGTTCAATTATTTTCCCTTGTATCTTCTTCTATTATGTACTTTTTTTTTATATTGGATGATGCTTCAGATATTTACACATATTTTCCTCCTGCTGCAGATGGCGATTTTCTTTGTACTCCCTTCCTTAGAAATTCTTGTTTTTCTAACTTAATACTGTGTGTGTCGAGTGTTTAAATTGGTTGAATAATGCTTTATTTGTTTAAATGAATTCCTTGAGTATGTAAAATTTCATTTCGCCTTTCTTTCGTCTCCTTTATTTTATTTGCCTTGCCTTTTTTCTCTCGTTTCTTTTGGTGTAAATGTGTTTTCTGCTATTCCTGCGCGCCACTTACGCCTTTTCGTTTATCTAGTCGTTCGTTTACTTTTTCACATCACTTGTTTCTCTCTTTTTCTTCTATTGTAGGTATATTAGAAAAGAATGTGGTGCAGAAGAAGACGACGACAAAAGCAAACAACAGAAAAATTTTCTCGATTCTTGTTCGTCGTTTTCCTTCCTTCCTTTCTCTTCGTCTCTCCTCCACTCCTTCCTCGTTTTCTACGTTTCTTTTTCGTCGTCGTTGTCGTCGTCGTCGTTCCTCTCTTCACCTTTCACCTGTCTCTCTCTTTCTCTCTCACCCACTCTATTTCACTTCTTTCCAATTCTGCTGATTTTTAGAAACCAAATTGAAATTTTTTCACTACTAGAAATTTTCGCTTGTATTTTTTGCACAATTTTCCATTCAAATTCCACTTAGTTTTATATCCAATAAAATCTTGCTTTTCCACTCTCACGTTTGCAATGCGAATTACGTTTCTTCGATTCCCTTTTGCACTAGAAATTTTGCTTTGAAAATATGAAAATTTTCTGCAGTGAAAAAATTGCTTCACACACAAATTTTCTTCATTTTCAATTTTATGGATTTTGGGGATTGTGACTGACACTGACACTCGCGCCGTGAGACTGAGAGCGAAAGCAGCCGAACGAACCAGCAGCGCAGGGAGCGAGCGAAAATTCCTTCGTATAGTTGTTGTAAACTGGGTGGTGGGAGGCTGGCGCTCGCACACAAATGTCGCGAATGGAGAACATGTATGAGATTGCTCGCTCCTCTCCGCGTTTCGTCTTTTGGTTCTGTTATAGGGAAAAAAGTGAAATTTCTCAACAATTGGAGCAAGTGTTACACGAGCAACAACTACAACAAAAATAAATACAGAATTCACGCGACAAAACTACAAGTTATCATTCACAATTTTTGCGTTCGATCACAGTGCATCTCAAACTTTATGTAGGAATCTATAGACAGATTGGTCAATCATTAAATTATAAAACCCTTAGATGATAATAATAAAACCAGAAATAACCTACGTTTATACTATATACTCTTTATAAAATTAATTGTCTATTACTGAACAGAAATTAGCATTGAATATTTGTTATTTTTCATTATAAACTGTATCAACAGTGAATATTTCATGTACAAAAAGTATGCTGCGGACAGAACAGAACACTTCTCGTTCTTCGAAAAAGTGGAGTGAAACACTTCGATTGAAATGACTTCGACAACCCTGGTTTGTTGACATTTTTGACGTTGCTTCACATTAGGGATGCCGCAGCGACATTTTTGAGCGACGTGAAAAAGTAGTATAGTATAAATTTGATAATGTCTAGAATAAAGAACTCATAACCAGCACAACAACATTAAATATGTGAAACGGACACAGAAAAAAAGCAAAGATGTGGGATTTGAAGTGGGAGTCTGCTGCGGAATATGCGAAATTAAAGTGGAGTGGCGTAGTTCTTTGATCAAAAGTGGAGGGAAACACTTCGATGGAAGTGACTTCGGCAACCCTGTTTTCTTGACATTTTGACGTTGTTCCATCGTTCATTGATTGCTTCACAACAACAACAACCACCAACAATAATGGTCGCTGCTAGAATTTAGAACAGAAAAAAAGTTTTTGTTTTTAATCAAGTGAAAAATATACACAAACACCATGAGTTCAGGCACAATGCGGACTCCGGTGTCCCAAATTATCCATAACAAAGAAGAAGTAGATGATGAGGAGCCGAAGAAGAAATCTCGTGAGGACTGGCGCAAAGCCAAGGAGCTTGAGGAGGCTCGTAAGGCGGGCACAGCTCCGGCTGCCGTAGACGAGGAGGGACGCGATATCAATCCACATATTCCGCAGTACATCTCCAATGCACCGTGGTATTATGGATCGCAAGGACCCACGCTCAAGCATCAGCGGCCGCAGCGACTCGACGAGCAGGGGCAACTGGAGAAGGCGGGCCCTAAAGGAGTGAATACCACGAAACTGGTGACGAAATTCCGAAAAGGTGCCTGTGAAAATTGCGGTGCGATGACCCACAAAAAGAAGGATTGCTTGGAGCGGCCCAGAAAGGTCAAGGCCAAATATGCCGAATCGATTGTGGTCCATGATGAATTCATCGTCAACGATGATGCTGTGAACTACGATGAGAAACGTGACCGTTGGAGTTCATATGATCCGGCAAATCACAGAGAGATCATCGAGGAGTATGAAAAAGTAGAGGAGGCCAAACGTCAACTTAAAGCCGAAAAGTTAAAGAATGGTAAATATCGAATAGGTTGAAAAAAACTTGATCTTACAAACATTCAAATGACCTATTCACAGACCCAGATGCTGAAATTTCCGACGACGAATTGAATGAGGATAAATACGTTGACGAAGTAGACATGCCGGGTACGAAAGTGGATTCCAAACAGCGTATTACTGTTCGTAATTTACGTATTCGTGAAGATACGGCAAAATATTTGCGTAATCTTGATCCCAACTCGGCCTACTATGACCCGAAAACACGTTCTATGAGAGATAATCCGAATCCTGCCGTTCCCGCCGAAGAGTAAGTGCAACCTTTTGATACTTAATTGTATGCAGCTTCACACGCAATTTATTTATTTCAGAGCGGAATTCGCTGGTGAGAACTTTGTTCGCTTCACTGGAGACACAACAAAGCACACAACAGCCCAACTGTTTGCTTGGGAGGCGCATGGAAAGGGCGTAGATGTCCATCTATTGGCCGAACCGACAAAATTGGAACTTCTACAAAAAGAATACGACAAGAAGAAGGAACAATTCAAATCAAGTGTATGTAGTACATCTCTTATTTGTTTTTATATTCCCTTATTTACTATACTTTACTATTATAGACCAAGGATCACATTGTTGAGAAATATGGTGGTGAAGAGCATTTGAATGCGCCTCCAAAATCATTGCTTCTGGCACAAACTGAGGAGTATATTGAATATTCCCGAAGTGGAAAAGTTATTAAAGGGATGGAAAAACCCAAAGCAAGGAGTGTGTACGAAGAGGATGTTTATATAAACAATCATACCGCAGTGTGGGGATCCTACTGGAATGGTGGCCGATGGGGTTACAAGTGCTGCAAATCATTCATAAAGGTACACTATTTCATTAAATTTGTATGATGTATGTTATTCGAAATGTTTTCTTAATAGAATTCGTATTGCGTTGGGCTGAAAGAACCAGAAGCTGTATCAGATATGCCTGCACCTCCAGCACCTGCTCTTGAACCAGTGCAAAATACACAACCCGAGCCACATTCGGATACAAGTTCATCATCTTCATCGTCGTCAGATGAAGAGGAACCTAAGAAGCAGGAAATTGAAAGCAAGAAGTCGAAGAAGAAATCAAAGAAACGGGAGAAGAAAAGGAAACAGAAAAAGCAGAAACAAAAGGAAAAGAAAAGGGAAAAATCGTTGGCAAAAAGCAATTCGAAGAGTATCAAGGATTTGGAAGCAGCAGCAGAAATTCAGGATGATCGTAAACGACCTTATAATAGCATGTACGATGTGAAAGCACCTACCGAGGAAGAAATTGAAGAGTGGAAACGGAAGCGTCCAAGAGAAGAAGATCCAATGTTGCAGTTTATGACAAATTAAAAATAATATTGTACATAGCTTTTTAAAAAAAAAAAATAATGTTGACATAAATACATGTATAATATTATAATTATTTTATTAAACAATAGCATATTGATCGTACAACAATTCCCTAATCTTATAGTACTCATCCGACAAACAACCCTCCATTGTCACCTTGCCTGCGTCCAAACGACGCAACGCAAGAGTTCCATTGTTGCACCAGAGTACTCCGCCCGAGAACTCCGAGTTGATATTGTTGCGCATTAATACCTGCTTGAAATCAGACAATTTCAATTCGTTGATCAACACGGAATTATGAACAGGAATATCATCCGCTTCAAGTGTCTCCAATGTGAGTATATTCTTGTCATCGACCTTGTCTTGTTCGGCCTCGACCTGATTCATTTCGATTGCCTGATTACGACTTCCTATCTTTGCATCGATCCATGCCACTTCTGCATCTTTACCTTTTTGGAATTGCAGCTGTGATACGAGTCCTTCAGTAAGACGCACTTGATAGATGTGTGTTTCGGTGGTCGCATCGATAATCTGTAAACGAAAATATATTGTAGAAATATATATATGCGTTGGTAAATCAATCCCGTACTTCTCCTTTACTCGGTGTAAAGACACGAGCTCCAATATTATGCTGGCAATGTTTTGCCACTACATTTGTGGCATCCTCATTACCACGAATAACAATAACACGCCGGGGTCGCAATTGCGATAAGATTTTCAACATTGATTCACCATCTGAACGACCCTCGAAGTCAATGCGTTGAATTTGAGCATTTATTTCGATTGTTTTGCGACTGCTCGTGCATTTTGTGGGCTTTTCCAACAGTTCAACATCTATAAAGGAAAAACAATTAAAAGCCTTATACGAACATTTAATTAACAATGTTAACTTACCATTATTATTAGCTGCCTTCTCTTTAATTTCCTCTTTTTTTATATTCTCCTTATTATTCTCTTCAACGGCATTTTCATAGGCGGTATCAATTATTCGATAATCATCTAAATTTATAATTTCTCCGTACTCATCGCACTTAATTTTATCTTCATGAAAAGGAAACATGACGTGATGCTTTTTGTTCGACTTAAAGAAGCCCGTGTGATGACGTCCCTCTGGTCGAATCACAATGTCGTGTTTTCCTGTGATTACACTCATTTCGATATCGTCGTCCGAATCTGAACTGCTCTCCTCTTCCACGTCTTGTTTCACAATAAGACGATTGAGTTTTTCGCCTTGTGTCCGAAGATATTCATCCAGTTCTGGACCTTCCAAATCAACTCGCCTCCGAATATCCAATTCAATTTTTCGACCTGTCCCACCATTTTCAATCAAGTCCATTGCTAAGGTTCCATGTGAAGATCTACAAACATATAGAGGAATATATAAATGTTTTAACTTCCTGAAGAATTCAACTCACCTCGATGTTATAATTATACTATTGTTGGGATTTCCCGCCCATTGAATAAACAATTCCCTAGTGTAGCCACTTTCTAGGTCGGGTGTGCTGGCCAACACCACCTTTGGACTGGAAAGTTTGGCTAATTCCGTGAGGTTGTGACAAAGCTGCATGTGTTTAAATTGGAATGGATTGTTGCGGGCTCCTTCGAACGTTTTCATCAACTTATCGCTCATCCATTCGATTTGAGATTTGGCAAACTCAATCACATTATAACTAACGTTGTTGAGCAACGCCAAGGAATATGCCATCAGACCGGTATCCTTATTTTTCCACACCTGATCCAACATATGCGCCAATTCTAGAACACGACCAGCGGTGTCGACAGCGATGAGGACGTTGCCATTATTGCGCACCGTATGCAGGATGTTGGTCATTAGTTTCTCATCGCGAGCACGTCGACGGGCCTGTTGATATTGAGCATTGAAAGCATCTGTGATCAGCAACGACGGTCGCTGAAGACGTTCCAATTCACAGCCGTTTAAATGACGCTCCTTTTTGTGATTGAAATCTGTGGCATACACTATGTCTTCCTCGCCGACTTTGAGAATCTTCCAAATTGTGCCTCCGATCATGTGTCCAGCTGGCATTGGAGTGATTGCAATTCCGTAGCCCTTACCTAAAGTTCTCAGAATTATTGACGATTGCTACGAAGGGACTATTGTGCTTACCTTTGAGAGACACCGTCTGATTGTATTTCAATTGAATGATTTTGTCGAAGGCCGCGTCCACATCGTCCAACGAGAAGAGATCAAAATCGTACATGTTGTAATGTGACATGTACAGATCGTACATAAACATCTGACCCATTTTGTACACGGGAATCGTCGCATAGATGGGACAATTCAGACCCAGTTTCCCGACCAGATACGGTAGAGCTCCCAAGTGAAAGGCGTCCGGATGAGAGAGTAAAACCGCGTCTATTGTGTGAACATGTCTGCATTTAAGACACAATGTTGCTTTTAACCAATCAAATATGAAAGGGAGCTTGGGAAGCAAATACGAATTGGAGCTTCTTTCGATTGTCTCACCTTTTCAGCTCTTTGATGAAATTCTGGTCGAACTTCTCATCCCAACCGCAGTCGAGCAGAATTCGCACCTCGTCGATTTGCAAAATGTAACACGGAGGAGATTCGTCCATGGCTCCAGATATTGTGTGCAACTTGATGATCGAAGTCATGTTGAATGAGATAAATAACTTTACCGGAAAACTCAATTAAAATAAATCCTAAAAATGTAAACTTTTGCGCTTTTCGGGCCGGTTGTTGTCTTTAGCACGATTCAGATGTCAACTGTCAGCGGGCACATATGACAATAGTGAAACGAAAAGTTAGTATCGAATTTGGTTCCAGGAAATCCACAGGGTCGCTCAGAAAATCAAAAACTATTAAAAATAATAGCATTAAATGCAAAAATGTTAAATATATAAATAAACTTAATAAAAAACTAATAAATATTGAAATTCAGAAAAAAATCAAGTATTCAATAAAAACGTATTCAATTAAACGCATTAAAATCGAAACAAATGTAAAAATAATTTTCTTTTAATACCAAATGGAATAAAGGGTCCCCTTTCAAACGTATATAGTGTCCATATGGGCTGAAAATGGCTGTCATAGTGCCTGATTTTACTTAGCAACGATTTCCATGTAAACCTTAAAAAAATCTTTAACCCTAGAAGTTCATACTAATTTTTGTTGTATAATGGTCATACTTCGTCGAATCGACGACGCATTTTTTTATTTTGCCGGTTTTTTTATATTTATTTTATACATATTTTATACATATTTTTACATTTATATCCAAAAGTCAACCAAAAGTCCATTTTAAATTTTCGCGATTTTTTCATAAAGGTGGTTTTACATTAACAGCTCTAATTTTTGATACTATCGATCGATTTTAATAATTCTCAAACAAAAGTTGTAGAGAATGTTTGTGCGCTTTTTTTCTTTCATACACATAAAGTTAATAGAACTGGTAATTTTGACGTTAGAAGCAAAAATGTAGTTTGCACTCTTAAAATTTATGTGAAAAATTGTATGAAAACCTATGTTTACAGCTGTTTTCCAATACTTTCCAAAAATACAATTTTTATTGGCAGATAGGATATTTAAGCGATGTTTAAAAAAAAGTTTGTATAAATCAAGCGCAAGAATATAGTAAAATTTTGAACTTTTGAGAAAAATGGCGAAAATTAGTTTTGCTGTCCTCCAGACAAGTGCAAAATATAAAATAAATCTTTGTAAAAGTAAACAGAAATATTTTTGACACATTTGGAAAAAGTATTTTAGTAAAATTTCTACGTTAGAAGGCGTTTTGGAGATTAAGACTGTGAAGTTACAGGTGTATCAGATCACAGGTTGGGCCACACCGACCTACTATTTATAACCAATCGGGTGCATAAGTAGGAAAAATCAAAATTCGAAAATTCGCTTTATATCGATTGTAGGGAGTCGTTAGGCCATTTTATATTGTAATTAATCAGTGCTTTGGCTATAAACATGTACTTAGAGGCTTAAAACGAAATTTGAAAAAAATCGATATACAAAGTTTCACTATGATAGGACGCTTAGTTACGGAGTTATGAACGTTTAAAGTTTGTATGACCACAGAATCCGCACCGATCGCGCTAGAAGCTTAAACTTGGGTGCAAATGAAAGAAGACGTGTCGTAAATTAATGCTGTGTAGTTCCATGTGCCTCCGATTACAGGTTTGACCACGTCAACTCCAAATGTAGGACCAACAGTGAGCATAAGTAGGAAAAATCAAAATTCGAAAATTCGCTTTATATCGATTATGGAGGGTCGATAGGTGCTTTTATATAGCATTTAGTCAGTCCTTTGGCCAAAAACGTGGTTTTTTAGTGCTAAAAATGGAAATTCAAAAAAATTGATATGTACAGTTTCACTATGCTAGGACGCTTAGTTACGGAGTTATGAACGTTTAAAGTTTGAATGACCATAGGCGACACCTTTTAAAACAAAATCAGTTTATTCGATAAACGAACTAATACCTAGAGCATGATCACGTCCATCGCTATACGATATATATTGCGTATATAAATGTAAATAATATAAAAAAACGGTAAAAGAAAAAATTTGCGCCGTCGATTCGACGCAAATAAATTTAGTATAAACTTATAGGGTTAAAGATTTATTTAAGGGTTTCCATGGAAATCGTTGCTAAGTAAAATCGGGCACTCCGAAGTTTCAGCCCATAAGACACAATATTCGTTTGAAAGGGGATATTTTTTCCCGATTTTTAACCACCAAAATGGACCCTGTATCTTATTTGGTTCTTTTACACGGTTTACCGTGTATTCGTTGATTCAAATGATTGGTATTAACATATAAAAAAATTGATTAGCATTCTAGGGTTAATGATTATTCCCTCATACTTGGTCGTTATTTCGAGTTATACATTGGAACTGAATTATGTGTAATTATTGTAATTTTTAATTATTTTATTTCGTCAATAATTAAAATTTATCAATTTATTCATGTGTTCGTGTTTTTATTATTTGTATGTTTACTAAATGCAACAGGAAGTGCTTCAAGATTGCATGTGATAAACGTTTATAAAGCACCTTCTAGTTTATAGTCTAGATAACAGACTTATTATTGTTTGTTTCACTCGAATTTTTCATATTAAATCAACAAATTATTGGTATCTTTTCCCATTGTTTCAAATTCGAACTCTTGCAATGGATGAATATTTTCACGTTTCCTTTTCAAACGTAAATAGATCTTCCTCGTCCGCTTAAGTGGTCGCAATGTGTTAATGATGAATATAACAGCTAATGCTAGAACGGCGGCCAGCAACACCATCAAAATTCCAAAGGCTAAATGTTCCTTTCTGGCTGGTGAACGGATGTAAAGGATCAATTTATTCGCTTCCGTTGTCGACGATGTTTTGTTAATACAATAGTCCAAGGAGCTTGAGTTATTTTGTGTGTTGTTCCATGATGGGTTCAGTTGGAATTCTTCGATGCACATACAATTCCATTGGTTCTTCTCTCTTTCCACACATTTCGAATTCGTGGGACAAACAGAAGAAGCGTTATCACTAGTGTTGTTAGCACAGCCTTTATCTAGATTGTACCATGTATTAAATAAAATTCGTTTGTTTTCAGAAACTTACATTCTTCTCCAACCACCCAAAGAATATAAGAAAATCCTATGATAATCGTTGCTTGGCAATTGAACTTCATGGCGTACTAATTGTAATGCAATTCGACTTCATTATCATGTTGTGGTTTCGATCTTGTATAATGAGGAAGCGAACAATGAGAACCGGTTTAAAACGTATTTATCTTATCAATTAATGGTTCGAGTGTGCGAATGAGTCTTTTATATATGTTATGCCTTTTTTACAAAACACAAAGTAGTATCTACTCAAAAAATGTAGTAGTTGCTAGAAAAAAGTAGTAGTTACTAAAAAAAGTAGTAGTTACTAAACTAAATCGTGTCAAGTTTTACAACCGTGAACAGCTTTTTAAAAGTCAGCTGATATTGACAAATAATGTCCGCAAGAAATTAAACAGGGTGCTGAATATTAAAGTATTATTTACAAAAAAAAGGAGGTCCAAGGGAGCTTATCTTTGTTTATATAATACTTGCCATTAATTGATAATATAATTTTTATCAATACATTTACGCCTTTTGCAAATATTGGGCAGAAAACAATAAAAATCGACACCTCAAATAAAAATAGCTATTTCACTGTGAACTGTCAGCGATCTATTGTAAACTGACAGTTTCAAGTAGTGTGATTTCTTCCTTATAAATTAAATAATATTAGAAATTTGATAAAAATATGCATAAATTATAGTAAATGAGAGTGAAAGGAGATACTCGGAAAAAATGCTCATAAAAATATACCAAAGAAATTATCATATACTCGATATAATAACTCGAATATCCGTTGTTTTTGTGCTGATCTACTGCATTGTTCCGTACCGGTTTGCATCACATTACGATTACCTGCGAAAGGATGAGATCTACGATGCACTGGTGTCGCATGTTTCACGTAATATATCCCTACTACCGCTAGTCGACTGCGATTACGAGGATGTGATCGAGGACAGCAAGTTCATGTACAAGTCGCAGTATCGTGAGAAGGTGCTGCACAGCGAGGAAATCCGACCTGGTGGTGAATACTACCCGGAGGAGTGCCGTCCCAAATTCAGTACGGCTATTATTGTGCCTTATCGGCAGCGTGAGAAGCAGCTGAATGACTTTCTCATCTACATGCACAACTACTTGAGACATCAGCGGATTCACTATCGCATCTTCCTGGTCGAGCAGTATGACAAGAAGCCCTTCAATCGGGCCAAGCTCTTCAATATTGGCTCCGTGATTGCGGCCCAATACGAGTTCCCCTGCCTCATACTGCACGATGTCGATCTGATGCCACTTCGGTCTGGCCAGATGTACGCCTGCACAGAGAATCCACGGCACATGTGTTCTGCCCTTGATACATTCCGATTTAACTTGCCGTACCGAGGACTCTTCGGCGGCGTTGTCAGCATCCGGGCGGAGCAATTTCGTTTCATAAACGGGATGTCGAATATGTACCAAGGCTGGGGTGGCGAAGACGATGACTTTTTCGAACGTCTGGCCGCACGTAAAATTTCCATTTGTCGCTTCGAGCCGAGCTACAGCGAGTACACTATGCTCAAGCACAGCAAAGAGAAGCCGAATGAGTTTCGCATAGCACTCTTGCGAAGTGGTCCTTTGCGTTTCCACTCCGATGGTCTGAACACGCTGATCTATAAGGAAAAGGAGACACGCATTCACAGCCTTTTTACGCACATTCTTGTGGAGACATAAAGGAAAACACGGAGGTGGTGGTAGTTGGATCAACGATTTAGGATCGCATATAGTTTCAAATCTAGCGCTCTTCACTATATCTAGTTAATAGACGTGTTACCGTCAACGATATGTACTTATAATTCGGTAACTAATAGTATGTATTATATGGTATTACGAGGAATCCATAGTATTGTAGCAGCTAGTTTTAAATCACCGCAAATCACTGTTAGATTTGTTTCGGCATAGACTTTATATAATTAATATAATTGTTTTGCCATAAATTGTCACCTAAGAATATATCAATGATAGATTTATCAATTGGTTATGTTTTTATAACGTCGAATTTATTATGCTGGTCTCAAAATCGCTCCAAATTAAACACCATTAACTACTTAGTCGGTATTGCACCGTTTTTAATCAGCAGTTTTAAATTGTTTTAAATTTAAAAATGAAGTACCTACTGAGATTATCGATAGAAATAAATATTATGCTATATGAAACCATGTGCATTTGGAAATGTTTAATAATTATCTATTAATTTTGCAGGTAAGAGTCAAGCTATCTAATAATTATTCAGGAACAAAATATATGAAATACGTAATTTGTAAGAATTTAATAGTAATCGTTTATACAGATATGGTATTTAGTAAATTTAACTTATAAATAATTTATTTAATTATGATATAATTTAATTAGAATACATTTGAATGTAGATATCATCAATAAACTGAATACATTTCACATAAATTACAGAATATACACACATGTCTTTTATGAGTTATACAAATACACAGCATATACGCATAAAAACCTCACAAATACATTCATAAAACCATTACAAAAATATTTATCTAGATAAAAAATTAATTTAAAAAGTTCAGGATATCTTGTTGTGAGAGAATGTTTAAGTTCTTGTTATCGTTGGTTTGGTTTTGGGTTTGTTGTGGGGTCAATGTTTGGGGTTGTACCATTTTATTCATGCTCATTGCTGGTCCGCTCGCGCCGCCGAATCCGGTCGAACTACCAGTAGGATATATATAGTTGACTGCTGGCTTTTGCACAGCAAACGTATTAGTGCTGGAACTATTGCTAAAAGGGTCCAAATCGTCTAAAGCGGAGAAGTTGTTGTTGCTATTGGACTGTGGAGATGCCAATTGATGGTTCATAACCAGCGGATTTGCACTTTGCCAGTTGTTCGACCATGAATCGTTGTTCGAGTTTGTGTTGATTGTGTTCATATTGGAAAAGGAACTGCTGGGATTTGTAGTAGACATTGTGTTTGTGTTACGAACATTCGAAAGATTTGAGTTCATTAACGATGTCAATATATCAGGTTTCTGTGTAGCTGCAGAGTTGTGAGAGATTCTAAAAAACACAATCAAATGTTTATTATTACTGCATCATTTAAATTGATAATTCATACTTCAATGTATCGTTGGATATTTTCAGTTGCTCCTTCGGTTTGTTTTGTACCATAGGCTTTGCAGCTGGCTTTCCAATTGAGAAACCAGAGAACATATCGTCACTATCAACATCAGCATCACGGGCGGATTTGCTACTCTCCAGTTCTGAAGCCAGTATCTCGGACGCATCTTTTGGTCTATGAAAATACAGTTTATAATTGTGAAATATTGTTAAAAAGTAAATCATTCAACTCACTTATTGTCGCGTTGAATGGTACTTAATTGTTCCAACTTTTCGCGTTGCTCCTTCTCCACCCGACTAAACATTTCCTTAATTAAAGAAACAATTGTATTGAATTGAGCAATTGTCAGACCATTCTCGACACAAAGCGGCATTAGGAAGGGAATGCATTTGTGTGCCATCACGTCCTTTGTGATGCCCAGTTTCGTATTCGTCATGGCAATTTTATAAATACCTTAGAGGAACAATATTGTAATATATTATGAAATGTCATAGATTAGTTTTATCAAATTCTTACCTATAATTGCCATCACAATTGCTGGTTCCCGACTCTGTATTAGCTGCAGAAAAGGTAAAATCTCATCAAGAACGAGCCATTTGTCGAGATTCTCCAAGAGTTTGCCAATCGAAATCAAACAATTGACTTTCACAGATACATTTGAGCTGTTTAAGCAAAGTTTCTTTATACGTGGTATAACCGCATTCTTCATAGCATTATAATCGATGAGTGTGGAAAATGTGGGTAATACTGCCAGGCATAATTCCTGTATCTGAGGCATATCACATTCCAAAGATCGGTATAGCAATGGTAATACATGCATTTTCACTTCCTCCGCAGGTGTTAGTTTCAGCAGAAGATCCATTTTTTGCATGAAAATCAATAAGATTTGTATCGGATCAGTGAGCTTGAAGATGGGTTTCAAATGTGGAAGAATGTGATCGTAATATTCTTTTTGGCTACTCATCTCAGCAATGAGTAAAACGTTGGGAAGTACAAAGGGAATCATTGGTGAGTTGACGAACTCCTTGACGAGGTATGGTAGAATGGAATGCAGATTGACACGATGTGGGAGGGTGGGAATTATCTGAGGAAGACCTTTATAGAATTTAGATTTTTGCAAATTATCCCATTGATATAGAGAATCAAGGTAGCTGAGAGTCTTAACACCGACATCTTGGAAATATGCAATCTATAATTAAAATCGTGAATTTAGCAATAAGTTCTGTGTCATGTAGTATATTTTTTACTAACTTGTTTAAGTTCATGCAATCGGGGTCTCATGTTTGAGCTGGGGTGCAACAGAGCTTTCAACGTCTCGAGCAATTCATTTGGAACCACATTCATAGGAGGATATTTGCGCTGGTTCAAGTCGCTTGCATAGCGCCGGAATGAACTGTAATCGCTGCCAAACATTTTTAAAGGCTTTCCCGAATAAATGGTGAAAATCAGCACACCTGAGAAAAAAGGTTATTAAATGAATTTGGTAAATGGTGATAATTATTGTGAGATTTACCAAGTGAAAACAAATCACTGTCCGGATTGTTTATGTTATTCAATGCGACTTCTGGAGCACAGTATTCCAAACTGGGTTGCGACAGCACATGCATAGATGTGGAGAATTCTTTGCACGGCCAAAAGGGTTTACCGTCGCTTCCGGGCTGGTTGAGGATGCAAAAATCAAATCCAAACAATTTCCAACTACGATTCTTATTGATGATAATCGTCTCGGCACAGATATTCCGATGGACAATCTTCGCATCGGTGTGCAGGAACATTAGACCATCGAAGAGCTGCAGCAATCCATGCCGTATCTCGACATCATAGAGTTTTTTGTCCGATTTCACATGGTCGCCCACCACATTCGCCAGTGAGGCGAAAACAGGTTCTGTGGCAAACGCCAAGCAATCGCGACTCTCCTCCAAAGGGTGTTGCACCGTCAGCACATGCGGATGTCGTATTTTCGTCAGCTGCTGGACGCCACGTCGAAGGGTCTCCAGCATGGTTTCACGATCGTCCTTCGACCAACGCTTCCAGCGTCTTCTTCTCGAACACAAACACCGAGACTTCCTGCTTCGTGGACTTCTTGTGGCCGTTGAATACCTTCCACATAAGACCTGTACATGACATGTTTGTTGGACTTGGGGTTAGCAATGCAATGCACAATGTTGTTGTGTGTATTTACTGAGATTACTCATTCATTACCGATTCCAGCTGTGCACACTTGGTCCAACACCTCGTATTCCCTGGTAACATTATTGCCCGGAAGTACTCCGGAGAGCTGCGAAACCGTCGTGTGAACCGTTGAATAGAACTTGTTTATAACGTCCATCCCGTCGGAGAAGTCTTCAATATTTTTTCAGGAATTTTCAGCACTTTTCTTCCTCTACACAAACAATTCCAACGCAGAAGTGAAATTTTCCTGCGATTCGCGACTTTTTCGTATTATTAATCAATAATTTGGGTACGTTTGAGGGTTGTCGAAGTCGCCTAAATCGAAGTGTTTCACTTCACTTATGATAAAAACACTGCTCCACTCCACTTTTTCCAGAAAACACTTCACTTTGCTGAGGGCAAATGCGAAATGTATACGCGAAATTTTGTTCCTTTTTATGATGTGTTTATCTAGTGTGTTCACAACACATTTTTTTTGGAGGTTTTTGGACCAAAAGTTTATAAAATATTATCCCTTCAACTTCACTTTTTCACTTTATCATTTCGCTCAAAAATTTCGATGCGGCATCCCTGGTACATTCAACGAAAGTCGGAGTTGTCAATTGTTCATGGGGAACTGTCAAAAAAGGGCGAGAGAAATTTTTATATCAATTCGGCAGGGATTCATTCGACGATTAATCCTTCTACTACTAACTACTATTTCGTTTATCGCCATTGAGATGATGGACGTTAAAGAGATGGATCACGATTTCCCATTAATTAATTTCCTTGCGAATCACGTTCATTTCACGTACTTTATGCCCCCAACATGCGCCATTAATTCCACATGTGTATAATTAAAATAGAATTCTAGCCATTAGGAAAATTGCACTTTATGTTATTTTCGTGATTCCAAAAATGCTTAATCAAATCCAATTAGACTAAATCGGTTACCTTGCTAATAAATCTTATTAGCTTCTGTAAATTGAGATATTTGAAATAATTACCATATAATTTTTAACATTTTTATATAATTTTATCATATAATTTTTAACATTTTCATATAATTTTTAACATTTTCATATAATTTTACCATATTTGTTTTTTAAACATTCTTGTTCTTCAATAAAAATTACGTAAATAATTTTTTACTACTATACTTCTATAACGATGCTAGAGTATAATAAAAATAATGTATATAAATCATACGGCATTGAAGTCGTAAGCGTAAACGTTGTTTTGCTCAGGTGGATTTGATTTAACACCGATACATAAAACTGTAGTTGTGGGCTGTATAATGTTGGAATAATCGCAGCTATAAAATATATTTGAATCCGGATTTCCTAAACGGCTCGACATGTGGTTGTGGAATTATGAATTATGCGTTAATTGATGACTTCGAGTCGGCGACGGAGACGGAGACGGAGTCGGAGAGTCGCAATAAATCTCTCTAGGTCATGTTCAAGTACCTTTTGTGTTGACTTTAGCCATTACAACGACTTCTGCTCTTCTGGCCATAGACATAGCCTTGGCGACTTGACTGATCATGAATGATAGTGAATATGGAGCAGATTCTAAATGCAATACATGTTTTTGATATAACTGAAATTCTATTATAGAATTACGCTGAGAATATAAATGATATAGATAGAATATAAATGATCATATATGACAGAATAAAAATCATCGTATATGACAGGTGATGGCAATATATCACAGGTGATGACAATATATCACCTCTCATAGAACCGCCAGCATATATCATTTCAATTGCCGATTCGATTATTCATTCACATGAAATAGTATAGTCGATTGATAGCCGACATTTTCGGAGGTGCTAAAGTGTGAATTCGTGAGGTGTGAAGGAAGAAGAGGAAGCTGAGATCGGGTGGAACGGACGACGCAGTAACGAACCAGACTCGTCGTCCTCCCCACTGTGGACGACTCTAGTTATATTTTGTGGTTTCTACTTTTTTCTTACCAACACCTCTCTCCCTGTCTCTCTCACTTTCTGTATCTCTCTCTCTCTCTCTTTGTCCGTCTCTCTCTCTCTTTACGACTCTGCCGAACAAAATCAATAAACCAAACAATGGAGCGTCGTGATTATGATAACGTTGATAATGACCATTCGAGCAAGTTCAAGATCACAAAAATTGTCTCATTCGACATTTCGAATCCCGATACACAATCAAAGAGAGGGAGAGAAAGAGGTAGTAAAAGAGAGAGACGAGGATAAACTCCGAAAAGTCACAAAAATTCACATCAAAATGATTTATGTCAAGATATTATCCATGACAACAATATACATGTTTGTCCAAGGGCACGACGACCTGTCTGTCTGTCTGTTTGTCCGTCTGTCTGTCGGTTGGACGGACGATATCTCGATGGAAATGTCGTTTAGGAAAGTTTTTAAATCGCTCGATTTTAATCTTCAAGACACTCGATGCATTTTAAAACGCATGTAATTGCAATTGTCGCCAAATAACAGACAGACAAATAAAGAAAGACAGGCGGACAGGCGGACAGACAGACAGGTGGACAGACAGACTGAAGTATGCGTCATTTTCGAGTGGGTTCAATGGACGCCAGGGTTCGAAGCATCCCTGGGGCGCAGGGGTCTTGAATTGAAAGACCTTGGACCATAACATTGGCCGTGAATTTCCTACGAAAATCGGAGTCGAGACGAGTCGAATGGAATCATGAAAATCGAGTCACATGTTGGAGCGATTGAATAGAGACACATGTTGAAGCCGTTGAATAACTCGATGCGATAAGGATCAGGAGTTCACAAATGCGATCATGCCATGTGGAGAAGCTCGCTTCGAATGACGACGTTTTCGACTATTCTGAAGCTCAAAACCTAGGCCGTAAGAAACTCAGGTAGTAGCAATTATTATAAGCGGTTTTATTTTCTGTCGTATGCGTGCGATATGGAGATGAGATAAACTCCAATGACAATAATAAGATCGGCAACAATAACAAGATCGGGAACATAAACAAGATCAGCAACAATAGCAACAACAATGACAAGATCAGTAACAATAACAAAATCTACAACAATAACCAGAACAAGAACAATGACAATATCAAGATCAACCACAATAACAAGATCTACAACAAAAATAAGACCAAAGCAATGAATAATATTAAGACCAAAACAATGACAAAATCCACAACAACAATAACTATAACTAAAATAAGAACAACAATAACAATAAGAACAAAAACGACTACAACAAACGAGAGTTCCACCGAGCATAGATTGAAGCCGGTTCTTTTTGAAATACCCTCCTCGTGTACTTGTGGTTGATGTTCCGAGATTGATTGCGGGACAAATCGGGAATCTCCGTTTTGAACGCCTCAAACCGCACGCCCAATGAATATTAAAGAGACGAAGACGATGTCGGAGAGAGTGAGGGAGGGAGGGAGAGAGAGAGAGGGGTGGGAGAGAGGGCGACAGAGAAAGAGAGGGGGTGGGAGTGAGAGATGTATGGGGAATCCTGTTGTCACGACAAAGACGGAAATTCACATCGAACGTGCGAAAATATTGGCGAACAATTGTGAATTGCAAATAAATCCCAAATCAACGATCGAATGAGAACTAAATGGGAGTTCTTTTATATGTATATAATGTTTCTCAACATCATCATAAATAACATAATCATAAATAACAGTTGAGGGGTGGAAAATGCTATTTTTAGTTTAGTTTCCTTGTGTATTTTGTTCTATTTTGAAATTTCATATTAAACAAAAAAATATAAACGAAATTCACGCATGGAGAGAAAAACAAAAAACTATAGTAAATAGCAAATTAATACAAAATATAAAAAAAATACTATGCATGAGAGAGGAAAAATAGCAAAAAGTGAAAATGAAATCACGAAAACGTGTTCGCATTTTGCGCAACGATTTCGGAACGCTCCGCACTTGCGCACATCCAACTAACCAACAAACCAACCATCCATCCGTCTGTCCATTAGTCCGTCCGTCCATCTATCAGTTTGTCCGTCTATCCATGCATTTGTCCGTTTATATATGAGTTTTCGTCTGTCCATCTATGCATTTGTCCGTCCATATATCAATTTTTCCGTCTATCCATGCATTTGTCTGTCCATATATCCATTTGTCCGTCCATATATCAATTTGTCCGACCATCTATGCATTTCTTCGTTCATCTATGCGTCCGTCCTTCGGTTAATTCATTCATTCATTTATTCGCTCCAACGTTCCCAATTTAACAGAATGGTGAATGATATGAATCACTATTTCATATGAATAATCTCTGTAACAGACAGACAAAAAAGAAAGAAGAGGATCACGCTAACATCATCATCGTAGTTCTGGAGACGAAACCATTACCCTTCTAGGATGAGTACCTCTTACCAGATAATCGTGGACAGACTGAATTGAACAGGCCACAGTCAAATCGGGGGTACAGAGAGTGAGTTGTTACTAGTAACAACAAACAACTAGCAGCTAGTCGCTAAAAGCCAACAGCTAGAAGCCACTCAGTGAGCCAATGAGCCGAGTATCAGCCATCAAGCTAGGTCTGTCTGTCTGTCGGTTGGATGATCGTTCGGTCGGTTGGTCGGTCGGTCGGTCGGTTGTCTGGCCAGGCAAACACCACACCAGAGAGCTCAGTTGAGCCAAAGCCAACCGCCACTCGAGCCGAGCCACACTCGAACTAGGTAACGTTGTTTTTGCAAGTGCACTCGCCGTTGAGTCCGATTTCGGCAGCGCTGCAGGAAGGTTCTCGAGCTAACTAACTCAGAGCTAACACAGAGCTCAGAAGCTCATCCAAATTGTCCACGAAATTAAATCGAACTATTATTTTTTTATTGCAATTCAAATCCGAATAAATTATCCTCCTGTTCTAGAATTGTTTTTTTTTTTTTCTTTTGAGTGTTTATGTGTGTGAACGGTGAAAGAGTGTAATGGTGAATTTTGAATAAGAAATTCAAAAAATATTAGAAATTTTTCTAATAAAATGTGCGAGAAATTCTCGAGCCACAGTTAGTTCTTCGCTTCGACACAGACGAGCCGAGTCGGTAACGCTTTTGCTGCAGGATTAAAATAATAAACAAAAACCAAATAAATTCTATTGAAACGATCAAATTTAAAAAGACCAAAAGAGATTCTGATCCTGCAGATTTTGTTCGTTTTACAATTGAACAGAGTAAATGTAAGTGAATAATGATAAAAACTTGAAATCGGTAGAATTTTTTGTTGAATCGAAACTAGTGTTAGTAAAAAACTTATCATCATCATCATGACGGGGAGTAAATGCAATTGCGAAATTTACCAATTAACACATGCTGGCTGATCTTTGGCATGTGGCATGTGGGGCTTCAGGTTACGATGGGATTCTTCAGAGATTCTTCTCCACCCGATCAATTCGTACCTGAGAAGGTTTTCAAATCGTTTACGATGGGGTCGGTAACCGAAGGGGTGTCTTGAATATTTTCAGGCAACTCACAACTCTCGATCGAATCAGGTCAAGACTGACGATCTGGTAATTGCGAATTGGAATCATGTTAGCGAGAGGTATTTTTATGAGTGCAATAACACGTAATGGGGGAATTATACCACCCCGAACCGAACAGAAAAAACGGTAAACAAACTCGAAGACACCCAAGATGTTGTCCAACGATCGTACGATCGACGCTCGAACTCCACGAGAACGGAATGAGAATGAAAACGTGCGATTTTTCGTCGAACGAATTCGATCAGCCGAAATTGCGAATCTAACGATGACGATCAACAGACCGTTAACGATCGGTGATAGTAATGCACACACACATGCAAACATACAAATACATTCGTACACTTTGGTATGAGTTTGGTTTGCTGAGTTGGAAATTCGTAGTTCAGAGCGAAATTCGTATGCAATTGGTGCGCGATCGTAATGAATGCGATGATCGTCGTTGATCCTCAACTATTTATGTGTTTGTGTGTGAGTTTTTTTGAGTGTTCTCTCGCTGGCGTATGTTTGGAATGCAAAATTAAACATCCGGGGGGGGAGGGGGTGCAGGGCGTCGATAGAAATTAGTTGAAAATTAGTTGTATTAGATGGAAATGTATTGCGAATTTGACTTGATGGAAATTCATAGTTCAGCGGGAAATTCGTATGCAATTGGCGCGCGATCGTAATGAATGAGAAACCGTTCGAGGTGGGGTCCCTCTTGATAGAAATTAGCAGAAAATTTCTATTCTATTCAAGGGAAAATATATTGAAAAATGTGAAAAAATATATTGAAAAATTTGAAAACATATATTGAAAAATGTGAAAAAATATCACCTGAAGCTTGAACCAAACTAAACCGCAATCATTTCGTCTTCAATCTTCAGTCGATTCTTTAGGTTGAATCTTTAGGTCATCAATTAATGGTGGAATCGTGATAATTAGTCTTCAAATTCCGACCGCTGTCCTTCGCCCTCCTCCCGACCTCCTCACGATCAGATGCCGGCCCTCAAATGTTTCCAATTTTTTCTTCTCTTTTTCGCTAGTGCAAATTGCAGTTCAACCTGTTGTTGTTAGTGTTGTTGTTGGTCGTTGTTGGTCATTGTTGGTTGCTGCTGTTGTTGTTATTGCTGCTGCTTTTGAATCGACGTCGTGCATGCAAGATTCTTCTCTTCTCCTCTCATTCCCCTCTCTCGACCCCGGCCCTTGTGGTTAGCTCGATCACATCTCATTGATTCGGGGGCTTTTTTTTAGTAGAATTCTTCGATTCGTCCGTCGTCTTCTTCTTAGTTTTTTACGACGGCCAGAAAAATAATCGAGACGAGTAATGAAAAAAAAAAAATAAAATAAAAACACTCAAGTTCTTAACGACACGACTATATGTTGTTGTTGTTGTTGTGCGAATGGCAACAGTATTGTTGTTGTTGTGGTTGGTCTAGGTTAAGTTTTTTTGACTTTGTGCATAAGTGTTGTTGTTATTGTTGTTGTTGTTGTGGTTAGTACAGCTGTTGCTGCTGCTGCTGCTGCTGGCGGTCGTGTTTCGACTGCAATTTAATTACGAGTGGATTTGTTCGTCGTTTTTGAAAATAAATACAAGGAAAACCACTGGAGAAGTGCATCGAGCAAAAGACAAGGTTATGACTTGTACAACAACAACAATAACAAGAACAACAACAACAACAAGAACAACAACAACGACAAGAACAACCAAGACAACCAGTCGAAACCGAAACTATCACAAAAACAAAATCAATTCTCGCAACAAAATCAATTCTCACAACAACAACAAACAAACTCAATTCTCACAACAACAAGAACTGCGACTGCGCAGCTGTTGCTGATTCTGAGAGTGAGAGGGACAGAGAGAGAGAAACATATTGAAACACACACACACACACACACACATGAACAACACCATCATGCTGGGTTTTTTTTGAAATCGAAATTTCGCAATGGATTAAAATATTTCCCCACACACGATGTCGAATTTGAACTTGTCCATTATTTCCTATATGGAATTTCCTTCAATAAAAAACAACATTTCATGATGAACGTTTTTTTTTTTAGAACCCAGTTAAAGTGGAATTAACAATTTTTTTAAAGTGGAGTTAAATATATTTTTTTTTACTTAAAGTGGAGTTAACATTTTTTTTTTTACTTAAAGTGGAGTTAACATTTTTTTTTTTTTACTTAAAGTGGAATTAAAAATTTTTGTTTACCTCTTTATTCAAATTACTCTCGTAAAATTCAATTTGAAGTTGAAATGAATGAATCTCATCTATATTGATTTCCTTAATTAACTATTGTCAATAATGGCATTCGAATTGTATTTGTTTTTTATTCGATCAAATCTCAAAACGAGCTATTTGTATTTTTAAACAAGTAAATATGTTTATTTTTAAACAAGTAAATATTAGTGAACTTAAAAGTAATCGAAAGGAATAACGGACTTTTGATATATTTCTTTCTACAGTTACAATGATTCCAACTCGGCGTTTCCGTGTTTTTTACGCTGATTCTTCGTTAATGAATTGATTCAATATTAGAATTGTTTCTTCTCGATCTTCTGTGGTCTACCCACATGGTCCTCACTCATCCATTGGGGAATCATATATCGAGATTGTAAAATAAAAAAAAAAATCCCTCTCATCGCCTCGCCCCGCCACGCCTTTTGGATGGACAGAACCCATATTAAGTGTGATTTCCCAAATGTTTACTCGTGGCCACATAATTATTTTTCCAAATACGACGAATTCATTCAATCGATGTCTATGTGAAAAAAAAAAATAACTAATACAAGTCCAGTCCAACAACCATCACCAACAACAACAACAACAACCAATAACAACAAAAACCAATAACAACAACCAATAACAACAACAACCAATAACAACAACCACCAATAACAATAACAACAACACACATACAACGACATCACATTGGCAAAGTTGATTTCTTGAGCAAACATTGGCTTGGAATTTTTTCTCTCTCTCTCTCTCTCTTTCTTCGCTCTCGGGGGAGGGAGGGGGAGGGAAGGAGAAAAAAAAAAACAACAAAAACAACTACTCTGTTATTTAGTAGCCAAATATTTTGTGTCCCGACATCGTTCGTCTCGTTGAGCAGAGCCGAAGACTGGACGACGAAATGCTTGAAATGTCAGAAACTAACAGATGCTGCTGTTGTTGTTAGTATTAGTGTTGTTTGTGTTGTTGTTGGTGTTAGTGTTGTTGTTAGTATTAGTGTTGTTGTTGTTGATGTTGTCGTTGTCGTCGCCCGGTTGATGTTGCTGCCGTGGAGTTTTGTTGTGTAAACAACAAAAGTAGCAACAGCAGCAACATTCATCGAGAATTAACTACGATCTTTGTATGTTGCGGCGGTTGGCTTAAGAAAGCACAAAAGTTTGGTTGTTGTTGTGATTATTGTTGTTGTTTTTGTTATTGTGATTATTGTCATTTCTTCATAAAAATATATGTAACTGAATGGACATCACACAGCGCCCGACCGACAGATCCCGTATGCGTCCAGCTCACCAGACTCGCCGTCCATCCGTCCGTCCGTCCGTCCGTTAGTCAGTCATTTAGTCAATTCGTTGCGATTGCTCAGACTCCGACTCAGCATGGATCAGGCAGGTTGTTGTTGTCTTTCATCGCATTTCTGAAACCTGTTCCAAATAAAATCGAAAGCAACGAATGAACATATGAACGAGCGAATGATCGTCGAGAAGGAATCCCCAAAATAGACTAGACTTCGATGGGCTTTTCAACAACCGGCGACACTCGTTTGCAATGAGACCATCGTCCATTCACCTTCCCTTCGCGATTCTGTCCATTCCGATTATGAGTCTATTTTTATTCTTGCTGTCGAATCCTGGTCTTTTCGTCTCCCCAGGTCTCGTCGACTCCTCAGATCTCGTCGACTCCTCAGGTCTCGTTGACTCCTCAGGTCTCGTTGTCTCCGCAGGTCTTCTCTTTTCCTCTGCCGTCTTTAATCAGACGCCTGCCTGCCTCCTGGAATTCATTCGGTGCCGCCAAAACAAAAACAGGTTCCATTATGATTCTCTGGAAATGTTGGCAAGAATTTCCGAACGCTCTTTTGCAAGAAGACGACCTTCAGAATAACTGGAATCCTCCGCCGCTTCTTCCTTTGCTCTGCATTCTCTGTCTGTGCGTTTAGAGCCATTATCGATCATCACATTTGGGGTTCGTTGGGGAGGCCGGGGGTCGGAAATCACGGAACTGTTTCGCTTCCTGGTGGATTCTGGGGTCAAGTGGCGAAGGTCGAGGCGAAGGTGGAATCTACAGCAGGCTGTTGGGGGAATCAGGAAGGAAGGAGGATGTGGATGAGGATGAAGATGAGAATGTGGATAGTTAAGTTGGATAGGAAGTTGTGAATGATAATCTGGAAGTTGTGGATGAGTACTGGAAAATGAGACTAAGCTCTGGCTTGGGTTTAGTCGAGCTCTGGAATTATGGGTTCGGATGAGCTTTTGGAAGATGTCGCTGGGTGAGCTTCAGGAAGGTATCACTGTCTGAGCCTTGACATCCCACGGCACTCATGCCAATGACCTAAATCCGGGTTCTCCATCCATCCATCCATTCATTCAGCGGTCGCAGCTGGAGCACGCATTCTGGCCATAGATCAGGTGTCTGCTCGTAACGCCCCAGTTATTTCAACCAACGACAACGACAAAGGCGACAACGATGATGAGACAAAGGTGATGAAGACGATGATACAAATGTGATGATGATGATGACACAAAGGTAATGATGACGATGATCCAAAGGTGATGATGACGAAGATACAAAAGACGACAACGATGACGATCAAGATGACGACAACGTCAACCGCAAGAAGAAATTTCCATTTCATTCTCTTCTCCGGAATGAAATATTGAATGTCGAAAGAGAGTCTGAGAGAAAGAGGCAAAAGCAACAACAACAACGACGACTTGGCGGTTAGAGAATGAAAGGAAAATTCAACATAATAGACTGGAGTAGGCCACGCGGTCGGACGGACGGATGAATGAACAAACAGGTAGACGGACAGACAGACAGACAGATAGATAGATAGACAGACAGATAGATAGACAGACATGTGCATGAGCTGCTCACATTCACTTAGGAGCCGCCAAATACTGGAGACCATGGAGTTGTTTTCCGGACAAATGGAACAATAACAAAAACAATCCAAACAATAAAAATAATAATAAAAAATCCAAACAATAACAATAATAATAAAAACATTAAAAACAATAATATAAAAAAAAACTCAAACAAATAACAATAATAACAAAAACAACCCAAACACTAAAAACAATCACAAAAACAATCACAACAATAACAATAATAACAAAAACAAGCACAACAATCAACGCAACAACAACAACAATACGCCTGGAGCAGTAAAACACAATAATAGATACATTAAAATATGAAATTCGAAATTGTTTTCCTAATAATTATGATTATCAAAGCATATTGCAATCGATGCTGTTGTTGTTGTTGTGTGATGTTGCTATTGTTGTTGTTAAAGTCATACGGATTCGACCATTCGCAATTGTTTTTCCATCTATCTACGTTTTCGCCATCAAAATATAACGAACATACAATTGTGCATATTTTATTATATGGTAATTGGCGCAGTGGGCCATGGATCTGGTCCAATGGATCAGAGTCCAGTGGTCTTTTATATTCGACTGGAAGTCCTTTCGCTTCAGTAGAAGAGAATTAGATTTCAAGAATGAAAAAAAAATTATATAAAAATATAAGAAAAAAAATATATATAAAAAAAATTAAATAAGCGTTATAATTAAAAAAAATATATAAACAAATTCGTTAAAAAAAAAATCTTACAAAAATATCAGAAATTTTTAATAATGTAAAAAAATGAAATACAAATAATAAAAAATTATGTAATTAATAATAAGTCAAAAAAAAATGGAAATCTTCATAATAACAGAAATATATAGTTCAAAACGTTATTAAATATAAATAAATAATATAAAAATATATAAATAAATAAATCATAAAAACAAATTTAAATCAAAAATAAATTTAAAGAATAAAACATAACAAAATATAACAACATTAGAACCAAAAGTATACAAAGAAAAAAATAAAATTAATTGAATTCAAAAATTGATTTATATGAATTATCAACATGCAATTGAAGTTATTTCCTGTTGCAATTGAAGTTATTTCCTGTTGTAATTTGTTTTTCCATCTTCTATAAATAGTCAAATTTCATCAATTATCTACTTATAATCTATTTTTATATTTCTCTCTCTCTTTTGTCATTATCTTATTCCGTATCAACAAAGCGATTAATTCGCTTAACAAAATTAACGATTAACAAATGATTAACAAATAATAGAAATTAGCACGGGTATTTTGCATATAAATTGTATAAAAGTCGTACCTACTTCAATTAAACCGATCAACTAGTGTGAATATATATATAAATATAGTATATCCCCTGTTTCCCCATCCGATCGTGCGAGTTGTTGGCTCTTGCATGGTTTATAAATGGGTTACGAATGTGTTAACCGAATGCAATAACTTTAAACTTGAAGCGACTGACTGGGGCTGCTGGCGCACTTTTGTTTTCGCCCCATTTCCATTTCGCTTTCATATCCATTCGCGCATTCTACTTACCTTGTTTTTCTATCTCTATCTCACTCACTCTCTTTGTCTTTCTTTCTTTCTCTCTCACTCACTCTGTGTGGATTTCCCGCGATGTCCGTTTGGCCACAACGATTCGTGCCTCCTCCAGTGGCCTTTTAGGCCATCCGCAACCACCACAACCACTTCATCCTCTTGAATTTCGTTCCTCTTTTTTTTTTTTTTTTTGTATGTATTTCCCACTTATTTCAAAAGTCTCGAATTCGTTTTCATTTTCATTTGCTCTGATGCACCTCGTTGTTGACTCGTGGTGGGCGGGGGGCGTGGACAAATGGACGGGCGAGGGGGGTGAGGTGAGGTTGTTGGAATGGTATGGCATGGCATGGTGTTGCATGGTAATGCTTTTTGTTGTTGTTTTGCTCACGCCATAAGTCATCGAGGTATCGCATCCATTGTTAGGCTTTCAATTAGCTTTCGACACTTGGTGGCAGTAGTACGATGTTGTTGTTGCTGATGTTGTTGATGTTGCTACCGTTGACGGCATGAATGTTGCCGTTGTCGATGTTGTTGTTGTTGTAATTGTTGTTGTTGCACACCATTTGCCATTGTTGCATTCGGCCGGCCCGTTTGCTTGGTGAGAAATGCTGTTCGTTTTCCAATTGCCAAATATGGGTTAATTGTGTGAGCGAGATGCAAGATCGTCTATCGTCTATGACAAAGAACTACTCTGTGTCTCCAGACAGACAAATAGATAGATAGATAGATAGATAGTTAGATAGATAGAGAGATAGATAGTTAGACAGATAGCAGTTGAATATTTTCAGTTATTCGATTGTTAACAAATTTCGTTGTATTGTTGAAATGTAAACAACAACAACAATAAGAAATCGTTGATAATGCAACAGTAAATGCAACACAACAACACTTAACAACTGCAATACAACAACAACGATGAGTTAATTGTCACCAGCAGCTGTGACGAAGGCTAAAACTAATCACTTAATGGTTTTGATTATATAATGATTTTCCTATTTTTTCCCTCATTTATTCATTCATTCACTCATTCACTCATTCATTCATTTTTTCATTCATTTTCTCATTCATTTTCTCATAATTTTTGTATTTTCTTTTGCGTTTATTTTTTATGCATTTTTTTCGATTGCGATTATTTTCCTCATTTATTCCATCACACAATCGTTCATTTTCATATTATTGATTCCTTCATTCAATCATTGATTTTATATTTATTTCCATTTATTCTTTCATTGATTTCAATAATTATTCATGCCTATTTTTATTTTCTATTTTTCTATTGTTTTTAAATGTTTTTGTTTGCAATTTTTTTGCTTCTCTCATTCATTCATTAATTTAGTATATTTTCCCCATTATTATTCATGGATTAATTCGATACAATTGCTATTTTCATTTATTCATTCTATCATCAATCAAGACAAATTTGTTGCATTTAAATACTCGATTTAGTACTCTAGACAAACTTTCTTCAAACCCTTCATTTAAGTTATGCAAATTATTCAAAATTTTGGATAGGATCAGAATTTTATGGTTTCGACTTCTAGGGGTCGTTGATGGGTCGATGGTCGATTGGTCGCAGACAAGGTTATTGGATCTTTGCAAATGAACCAAATTTCATTGCGATCAACGCGATCCAAAGTCGATTCAATTGAGTTTTTGGCCCTTGACTTGATGTTCACACGTCTGATGATCTCGACACCAAAATGCATCGTTTTCGACGTCTGGTGTCGGTAATTAATCACAACAACAACAACAATCAATTAATCGCAGCTCGTGTCATTGTTGTTGTTATTGCAATTGTTATTGTAGTTGTTGCTATTGTTAGTATGACTATTATCCAAATCCACACCATTGTTTACACAAAACAATGTGAACAAACAACATCATTTGTTGCCAAATGAAACGATTGTCCTACCCAAAAGCGGGAGAGTCTCTCTGTGTATGTAATGTATGTCTGTAATATATGTAAACACATGCATAAACATATGTTGATGTAAATATTCCAACCTATATTTGCTCAAGTCAATGATACAATCCAACACTATTTACTATTTATTTATTAATTATATTCGCCTTTAATTGGTGTCAATTCTCGCAATCTTCTTAATTCGCCATTAATATCAAGTTCTCCTTCATTCTATTTGTTTATGTTTGTTTGTTCCAGCCATCGGAGTCCTGAGATGGAAACCAAAATCGCAGCGATGAATGGCCAACTGAAGAAGGAGTTCATCAACATGGAGGAGAATCTCATTGGCACGATTACGGGTGAGGCCGCAAGTCAAAGTGGGTGTGTGCGTGACTGAACACACACACACGCAACGACCACACACACAACGACCACCTAACCGACCACCTCAAACACAAACTTACGACTTTCAAATATTGACGTCGACATCGATCCTCAAACAATGACATGACGAGAATTCCTCAACTATTGACGTATTGACCGATCTCCCTCTCTCTCGGTCTGTCTATCTAGCTGTCTGTCCGTCTGTCTATCTGTCTGTCTGTATCGCCTTGATCTATCACCGAGGATCTATTTGGTGGTGATTCTGCCAAAACTCTTCATTTCCATTGAATTCTAATATTGATTTTTGCAATCAGTTTTATTTAGTTATTCCATCAGTCTGTTGTTGTCGTCGTCGCCATATGGGTGTCATTCTCTCTGTCTGTCCATCTGTCTGTCTGTGGACTATACCCAATCCAATAGTTCTGGGGGGCTGCTGTCGTCATTCTGCCATAAACATTTCGCACTTTGGTTGTTGCCCCAACGCCCCTCACCGCCCACGCCTCCTCGATTTCGACGTTGCATTCTAATGGTGAAATCGATGCGATCGTCAGAGGCGAGGAGGACTTCAATGGGGGGCGAGGTAGGTGGTTGTGGCAGTACAATGGGGTTGAGGATGATGATAATGATGAAGATGATGAAGATGATGATGATAACGACGACGGTGATGATAATGACGATGATTAGGCTGAGACTAACACTTTATACATATCGAGTATAATTTGAAGATTTGTTGACATTTGACGAGAGCGCGAAAATGCAAATTCAAGTGACGACTGAGAGGGTAGAGAGAGAGAGAGAAGGAGAGATGAATATAGAAAGAGAAAGAGAGAGAGAGAGATAGAGAGAAGGATTGTCATACAGGAAAAAAACGAGAGAGAGAGAGATAGATGCAGAATAGAAGAGCGTGAGTGAATTGAAAGAGTAATTGAAAGTACGTGCAAGTACTCGAAATGCATTTGGCTAATTAGCATATTCATCGGCAAAGTCAACAAACGCCAAATACATCGCTACAGGGCTGACGACAACAGCTTTGTCGACAACGTTCTCGACATCGACGTCGTCATTGCTGTCGTTGTGGTTGTTGTGGTTCTTTTTGTTGTTATTATTGTTATTGGTTTTGTTGGAATGAGCTGAGCCAACGATGAGGCAATTTATAAGGGTAGATATTGACAGTGATTAACGTAGACAGCTGAGGCCGACCGACGGACGGGTTGATGGAGAGACAGAGGGGCAGATAGAGGGGAAGATAGACGAACAGATAGGCGAACAAAGGGACAGACAGACGGACGGACGATATTGAGATCTGTTCCACGGTTTCCCACTTGTGCCCGACTCGAGTGAACAAATATTTAATATTCTATTGAGAATCCGACTGGAAGCCATCCATTTCAACGACTTGAGTGCGGGGCGACATCGAATGCTCCGACGACATCTCTCGGAGCCACGCCCCAATCGCGCCGCGCACCGCCCAAGTGGCTCCATTCCATTAATCCTTCCATTGAGTCGAGACGCTCGCTGAAGGTGTCGACCAGCGACAGCCTCGATACGGCTTCGGCGACTTGAGGCCCAACCCCTTCAGATCGATGGCTTGAGGCCCAACCTCTATATAGCGATACTTGAGGCCCAACCCCTTAATATCGTTGACTTGAGTCCATGGGCCACATAATCGAGTGTGATGATTAGCATGTCTGTAAACAAGAGGCTGCATATTTTAGCACTTCATGTAATCATATGATAAGTTTGCGATTGTAATAAGTTCACATCTCCTTTCGCTTCTCTCAATGTTCTTCTATCCATTCTATCCTCTTATTTTTATCCTCTCCTTTCACTCCTCTTATTGTTCTCCTCTCCTTTCGCTTCTCTCTCTTTCTCTCCTCTTCCCTTCGCTGATTCCTTTGTGCGCCCATTGCAGACGAGCCGGAATCGCAGATCCAGAGATTCTACAAGGAGAAGGACGTCTTCCTCACCGGCGGCACAGGATTCTTCGGCAAGAGTAAGTGGAAGAGATATTCATCATCGTCATCACTATCATCACTATTATTTTGTTAATCATTTTCCTAATTCCAGTCATCATCGAAAAGTTGCTGCGCGTCACCGAGGTGGGCCACATCTACCTGTTGATTCGCAACAAGAAGGGCAAAGACGTCTACGCTCGCATCGATGAGCTCTTCGATGACCCGGTGAGTGATCGACGAGGATCACTCAATGTCCCTCATTCGCCCCGATTTCTCTCATTCGCCTCGATGTCCCTCATACGCCATCCCCATTTCACTAACGTCCTTCGTTTCGATTCTTTGATTCGCAGATTTTCGACAAACTAAAGAAATGCAATCCCAAGTATCGATCGAAGATCACCATCATCAGTGGCGATTGCTCGCTGCCGTCGCTCGGTGTTTCGCCCGAGGAGCGCGAGATCCTCAAGGAGAACGTGAACATCGTGATCCATGGCGCGGCCACCGTGCGATTCGATGAGAAATTGAAGATGGCCATCGCCATCAATGTGAACGGCACAAAGGAGATCCTCAAACTAGCCAAAGAGATTGTTCACCTGAAGGTAGGTTATTTTTAAACGATATAATAAAGTAGACTATCGGAAATTTTCTTCTGTTAGGCCGTTGTTCACGTGTCGACCGCCTTCGCGCACTGCAACCACAAACACATCCAGGAGAAATTCTATGCGCCGTCGATTAGCGGCGAGAACGCCTGCCGCCTCGGCGATTGCCTCGATGATCACACGCTGAACAACCTGACGTCGACGATCATCGCTGGCTACCCGAACACGTACACATTCACGAAGGTCCTGGCCGAGAACATCGTCCAGAACAACGCAGACCAGCTGCCGGTGACCATCTTCCGTCCGGGGATCGGTGAGTTTTCATCTCTCCTCCTATGATTATTGATTGATTGTTTCCATTCGCGTCCACCACTCAGTGATAACGACCTACAAGGAACCGGTGGCTGGATGGATCGACAACATGTATGGGCCGTGCGGCATCATCGTTGGCATCGCAGCCGGCGTGTTGCGCGTCTTCAGCGGGAAGGTCGGCAACAAGGCGCACATGGTGCCCGTCGATCTGAGCGTGAACGCGTTGCTGGCCAGCGCCTGGGATATAGCGAGGAATACGTGAGTTCATCATCAATAAGTTTTCAGGAACTGGAATTGTAGGAATTGTAGTGAAGGTAAAAAAATGGTAGTAGAAGATGATTATCCTAATTTCAATATGAAAAGAGAACAAAACTAAAAATTTGGAACTTGAAAAAATTTTGAAAAATCGTAGTAAATTTTAATTCATTCGAATTGCAGTGAATCATGAACATAATCGTAATGGAAGACAATTTTCTTACGCAAAAAATTTAATTTAATATGAAAAACGAAGAAATTGCAATAAAAGACATTTGGAAAATTCGTAGTAAATTCTAATTCAAGCAAAGTTGTATTGAAAAACAGAAATTGTATTGAATAATTAAAAAATAGTAAAAATAATAGTAGTAGAAGACAATTTTCCTTAGGAAACAAATAGAATGCAATATGAAAAAAGAAGAAATATTACTAAAAATCTTTTGGAAAAATCGTAGTAAATTTAAATTCAAACGAATTGTAGTGAATAATGAAAAAATAATAGTTTTAGAAGAAAATTTTCCTCAGTATAAAGTGGAATTCAAGAAGAAAAAAAAAAGAAAAAATATTACTAAAAATCATTTGAACAAATCTTACTAAATTTGAATTAAAATGAGTGAAACGATGAATGATAAAAAAATAGTAGCAAAAATAATTTTTCTTAGCAAAATTCAATATGAAAAATTAAAAATGTAAAACAGAAAAACAGTTTTCTGAAACCAAAAAAAGGTGGAATTCAATATGAAAAATGAAGAAATATTACTAAAAATAATTTGAACAAATCTTAGTAAATTTTAATTACTTAAAACAAAGTGCTACTGAACTATTTTCAAAAAAACCTACCAAATTCATTGGATCATTCTAAAATACGAACCCTTTGACTGAGACCTTGAAGATTAACGGAGATTCTCCCACTCGTTGCAGCTACGACTCGCCGCCCATTTACAACTACGTCCCCGACGCTGACAACATGGTCACGTGGAAGGAATACATGCAATTCGGCTTCGATTTCGGCGTCACGATCCCGTTGCGCAAATCGATCTGGTATCCGTGCTTCACGATCGTGCCCACTGTGTGGCAATATCAGATCCTCTCGTTCTTCTATCACACGCTCCCCGCCATCGTGATGGACTTCCTGCTCCTGATCATTGGCAAGAAACCAAGGTGAGCTGATTAAAATTCATCACAAAATTGATTTCTAATTCCCACCTCACTTAATATTGTTTTCTAATTCATTCCTCACTTATCATTGATTTCTAATTCCCACCTCACTTAATATTGTTTTCTAATTCATTCCTCACTTATCATTGCTTTCTAATTCCACACTCATTTAACATTGATTTCTAATTTCCACCTCCCTCGTGACAGGATGATCAAGATCTACCGCAAGATCCACAAGTTCTGCTCGGTGATGGAATACTTCAGCTCCAATGACTTCAAGTTCGATAACGACAACGTGCGGAGTCTGTCCGCGAAGTTGGTGGGACGTGATCGGGATCTCTTCACGTTCGACATGCGTTCGATGGACTGGCACGAGCTCTTCAAGGTCAGCCTCACCGGCCTGCGGATGTACGTGGTCAAAGATGATCCCGCCAACATACCGGAGTCACTGAAACGATACGGCAGGTAGGAAGCGACTCCCTACAACAACAGCACCCTGTATAAAACCTATCTAATCTATCTCCCTTCCAGGCTAAAGGTTCTGCATTACTCGACCCTCTTCATCATATACTCACTGGTCTTTGCCGGCCTCTATCTGCTGTTCAAGTGTATATTCCTCTAGATCCCATATGTTATGTCTACCAAATTCCTTATCTTATATATATAATTTCGCAAATACATATCCCATTATGGTAGGCTTAGGTGTTAAGTAACTTGTGGACTCACACAAAAACACACACATATGTACAAGTGTACTACGCATGTGTGTGTGTGTTAAGTCGATATAGTATGGATATATGTATGGATAACCATGCTTTTAAGCTTAGCACATGTTTCGGTTACCTTTCTAAGGCAATAATTCTGGTGTACAAAGTATTTAGGTTTAGTTGCAAGTAAGGTTTAGATGCAAAATAAATGCGTTTATACAGTATTTGAGATCGGTGAGAAATCAAAGGTGTTTCATTTTTTTAGTGGAATATTATATTTCATTTCAGATGGAAACTTACTTTTTTCAGACTATTTTTGGTAATATACAGGCATAAGTGTTATGCGAATTTTCGTCATCCGAGTTTTAAATTTATTGAGGTCGAATATGAAAATGCTGATATATTACTTAGAGACGATACAAAAATTCTATCAATACACTAGGACTATTTTCTAGTTTTCATTTTGGGTTATTAAACAATTTTTCACTGTAAAAAAATATTATAAAATTAAAGTAGAAAGGAAATATGATTATAAAATTAAAGTAAAAAGAAAAAATGATTACAAAATTGAAGTAAAAAGGAAAATCATTATGATTCCTGAAATAAGGAAAACTTATTATAAAACTAAAATAGAAAGGAAAAAATAATTATAAAATTCAAGGAGAAAAAATTATAAAAAATTAAGGTAGAAAGAAAATATTATTATAAAATTAAAATAGAAAGGAAAAATTAGTATGAAAATTATTAATTAAAAATTATTATGAATTTCAAGAAAAAAGAAATATAACATTAAAAGAAAAATGATTATAAAATTTAAAAAATGGAAAACTTATTAAGTAGGTATTTAAGGTATTTAAGTAGAAAGAAAAAATTATTATAAAATTAAAGAAAACAAAAAAATAATAAAATTTAAAAGAAAGGAAAAGTAGAAAGGAAAAATTTTCAAAGAAAGTAAAAATTGTAAATCAAAATTTTTGTCTTCGGTCACAATGATTCTTAATGCGACGTCGGCTCAAATCCCAAGCAGTTGGGAATCCCTGCCCATTGTTGATTGAAGTAATTCGAGCATCCTGGAGCTGAACTTCAGAATTATGACATCAAACGACTCTCAATTATTGTACTTGCGCAAAAGGGATAGAGCGAGAGCGACCAATAGAGAGGGAGAGCGAGACCGAGAGAGAGAGAGAGAAAGAGGGATAGTGAAAGTGAGGGAACGAGAGAGAGAGAGCACATCGCCCATAGGTTGTTCTCTCGAAATTAAAATTTGAACATGAAATGCACCTCGGGGAAATGCATGGATAATGAAATACAGACGCTGGCCTTCGAACACACGCACACGCACGCACACACGCACACGTACACATGCATCCTCTCCAGCTTCGGCCGTTTAGCTTCCGTTCCCGAAACGACTTCCGGAGCGTCGTCGGGTCGAGAGCGAGTTCCTGACGAAGGGAACGAGAAGGTCTAACGCAGGAGAGCCGAGAGCAGATGGAATGAGATGGAGGGATGGAGAGAGAGGGAGTGGAATGAAGAGAGGGATTGGGGTGAAGAGAAAGAGTGGGATGGAGAGAGAGGGGGAGATTGAGAGAGTTTGTGAGAGAGCGAACAAAGCGCAGAAGCTGAGGAGATCCATCGAAGGAAGCTCTCAGAGGACTTTTTCGAGGGATGCTCTCACCGGATGCTTTCAAAGGATGTTTTCAAAGGTTGCTCTCATCGGATGCTCTGAAAATATTCTCTCAGTATTGAAAATATTCTCTCGCCGGATGCTCTGAAAAGATTCTCTCTTCGGATGCTCTAAAAAGTTTCTCTCTTCGGATGCTTTGAAAAGATTCACTCAGAGGAAACTTTCGAAAAAAAAAAAATTGTTCTCTCTCGATGTCGAAATTGCTCCAATTCCCGCAACAAAAGCCTTTGCGAGGGTTGTTTGTGTCCTCGGAAGCGACGAGACTGGGGCCAGGACCACGACCAGGACAACACAAACAACAACAAAAAACACTACGACACAAACAAAAAACAAAAGACAAGAAGCACTACGACAACAACAACAAGCACTACGACGACAACAACAACAAACACTATGACAACGTCAACGATGACGACAACGGATGACGACAACGAAACGCCAACGAAAACGCGACAACGGATCGGGTCGGGTCGAGACGAACAAGGACGAGAACGAGCAGGACGAGGGAATTAATGTGGAGGCATGTGCTGGTCATAAAGTTGTTTGTTATTCTTCTCGGTATTTGAATTTTGGACGAAATCGAGTTTGGAGCGCGTTCAGTTTGCGCGAGTTCGCTGGAGCCGCCAGCAGCAAAGCAAGAGCAAGCAAGAGCTCTCGGACATAATCAGATTTCATAAGAAGGTTACGTCGCGTTACGTTACCTTACGTTGTATAACGTAACGTTTCCTTACGTAAGTTGAGTTACGCCACCTTACGTCACGTAACGTTTCCTTACGTCGCTTTACGTTTCCTTACGTAACGTTACGTTACCTTACGTTGTATTACGTTTCCTTACGTCGTGTTACGTTTCCTTACGTCGCGTAACGTTTCATTACGTAAGTTGAGTTTCGCCACCTTACGTCACGTTACGTTACCTTACGTCCTTACCTTACGGCGTGTTACATTTAATTACGTCGCGTTACGTTACCTTACGTTATCTTACATCGTGTTACGTTACGCCCCGTCTCGTCGTCTGGCCGTCTTGGCCGAATCCGCTCGGTTCGACCGGTTCTGTTGCTGACCAAGTGGAAGCGTCCAACAGCGTCTGGAACAGAAGCCGAATCCGCAACCGAATCCGAATCTGAGTCAAACTCTTTGTCTCCATGTACGTGTGCGGTGGTATTAGTGTATATGGCTGTGTGTGTGTGTGTGTGAGTTCATTTGCGTGTTCGGGCGCTCGTCGTCGTCGTTGTTCCTTCATTCAATTTTTTGTTTTTTTCACCTCCTCCCACTCGTGCCTTCTCATTCGCTCCCATCCCGTTGGTCGCACTATGGAAAATTTCTCTCTCACTATTTTACTATATCACCATCTCTATCTCTCCATCTTTCTCTCTCTATCACACTATCTCACTATCCCTCTTGGTTGTATCCTTTTTCGCGAGATAATTATTTACGTCCCCCCCCCCCCCTCGCTCTTTGTTTCCGCATAATAATATTTTAAATTAATTACAAGAAAAATGCGCGAGACGAGGCGACGACGACGACGATGTTGATGACGATGACGACTGCGAGGCGAGTGCATGTGTATGTGTGCGTGAGTGTGTTCATGTGTGCGTGAGTGTGTTCATAGTGTGGGGAGGTGGTTGTGTGTGTGTTTGGAGTAAAAAGGGGGGCGGATGGCGGGCGCTGGGGGGTGTGGCTGAAGTGAAATAAAGAGATTAGAAGGACGCAAGTAAAGTGCATTAGTGTGACTTCCTATGGATGCTTCTTCCACTTCTTCCTCTTCCACTTCTTCATCCTCTTCTTCTTCTTTTGCTGCTGTTCATGTTCATTTCCATGTTCTCCATGTTATCTTTTACCCAATGTTGTTGTTATTGTTGTTGTTCACTTGGTAGTGATGTCGATATAGTTTTTTTTGTTTGTTTTTGCTTTTTTGTTATGGATGTGAATGCGCCGTGGTTATTGTTATTGTTGTTGTTGCTATTATTATGGTTTAGTGTGGTAATGAAATTAAAGTGCATAAAACTAGATAAGTGAAAACCGGATTCAGGATATCCAGGATATGCAAGGACATTACACAAACAAATAAACACTAAAGGACTTTACTACAAATGGAAGCATATTCGCACAAAGAAAATGAGGGCGAGGGAGGGAGAGGGTCAAAGCGGTGAAAGAGAGGGCGGAGTGAGAAAGAGATAGAGAGCTCTACAAACGGTCTGCTCAAAACGTGAAGAACCTCTCTGTGTATTAGTTGGAGTCCTTCAAACATCGATTGAAAGTTTTTCATAAAAAGCCGGTCATTTGTGGGATGTTGAAATGAGGATTTAAATTTAGATTTATATGAGGATTTAAATGAGGAAATTAATGATAAATCAAATTATGATTTAAAATATGATTTAAATGAGGATTTAGAAGAGGATTTAAATGAAGAATCAAATGAGGATTTAAATGAGGATTTAAATGATAAATCAAATAATGATTTAAATGAGGATTTAAATGAGGATTTAAATATGGATTTAAATTGGGATTTAGATGTGGATTTTAAACTAGGATTCACTCTTCCTCATTAAATGATTTCACCTTAGCTTTGATAAACCTGTTGAGGTCATCGAATTCCGATCCGAAAGTTGTCTAAAAAATACAAAGTATAAGAACATAGTATATTAAAATACATGGTATATTAAATAACATGGTATATTAAAAAATACATAGTACTATATAAGGATAAAGCGATCACCACTCTGTCTGCCCCATTAACCAGAGGAGTTCATTTTTATGCCAACGTTTCTTGCGATCCGACGATTTGCATAAATCAAATCACAACTCCTTATGTGATATTATTTTTAATGGAGCATCCGAGCATAAACTCGAACGACTCTTCAAAACCACGAGACGGGGGCACGTAGAGGGGGCGGTGAGCGTTCAAATCAAGGATTTATATCCGTTTATTGTTGTGCGTCTGGACGCGAATTCGACCCCCATTTATTGATATAATAAAATTTAAATACATGTGTGTATCGTCACGCCCAGCTCTTATTATTATTATGATATCGTGGTGAGGTGAGGGGCGAGACGAGGGGCGGGGTTTCATGAGGACTCTGGGTTGTTTGTGGAGACTGTGGGGCGACTGTTGTAATTTGAAGCATAGACATTCCCCAATGCTCCATCCGAAATATCTATATAAATAACGCAGGAATATTTGATGGAAGCACGGATGGCGAATAAAGACATGTATGCAGCAGATGAAGGAAAGGGAGGGGGTGAGACTGGAAGAAAGAGGGAGAGAGAGGAAGAGAGGGGAAGAGAGAAGTAGAGAGGGCAGGAAGTGAGAGGGAGACAGAGAGTTAAAGAAGGCAGGAAGTGAATGGAGGCTAAAGAGTGAGTGAAGGACGAAGAGACAAAGGGAGAAAAGAGTAAGGGAGACAAAGAGTAAAGGAAACAAATAGGAAGAAAAAAAGGAAGACCGAGAGAGAGAGAGAGAGAGAAGGAGATGGAGGGAGTGAGAGGGGAGACAGCTCAGACAGCTCCTCGGGCTGTTCGCCATAACTTGTTATTTATATTCAGCAACGATGTGAAGGTCCATTGAAACTAATATGAACTCGCCAATGCCCCGCCCCTTCTCCCCGGAATCCTTCATCCGGGTCCAAGGATAGCGATGATGATGAGAATCAATGGGATAACGATAATGATGATTATGATTATGATAATAATGTTGATGATATTGATGATGGAATGAGCAACCCTTAATATTTATTGAACAATAAAATCAATAATAATAATAGAGCGAATAATGTTTATTGCAATATAAGTTCATATTAAAACACAAACACAAGCACATGAACTACACATACATACATTCATACACACACACACATTCATACATACACACATTCATAAAAAAAAATAAAAAAATACAAACATACATACATATTCATTCACATTTATTCACCCACAGACATTTTTATACAATTCACTGCATTCGCTTTAACGCATACATTTCAAGCTTCACATGATATGTTTCTGTGTGTTTGTGTGTGTTTCGTCGACTGATAACGATTATTTGTGATTTCGATATTTTGTTACATTTTCCTCATTTTTTTTGCTTCCTTTTTGAAATGAAAAGAAGAAGATGAAAACAATTTCCAAAAATAACAAAAAAATGAAGAAAAATAACAAACAAAAACGAAGAAAAATAACGAAAAAAAGAAGAAAATTAAAAAAACACGAAGAAAAATAACAAACAAAAAACGAAAAAAATAACACGAAAATGATTTCCAAAAAAAGAAGATGGAAGGATAACAAAATCCGAAAAGAAAATGAATTCTCGCCAAATCAAAACCGTGATTCACGAGAGTTCGTTTGACGTGGGAAGACATAAATTCCAGCTGCAGGCGGTTCTGAGGGATGGTGGGGAGGCCATTGAGGGGGGAGGCCATTGAACAGGGAGCAGGGAGGTGGGGGTGAAATGTAGGCAAAGAAATCCCTCATCGAAACTGACATTTCCATCCTGATAAGCTTTGCCTCGTCTCTCTTTCTCCGACTGAAACATTAATGCGTCCACGTTATTTCGATTGCGAAGAAACGTGGGAAGGAGAGGAGAAGGAGAGGAGAAGGAGAGAAGAAAAAGGCTAAATGAGAGGCTTCGATCGGCATGAAAGAGAAGTGAAGTGGGGGAAGAGAGAAAGAAGTGGGGAAAGAAGAGGGAAAGAAGAGGGAAAGAAGAGGAAAAGAAGAGGAAAAGAAGAGGGAAAGAAGGAGGAAACGAAGAGGAAACGAAGAGGGAAAGAAGAGGGAAAGAAGAGGGAAAGAAGGAGGAAACGAAGAGGAAAAGAAGAGGTGTAGGAGAATCTCTTTGAGTCGAACTATATCCAATAACTTTTAATTGAGAGTGAAAATTGAGAGTGAAAACGATGGAGCAGGAGGAGATTTTAGGATCTCTCTCTCTCTCTCTCTCTTTCTCACTCTCCTCCCCCCACTCAGAAGGAAAACGATGTCTTCATGATGGCTCGTGTCAAGCGATCGGAGTTCATTGAGATCCTCTGACAGCTTCATTCTCAGAGAGGGCGTGTCCCGCCCTGGTCCTTTATGCCGGACAAAGGTCTGGATTCGAGCATGATCCTGCGGAAAATATCCTGGCTCGATGATGAATGACTCCACTTTGTTGCAGGCCCTCAAGGCTGGTTGGCATCGACGCTTGACCCCTCCCCGCACTTCACTGATCCCTTTTCTCACTTCTCTGCTCCCTCTCAGCTCCTCTCCATACATCTCCACCCCCCTCCAACCTTCACCTTCACCTCCCCACAACTGTGGATTCTTCTTCCTGTTCTGGGTTTTTATGCTTTCGCTTTTATGACGGAACAACAAGTCCATTCATTAAACCATTATGTCGTGTGCATGTCTATGTGCATGTGTGTGTGGGCGCAACTACACATGTATTGTTCACACAAATATACATAGATATACAGGCTAGATAGATAGATATCTCTCTCTCTCTCTCTGGCGCAATGTCAAAGGATTAATTGTAGGCGGCAACATTTCATAGTCCTTCATGTTGAGAATTTACTGGGCACCTTTTTTTTTGTCCAATGGACTCGATATATTATACTTTTATTTTATTTTATGATCACAAGAAAGCGAAACCAGCAATGGTAGCCGGAGGGGGGGAGGGAAAGGAGCAGCAAAACAATGGCTGGGACGAAGAGAGTCTAAAATAAGTGCTTAAAGTAAAATGATGTCGTTCGTTCGTTCGTTCGGCGTGCGGGAAAAAGTGTAGCAGCTGCATCCTCAATCCTTACTTATCCTGCTCTGCCGACGCCCCTCTTTCTATTTCCTTGTCCTCCTTCTCTTCCATACTCTCCTTCTCTTCCTTCTGTCCTCTTCCTTCTCTCCTTCTTCCCTCCTACGCTCGTCTGCTTTCTTTCCATCTTCTTTCCGTTTCTTACCATTCGGGCGATGTTATTTTTCCTCCTTTTATTTATCCTTCTCATCGTCGTCGCTGTCGTTGTTTTTTCACTTTTTGTTGGTATGATTGAGTACTCTCTCCCTCTCTCTCTCCCTCGTCCCCTCTCGTTCCCTCGTTTCGTGTCGCTCGAACTCTCGCGAAACTCTCTCTCACTCTCTCTTCCCCTCACTTTCTCTCGTCACTGACGTCTGCTCTCGCTCTCGCTCTCTGTCGATCTCCCTCTTTCCCGACCTCGGAATAAATGTATTCGTGGGCCGCTCGCGAAAGGATGGCAAGGAGTCCTCGTTCCCCTCTCTCCCTCCTTCCTTTCGCCTCGAGGTGGGCGAACGAGAAAAACAACTTTAGTACTGCGGCACGGTTCGCTCACGGCTCTGCTCCGCATCCATCGACAGCATCCCGAAGGACGAATGATAGAAGAATGAGTAGCAAAGAGAGAAGGATGGAGGTGAAGTGGGGAGAGAGTGGGTCGTTTTTGTTGTTGGATAAAGGACTTGAAACATTGTATTCGGTGAATGCGAGCGAATCGTTGAATCGCGTCGCTCGTCCTTCGTCGGTTCGGTCGGTGGCTCGTTCGTAGAGGGTTCGGTCGAGGTTCGGGGGGTTCGTTCGAGGTTCGTTCGTTGGTTCGTTCGGGGGGTTTCTTTCGGTGGGGTTCGTTCGAGGGGGTGCGTTCGGGGTTTGTTCGAGGTTCGTTCGGGGAGGTTTGTTCGAGGTTCGTTCGGGACTTCGTTCGGAAGTTCGTTTGTCGTTCGTTCCTTGTTCGGGTGTTCGGACGAAAGAAGCCCACGGAGGCAGTGACGTCGCGGCGGCACGAATGAGAGAGCGAATGAGAGAGAGATAGATCGAGATGGAGCTGCTGGAGCCATGGAGCACTTGTGTATTCTGCGATGATTGGTTTCAGTTATTGAGAGGGAGTCGATGCAGTAGGATGGATTTTTGGATGCTGCCGTCGTCGTTGTCGTCATCGCCATCGTCGTCGCCGCCGTCGCTGCTCCCATTCGGTGAACTTCGCTGTCGACGCCACTGTCATTGCCGCGCCATCGAGTGACATTGCGAACTGTAGCGCCATTTTTTTTTTATTATTGTTGTTGTGATTGATTTGACGACGACGGACAACGTCAACAACAACAACAACCAAAACGACGACCACGAACACGGACGACAACGAAATCTGACGACGTTAGTGTATAGGAATTAGTTGTTGTTGCCTCCTCCGAAATAGTGAAGCATTTGAGATTCTGTATTCGATTGTGATTGTGTTCTGAGGGCAGAAGGGGACGAAGGTTCTATTTGTCGGTTCGTCCGTCGGTCGGTCGCCCCTTCGTTATGTGCGATTGTGTGCGTTGTAGTGTGATTGTTTGTGTGTGTGTGTGTGTATGTGTGTGTGTGTGTGAGAGAGAGTATCCGATTTTTGTGTATTATTTAAAGTGTGTGCTGCAAGGAGCATCCGTCGATGCATCGGAATCCGGATCGGGATCAGCATCGTTTTCGTTCGGGTTTCAAAACGAATCGAATTGAATTGAATCGACTCGAATTGAATCAAATTGAATCGACTCGAAATGAATCAAATTGAATCGAGCGAAAAGAATTGAAATCGAGCGAAAAAAATCTAAGTGAAGTGAAGATTGAATCGAAGTGAAGCGAAATTAATACGATCGTTATTTTTCTCCCTTTCGGCAGTGAAACGAAATCCTCAATAAATACTTGTTAATGACATTTGAAGCAGAAATATAATTCAGCGGAAAGAGGAAGAGAACGAGAAAGACGAGGACAAAGAAGAGAAAGTAGAGGAGAAGAAGAGAACGAGGAAGAAGAAGAGAACGAGAACGAAGAAGAACAAAACTCAGACCGACCGAAGTGAAACACGAACACGAGTCGATTCGAGTCGTGAGAACGAGGGACGAAGTGCGAAAAACGAGGGAACGACGAAACGAGTCCCGAGATAACCTAGAAATTGCAGTGCGTTCGTCTCGCTCTCTCTTTCTGTCTCTATCTATCACTCTCCCACTCACACTCTCGTTGGGTGTAAGTGAGTGTGAGTGAGTGTGTGTGTTTGTGTGTGCCCGCGCAATACATGCAGGAAACGCGATTTTCGTCGTCGCTGCATCTGGAAATCGCGGATCTCGGCCCCGATTGCACATCACAAAATCAAAGGTAAGAAATGTCGCCGCCGTCCTCTACTTCCTGCATCCTTCATCGTCCTCTTCCTCCCACCATCCTTCGTCCTCCTCCTCCTCCCTGCATCCCTTCCTTTTGTGCCTCAATTTCCCTCGTCCTTCTTCTGGATTTATTTCTTTTCGCTTTTCCTCCTTTCGCTCCACTCCACTCCACTCCACTTCGGAAATGCCTCACGTTGATTTATGCCCTAAGCTGCCCATTTGCCCCTCCCCCCAAAAGCATCGTCTATCGTCCTTCATTTCGCTTTGCTCCACCTCCTTCACTCTTTTGGTCCACCTCCTTCACCTTACCCCTTTGGTCCAGCCACCCCTTGAACTTCACCACCCCTCGGTCAAACCCTCCCCGACCCCCGGAGACTCCCCCGAGACTCCCCCGAGACCCCCCGCCGAAGGCAGGCGAGGAAAATGCTTCGGATAAGAGCGCGGCCAGCCTGGATTTGAATCGCTCTGTGTTTGAGTTTCTCTGTGTTTGTGTAGGTCAGAGGCGGGGTGTGGGGGAGGAGGTCGGGTGTCGGAAATCACCTTTCGGCTTCTGTGCAACTGTGTGTGTGTTTGTGTGTGTGTATGTACACCGAATATTGGCAATTGAATGTTTTCGCTTTGAGCCCGCGCTCACCTCCAGAATTCTCTCGCCCACCATCGTCTCTTTCTTTCTCACTCTCCACACACACCTCCCCATTCCTCCGTCATCGACATCGGCATCGGCATCCATTTCCTCATCTCATCTCTCTCATCACCTTCCACTCCCCCCCATCCACGCCCACTCTGACGGTCTCCACGAAATTCCGAATCGCGAAACGTCGTCTTTTCCAAATCTTTGCCAACGTTGGTTTTGGTGCTTTTTTTTCTTATATTTTCTTGTTGTTTCTTCATATATTTTCTTGTTGTTCTTATATTTTCTTATTGTTCTTATGTTTTTGTTTTTGTTCTTATATTTTTCTGGTTTTCTTTTTTTCCACTATTGTTGTTATTCTTATATTTTCTTGTTTTTCGTATATTTTCTTGTTTTCTTTTTATTTTATTTTTTTTTTGTTTTTCTTGTATTTTCTTGTTTTTCCATATATTTTGTTGTTGTTGTTGCGACTGTCTAGTTGTGTTGGTTGTTGTTGTTGATGTTTTTATTCACTATCGGAATTTTCGCAAATTCTCATTTTTTCACCTTATGATTTGTTGTTCTTTCGTCTTCCTCCACTTCCCCCTTTCTGCTTTCAAACGTCTTCACCTTTTCCCAACCTCTGCCGTTTTCCACTAGGCTCAATCTGTTTTCTCTCTCTCCCTCTCTCTTTTCCCCATTTCTCTCTCTCTCCTTCTTCTCCAACGAACAACAACGCAAAGGCTTCCGCAGAAACTCGGCTAATATTTGTCTTTGCCGCAAGAGTCCGAGTGTGAGAGAGAGGCGGAGAGTGAGAGAGAGATCTTTGTGTGTATGGGTTTGTGATGAACGAGAGAGAGAGAGAGTGGGGGAGAGGGCGGGAATGGGGGAGTGAGAGGGAGAGAGAGCCGTACTCAGAGATTTAGCCTGCGGATTTAGATTTAGAGTTTGAATTGATTACGATATCAAGAGTTTGTTGTTTTTCTTCTCCTTCTTCTCGCTCTCTTACTCTCTACCTCTCTGTCTCCCTCTCTCTCTCACTTCCTGTGTTTTCCTTTCCAATCGCTCGCTCTCCTTTCCATCCACAGCTTCCGCTCTTCTCACCTTGGGCATCGCCGTCCGTTGCTTTTTCTTCTCCTTCGTTGGCTTCTTTTTCTTCTTCTTTATTTCTATCGGGTGGTCCAAACTCGAACCTCGAATCCCAAATCTCAAAATCCCTTGCGTTTGTTTTGCAATCTTAGCCGTGGTGAGTGTGTATTTGTTTTTCCTGTCCAAACAAAACACAGTGGCGACCAACAAAAATCAGTTACGCTCTCGAAAAGTCTTTCAATCGCAATTTCAAATCAGTTATTCAATTCATTCAAATAGTTGAAATTCAAATAGCTCAAATAGTTGTTATTCAATTCTAAAAAAAAATTAATATTTTCAAAAAAAATGTTTTTAAAAATTGAATTTTGAAGATAAATTTCTTTGAACAAAATCGAATTGTTTAAACAAAATCGAATTATTTTAAGAAAATCAAAATTTTTAAGAAAATTAACTTTTTTGTTTAAAAAATCTAATTTAGTTATCAAATTAAAATTGTACCTAAAATTTAATATAACAATTAAAAAATAACAATTTAAGATTTATTGGATTTGGGGAAAAATAATGTCAAGTTTTTATAAAAGAAATGTAAATTTTGCAAAAAAAAATAATTTTTTGAAACAAATATAAATTTTTGAAAGAAATGTAAATTTTGGAAAAACTTAAATTTTGAAGAGAAATTTTGGAAAAAATTGAATTTTTGAAAGAAATGTAAATTTTGGAAATAAATTAAATTTTGGAAAGAAACATAAATTTTGTAAAAAATTTACTTATATATCTTTATAAAATTTTAAATGAAATGTAAATTTTGGAAAAAAATTACAATTTTGAAAGAAATATTAATTTTTGTAAGAAATTAAAATTTTGGAAAAAAATTTTAATTTTTGAAAAAAATTAAAGTTTTTGTAAAAAAATAAATTTTTGAAAGAAATATAAATTTTTGAAAAAAATTAAATATTTTTAAAAAACATGCTTTTTGAAATAACTTGAATTTTTATCAATTTCTACATTTCTGATAATTTTAGAAACATTTCTCAAAAATAATACCAACTATCAGAAAGAATGTGTATTAAAAAGAAATACAAAAATGCGTTTCATCGAAACCAAACTCAAAAAGCAATTTCTCCCTTCGCCCTCCAGCCCGAGCCCACGTGGACTTTCCACCGGACGCCACTGTACGTGAGCGTGTCGACAGGCCTAAAGTGTATAATTTTCCTTTATTATAATTAAAAAAAGGCGAACGGGGGGCGAGGGAGACGAAATTGTTTTGTTGACCGGAGCGCAGACGTCTTCTGCCGAGAGACCGAGATCGATGTCGATGTCGAAGTCGATGCCGAGCAGCCGCCGGCAGGAACATTCGATAGAAATGCCTTCGGGCATCCTCCATGGGGTGGGTCGGGAAATAAATTGGGGGTGGAGACAGAGAGAGAGAGAGAGAGAGGGAGAGGATGAGATTGAGAGAGTCAGGTAATGGGCAGATGATGAGAGTGAGCGAGAAGGTGACAGATTCAGCAGCCGTGGACCATTCGTCGATTCGTCACGGGATTGAGGTGGACACGCGTTAGGCGGAGGAGGTGGAGAAGGAGGAAGAGGAGGAGGAAGGAGAAGAGGAGGAGAAAGAGAAGGAGAAGGTGGAGGAGAAAGTGAAGGTGGAAGAGAAGGAACTGGAGTGAGGTGTCATTGGGAGGCGAAGTGGACAACAAAAGGTAGATGGAAAGGGATGAAGGTGGAGAAAAAGGTGGAGAGAAGTGGAAACGGAGGTTGATTCGCTTTCGTTACGTGAAGTGATACTAAATTATTTGTAATAAGCTGTAATGTGCGTGTGTTTGGCTTGATTGTTGACTTTCTGCTGCCACTGTTGTTGTTGTTTTAGTCGTTTTTAGCCATTATTGTTGTTTTTTTTTTCTTTCCCCAAACGTAATTTTTATTTATCCCCCTCGCTCTGCTCTGCATTCGGAGGGCGGAGACGATGAAATTGATTTGTTGCCTGAAAACGTGTTGCGTGGCACATTTTTTCGATTACGGTATTTTTTGTTTTTTGTTTTTTGTTTTTCACCCCATAGTTTTGTTATATTGTTTCTACTCTTGCTGTTGTTGTTTTGTCCAATTTGGTTGCTGCCACTTTTCTTCATAAATCAATCCATTTATTTATTGGCACGATTCGAAAACCTGACGATTAGCTCTTAGTGTGGATGGATGGGGGGGAGGGGGATCTGTTGGGGGGTTGGGGGGTGGTGGGTATTAATATATGTTCGATAATTAAGCGATTACAAAAGCATTTGTCGCAACAGCTTCAGCTACAGGCGTGGCTCAAACAGTGGGACACGGGGCAAATTATTACAAGGAATTCACTTCAGGAGATTTCTCTATTCAAAACTAATCATTTTGAAATTATTTCCATAAAAATAAAAATGTTTTTCATAAAAATAAAAATGTTTTCCATAAAAATCAAAATGTTTTCCATAAAATAAAAAATGTTTTCATTTCAGTTTCATTAACTTTTCATACACTTTCAACGAGGATGATTTGTGAAACTGAAAAATAAATTATTTCTGGGTTAAATTTTTCTTTTTTTTTTCATACCGAAAAATATTTGTATGTTTTTTCCCGTTTCATTAAATTTTTAAAAACTTTCACCATGTATGATTTTTGAATACCGAAAAATTTATTATTTCTGGGTTAAATCTTTCTTCTATTTCCATGTTTTCCCCCATTTCATTAACTTTTCATACACTTTCACCAAGGTTTCTGAAACCTGAAAAATTCATTATTTCTGAGTTAAATTTTTCACTTTTTTAACACCGAAAAATTCTTATTTCTGAGTTCGATTTTGTTTTTCAGTATATGGAATTGAATATTTAATGCATTTAATAAAGAATTCAATGAGTATTTCAATGAGAGAGAAACCTGGTTTCTATACAATGTTGAAAAGTTGAAAAAGTTGGCCGCTGGGGCGTATGAGTGACCACAATTGCAAACAAACAAACAAAAAATATCGGTTCTTGCTCAGAGAATACTAATGAATTGGAAATGAAAACGTTTTGATGATGTTTTCAAATGTTGACCAATTTCGAGAAAGAGTTCAATTTGCTTCCGTGTCCTTTGAGAGAGTCCTGCGGTCAAACTTCGTTGGTCACATGGATGGAAAAAAGGGTGAAAGTTTCACTTTCCTTCTCTATCTCCCTCGCCAGTGCTTTTTTCTTTATCTCAGAATTTCTTTCTCAGTCTCAGTGTTTCCTCGTCCTTTGAAAACGAGGACATTTATTGAATATGAGTGTTTTTTTAGAATATTCACCACATTCTTCACCAATCATCGAGCACAAGAGCCTCGATTTCTATCGATCTTTTGTCTTACATGCATCCATCGACCCTTTCATTCCATCTCCCGTTCCTTTCACTCCATCTCTCGACCCTTTTCCTTCAACTTCCATCCCTCTCCCTCCATCTCCCGTCCCTCTCCCTCCACCTCTTGTCTCCGGATCTCGATCTCTACTCGCACAATCAAAGGAAAGCGAAGACTTTGTGTATGTGCATGTGGAGACAAACTGGCCTTTTAAGCGATTAAATTTAATGAAAAAGCCTCTCTAAATGCTTTCACATCTCTCTCACTCTCACATCTCTCTCACTCTCTCTCTCTCACATCTCCCTCTCTGTCTCTTTCTCACTCTGTGTCTTGCACATTCTCACAAATCGTTGAAGCGTTGCCACCTAAAGGCATACGAGCGTTGCCACTTCACACAAAGGGAGGAGCAGAAAAGGATCCCATTTAGTTGCTCAATTTCAGTTTCACACTTCCGAATCTCATGAAGCAACAACAACAATAACTACAACAAAAATAACAACAACAACAATAACAAAAACAAAAATTACTATAGCAAAAACAACAAAAATTACTACAACAATAACAACAGCTACAACGGTGCCAACAACAAAGTACACAACAACAACCGAAACCAACTATGGTGACAACATAAGCAACAACAACACCAATGACAAGAACAACGACAACAAAAACAAAATTTACAAAAAACAACAAAAACGATACGAACAATTAAATGCGCCTACCGTGAATGGGACAGAGGGCAAAAAGGCAAAAACAACAATAACAACAACAACAACGACAACAGCACAAATGTCAGCCAAGTGAGGAGCAAACATTTACACAAATTCTCCAGAAACAAATATGCAATGCAAGTCACTACTAAAACACACACACACACACACACTCATATATACAAACAGAAAACACACACATAGAAACAGAGCGCACACACACATACACACAAACCACACACACACACAAACTCACTAAGACAACGTCGGGGGGAAAAAAATGCGCACGAGCGGCCGAGACGCATGAAAAAATAATGCATTCAACGTGAAGGATGAAAGAAGAGAGCAGCTGCAGAAGGTGCAAGGGAGAGAGAGACACGAAGGGAGGAAGAGGGAAAGAGACAGAGCGAGGAAGGGGGAAGGAGACGAAGGGAGGAAGGGGGAAAGAGATGGAGAAGGTGGGGACGATGCCGACAACGACGACGATGACGACAAAACATGCACTCAACAACAAAAGGAGGCTCGAAAGAAAGGCAGAAGGATTTCGAGTGGACGAGACGAGAGGAGCCTCGAGAAAGAAAGAGAGAGGGATGAGTGAAGGGGAGGAATGAGAGAAAGGAAGGGTTGAGACAAAGATAGAGGGAGGGAGAGGGAGAGAGAGAGACGAGAGAAAGACAAGGACGGATGTTGGAGCCTCTGTTATTTAGAAGTTACAATGCTCGAGCACTGCAAACACAATTATCACGATTGTTGATGAGAGAGAACGTTGAGAACGAGCTGCAATTCAAAGTGGGCGGCTAAAAGGACAATCGCAGGACAAAGTGTCCATGTGTATGTGTGTGTGGGTGTGAGTGTGCCACGGAGAATGTTTGTTTTAATTTAAATAAATGAGCTACATTCACTATTTTGTTTTATAACATTTTAGTGGAGCGAATTCATCTCTCGATTCACAGAGTCTGGAAGGCAAATTGCTGCGTCGCTTTGGCAATGCATTTAATGCCAGTTAATGTAAACACACACACACACACATTGTCACCCACTGCTTCTATGTGTGTGTGTTTGTGTGAGTTTCCGTGTTGACGCCTTTGCTCGAGGTTCGTTGGCATCTCGGGGCTCAGGCGCTTCCAGCTTCCGTCGTGGAAAAGGAAAAGGAAGGCGTAAAGGAAGGGGAAAGGAAGTGGGAAAGAGGAAAGGGAAAGGAAGAGGGAAAGGAAGAGGGAAAGGAAGAGGGAAAAAAGAGGGAAAGGAAGAGGGAAAGGAAGAGGGAAAGGAAGAGGGAAAGGAAGAGGAACGGAAGGTGGAAAGAAAGACGAAGGGAAGAGTTAAAGCAAAAGGAGAGGAAAGGAAGAAGAGTGTAGTAGAAAGCAGGATAAGGAAAGCAAGAGAGAGGGAGAGGGAGGTAGGAAGGAAGAGTAGTGTTAATTCGCCTTTGAGAAGGATTGGAAGCTTGGCTTTTTGTTTGCACAACAAGGAGCAACAACAAACAAGGAGCAACAACGTGAGCAAGGACCAAACACTTGGCTTGTGTTCGCTTGTGTCCTCGTCATCTGCTTCTCCTCAACCTTGTACAAGGAAGAAGAGGTCCTTGTTTGTTCTTCCTCCTTGTCTCCTCTTCTTCCTTGTTTGCTTCTGCTCCTTGTATTTGCCTCCTTGTCTTTTCTTCCTTGCCGTTTCCTCCTTTTCGTCTCCTCTTTTTCGTCTCCTTCTTGTCGTCTCCCCCTTTTCGCCTCCTCCCTTTCGTCTCCTCCTCCTTTCCGTCTCTTGCCTTCTCGCCCTCTGCCTTGTCGTCATCATTTCTGAGTCATCTTAAATATTATTTGAGTTTTTGATTAAATTGTGTGAACCGATTTTCAATTCAATTCCAACACGCTCGCCATCTGAACGAACCGAAGCAACGACCGGAGAGAAAGAGAAATCTCCTTTGATCCCTTGACAGCTGGGCTTGATTGCAGCCGAGTGCAAATCGTCAGGACGATTCAAAGGTTCAAAACTGAGGCATGCAGGAGTCGTTAATGGACAGAAGCTTCTTGGGCCGAAAGGAAGGATGGATGGAAGGACGAAATGACCTGGCGAGTGCTTGTCGTAAATCACTCCTAGGAGCCATCAATTAATTTACATTTACACGAGCCGAGATCCATCGATTGGGGAGGGTGGGGGAATGAGAGAGAATTATATGGGGAATTAGATAAAACGATATGAGACATGAGAGAGAATGATACAAGGTGTTAGAGAGAGAGAGAGAGAAAGAGATATGTGACGTTAGAGAGAGAGATATGTGACGTGAGAGAGAGAATGATATGAGGTGTTAGAGAGAGAATTCGAAAATAGATGGAGTGGGGAAATCGAGAGATGGAGCTCTGGGAGTTTATCAGGCCAAGGGATCGAACATCGACGCAAAGCATTGCTTGCAAATTCATGAAGATTGCGATCATTTAATTTGAAATTGATCCACTGCAAAGATTTGATTAGTTTTAATCTGAAATCTTTAAAGTACCTTTAATTTGAAAATATTTACAAAATATTTACAATTAACTTCTCTTTCTTTGATTTCAGAATTTTAAATAAAATATCATCGAAAACGAACAATATCAGAGAATATATCAAAAGGGATATCATATGAAAATATTACTTAAATATAATTAATATATAGATAAAGACCGATAAATAAAAATAAAACATAAATATATTATAATAAATCATAAATATAAAATATATTTAAAAAAATATAAAAAAGTGAACAAAAATCTAAATAAAAAATTAATATATCAGTAAAATACATAATAATAATAATATATCAATAAAAATTTATGACATTTGAAATCAGCAAATAATAAAAATCAATAAATATTAAAAATAAATATCTGAACTATTTGGGAACTAAACAACTACTAAATTGAAAAAAAAACACTATCAACATCCTGCGATAACCATGGAAGCGATGAATCCCTTGTTGATCATCTTCCTTTTCATCTCGACAAGATGTCTGAACTCTTCATCTCAGATCGTGCACGGTGAGTGGAGAACAAAAATATATCCTTGATCCGGTTTTATTTACTAATTGTTCTTTTCAACTTAAATAAAATATTATTATTATTTATTTTAAATTTTCTTTGCAAATAAAATATTATGTCATTTCAATTATTAATTTTATTTTTTTCTATTCTGCATTTTTAAAATTTAAATATAATATTTAATTTCATTGCTTAATTTCAATTTTATCTATTCTGAATTTTTTAAATTCAAAACCAGAAAATCATGTTTATTGAATTTTAAAAAATTTCAAATTTTTTCCAAAATTTCTTTGAAATATCTTTTTATTTATTATTTTTAAATTCATTTTCATCAATTTCTAAAAATTTTAACATTTTTTGGTAAAAATTGTTCCAAACTTTTATCCATCTTTTCATTTCTTATTAATTTTTTAGCATTGTTCAATTTCTAGTAATTTTCTTTCCAATTAAAAAAATATATTTTTTTTTATTAAAAATTTCGCTTTCTTCTATATTCAATAATAATAATTTTTTTTGATATTGATATTGTTGATATTATATATTTTTGAAATTTCTTTTTTATTTTTGAATTTTTTTTATTTATTTCCATTTTATTTTATATTCTTGCAAACATTTAAAATAAATGTTGTTTTCATTGTTTAAATTTTTTTCAATTCATAAAGTATTATTGTATTATCTTCTCTTACTAATAAATATTTACCATTCCTCACTTTCTCGCTTCCCATGTCCACCGCCACCCGACTTGGACCACAGATTCCAACTCGCAACTGGATCCGGACCCGGAATTCATCGGCACCATCAACAACGTCACGTATCCGGCAGGACGCGAGGCGATTCTCGCCTGCTCCGTTCGGAACCTGGGCAAGAATAAGGTTGGTCATCATCGTCTATGGGTCATCATCCATGATTCATCAACATTAGACTAAGACATCATTGTTCATCCCATTCATCCTTCCAGGTGGGTTGGCTTCGCGCCTCCGATCAGACGGTGCTGGCGCTGCAGGGACGCGTCGTGACGCACAACGCCCGCATCAGCGTGATGCACGAGGACATGCACACGTGGAAGCTGAAGATCAGCAAATTGCGCGAGAGCGATCGCGGCTGCTACATGTGCCAGATCAACACGAGCCCCATGAAGAAACAGATCGGCTGCATCGATGTCCAAGGTGAGATTTCACATGAGAATTCTAGGTTCACACGAGAGATCTAGGTCCACATGAGAGATCTAGGTTCACACGAGAGATCTAGGTTCACACGAGAGATCTAGGTTCACACGAGAGATCTAGGTTCACATGGTAGATCTAGGTTCACTTGAGAGATCGAGGTCCACATTAGAGTTCTAGGTTCACATGATCAATCGTTTCACATGATTCCCCTTATCGTTGCAGTTCCTCCGGACATCATCAACGAAGAGTCCTCCGCCGATCTGGCCGTGCAGGAGGGCGAGGATGCGACTCTCACCTGTCGGGCCACCGGAAACCCAACGCCTCGTGTCACTTGGCGACGCGAGGACGGCGAAATGATTCTCATCCGCAAGAGCAACAGTCGCGAGCTGATGAAAGGTGCGTTCGTTCGAGGTTGACCTCGAGAGTGATCCTCATGAAGTCATTCAACTCAATTTCATTTCAATTCATTCAAATTCCATTCATTCAATTTCAATTCATTCAATTTCAATTCATCTCAATTTCACTTCATTCAATTTCAATTCATTTCAATTCATCTCAATTTCAATTCATCTCGATTTCAATTCAATTTCAATTCATTCAATTTCAATTCATTCAATTTCAATTCATCTCAATTTCAATTCATTCAATTTCAATTCATCTCAATTTCAATTCATCTCGATTTCAATTCAATTCATTCAATTTCAATTCATTAAATTTCTATTCATTCAATTTAAATTCATTCAATTTCAATTCATCTCGATTTCAATTCATTCAATTTCAATTCATCTCAATTTCAATTCATCTCGATTTCAATTCATCTCAATTTCATTCAATTTCAATTCATATCGATTTCAATTCAATTTCAATTCATTCAATTTCAAGTCATTCAATTTCAATTCATTCAATTTCATTTCATCTCGATTTCAATTCATTCAATTTCAATTCATCTCAATTTCAATTCATCTCGATTTCAATTCATTTCAATTCATCTCAATTTCAATTCATTCAATTTCAATTCATTCAATTCATTCAATTTCAATTCATCTCAATTTCAATTCATTCAATTTCTATTCATCTCAATTTCACTTCATTCAATTTCACTTCATTCAATTTCAATTCATCTCAATTTCAATTCATCTCAATTTCAATTCATCTCAATTTCAATTCACCTCAATTTCACTTCATTCAATTTCAATTCATCTCAATTTCACTTCATTCAATTCTCTCGATTTCATTCAATTCCTTCATCAATGTTCATTCATTCATTTCACTTTCCACTTCATTCATTCTCATTTCAATTTCAATTCGTCTCAATTTCAATTCATCTCGATTTCAATTTCCCTTTGTTTTTCCAGTCGAATCCTACAATGGGTCCTCGCTGAAGCTTCTCCGTCTGGAGCGACGTCAGATGGGCGCCTATCTGTGCATCGCCTCCAACGATGTCCCGCCGGCGGTCAGCAAACGCGTCTCGCTCAGTGTCCAATGTGAGTGAATCAATGCAAATCCTGAAGAAGAACTTAATTTAAACTCTCTCTTCTTCGCTCTCGCTCTCTCTCGCTCTCCTTCTTTCAGTTGCTCCGATGGTTCGGGCGCCGAGCCAACTGCTCGGCACCCCGCTCGGCTCCGACGTCCAGCTCGAGTGTCAGGTCGAGGCATCGCCGTCGCCCGTCTCCTATTGGCTGAAGGAGGCGCGCAGCTCGAACGGCTTCGGCAGCGGGGGCGGGGGCGGCGGTGTGCTGTCGGGAACGAGTCTGGAGGCCGGTCAGCCGGGACCCGAGATGCTGTTGGATGGGTAAGAAAGAAGGAGTCCGATGAAGAGGATGACGGTCTCTTATTGATTGGTTTGTTTCCTTCCTTCCTTCCTTGCAGGCCCAAGTACGGGATCACGGAGAAGCGCGATGGATATCGGGGAGTGATGTTGCTCGTGGTCCGCTCCTTCTCGGCCTCCGATGTGGGCAAATACCATTGTGTGAGCACCAACTCGTTGGGCCGGGCCGAGGGCACCCTGCGCATCTACGGTGAGTCTCCGTTGCATCCTTTGTTTTGAGATCCTTTGAGATCGTCGCTTTATTGGGTTTTTGTGTGATTTCAGAAATCAAACTTCAGTCCGGCGCATCGTCGACCAACGATGATCATCTGAACTTTATTGGAGGTGAGCAGAGATTTCACATTCCTGGTTATTCCAGTCCTTTCCATTTGAATTCCCATTCATTCCTGGTTATTTCCGTTCATTCCTTTTAAATTTCCGTCAATTTCTGTTGATTCCGGTCCATTTTAGCCCACTTCCTTTTCATAACATTTCCTTTATATTCCATTTTCATTCATTAATTCCTTTTCCGTTCCAGTACATTCCAGTCCATTACACTCAATTCTTTTTATAATTATCATTGTCTTTTCGTTCCATTCGAACAATTTCTATCCATTCCATTTCCATTCAAATCCATTCCCGATCATTTTCTTTCCTTTCCATTTTCTTTCCGTTTCCTTTCCATTCCTTTCCATCCACTTTCCATTCCTTTTCCATCCCCTTTCCATTCCCGTTGCTTTTCCAGTCTAGTCCATTCCAGTCCTTTATTTTTCTCTTCCTTTTCCGTTCAAGTTCATTCAATTTCCATTCACATTCCATTCCACTTCCGTTCCCTTTCCACTTCCATTCTGATCTCACTCAATTTCCATCGATTATTTCTCCGCAGGTCTGGAGGAGGCGGCCCGAGGCTCCTCGATGCCCTCGGCTCGAACGCAGTCGCCGTTGCTGCTCGCAGCGACCGCTCTGCTGGCTGCGATTCTCTGTCGCTGCGCTGCGAGGTGATGCAACATTTGGGAGCAACATTTCGATGCATTCTAACCGCATCATCAGCATGGCAACACTTGCACACAACAACAACAACAACAGCAAAGAAGCAACAACAACAAAAACAACAACTACAACTTGTGTATACAACAACATCTCAACATGAAAAACAACTACAAGAAGAAGAAGAAGCATATCGAAACAACATCAGAAGAGAAAGCGAAAAAACCAAGATGAAAAAAACCAAAAAAAACAGGATTAAGGAAAATCGGGCGAAGCTCATTCAGCATTTCAGATAAAAAAATAAAAACAAACTAAGTAAATAAATAAATAAACACAATAACGATTACAAGGATGTCAAGGGAAGGTGCCAAAGGGGGAGAAGGACGAAGAAGAAAAAGAAACCAGAGAAAATTAATCATAAAACGATGCTATAAATAATATAGTGAATAAATAAGAAAAGTGGATAAATTAAAATAAATAATATTAATAATAAATAAATAAAGTCTATCACAGTATTAAGAAAGAAAAACTAAGTATTTTATTTCTAATGGAAATTTACGAAGAGTATTTTCCCATTTTTCCAATTTCTCAAGAATCTCAAGAATTCTGCTCGAACGCAGTCGCGGCGCTTTCTTCTGCTCCCGCTCTGATGCAGATCTGCTTGGTTGATGCAACATGTTGCAGCATCATGTTACATTTACCTGCTCGGAGCTGGAAAATTGGACGAAAGAATCTGGAAGTTTTTGACGAACGTACTGGCAATTGTCAAGTGAAATTGGTTTAGTTCAATTCCAGTACGTTCGTCAAAAACTTCCAGATTCTTTCGTCCAATTTTCCAGCTCCGAGCAGGTAAAAGTTTTTGTTATATTTTTTTTTCAAACAAAATTTTCGCGGCGAAAATTTCGGGTCCCGACTTCGTGTAGCAACCCTGGAAATCTCGAATAGTCTCGAAATGTTTTCAAGCCACCTGGCGTGGAGTAGCTGCAACACCAGATGGCACACAGAATTACGCACCAAGGATGATAATTTGGTTTTATAATATTGTACCAAATAGTAGTGCTAAAATGAAGTGCTAAAAAAGAAAAACCACAATTATACATATACATATTTATATTTATTGTGTTTTAGATTTAATATTTTTTATTTATATGTTAATACTTTTATATTTAATTACTTTAAATATTTGATAAGGCAAATAAAGAAAAAATAATTTTAATAAGGAATGTTCCAAGAGATAAAAATATTTCGCTCATTCTCAAATTCAAATAGGAATAGAAATATTAATTGTGGTAAACCATTTTTCATGAAAAAAATTGAGTTCTACTCAAATTTAATATGCAAAAAGTACCAAAAATACCAACGTACTTTTGGTTTCAAATTGTACCAAAAAAGGGACAATTGTGGAGTGAAAATCATCCCTGATTGAATCCGACAAACCGCAGCCAACTTCGGCAACTGCTTTGCAGCAGTCAACTCAATACATCGCAGTCGCAGTGTTAGTGCCATAGGCTTGTGCTGTGAAAATTTCGAAAAATTCCATAAAAATGCTTAAATAAACTGTTGAAACAATTGAAAAACATAAATTAAAGTGCTGCTGGATATCTGTATATTGAAATGAGTGCGCGAAACGAGTGGAAAATGTGAGAAAATGCGTTGTGAAAATTTGAAAACCTGAATTCGAAGGCAGCGAAAATTTTCCTCTTCGTCTTTTATTTTTTCCCCAAATACGTATATGTAAGTGTTGCAATGTGTGTGTGTACGAATACGAGTTAGCTCTCGCATGTGTGCGTACGGGCGCGCAGTAGTGTCAAAGCGAAGTAGGGTACAAAGCGGACGGACGACAGCAAAAGAGAAACGAAACACAAAACAAAAGCAGCGCAAAATTCTGCAATGCCAATGTATGAGTGGACAACTGTGTGTGTTTCATTTTTTTCGCCTTCTGTTTTTGATTTCTTCTTGTCTTTATTGAGTTTATTGTGTTTTGTTGTTTGTGTTGCATTGACGGACGCCGCCGTCTCTGCCGCGGTCGTCGTTTCGTGTCGTGTCGCATCGGAGCGCGTCGCAAAGCAACGCCAATCGTCGACTACCGATTGACGGCTGTCTTCGGCTGCAGCGCCGCGACCGAGCTTTGTTTACTTCGCGAAAGCAACCACGACGACTTCGACGTTGTCGTTCGTCGTCGTCGACAAAGCACGACGCCAAAAGAGACAGCGAGAGCAGTGGCAGCGATTTTTGGTGTGTTGCTTTTGGACCCCTGTTTGTACACACAACAAAATAACAACAAAACGTTTTTTCGTGCTGCGCGCCGAGACAAACGAGAGCGAACGAACGAACGAGCGAGCGAGTGAAACGAACGGCGAACCGAACACACTAATAAATAATCATAAATAAATAGAATAATTAATAAGAAATTAAGGTAATAGTTGTGATTTGTGTATAACTAAATTGAGCAAATCTCGTGTGAAGTGTTGAGGTGAAGTGGTGGCGATGGATGTCGTCGAAGTCGCTGTCGATGGTGCCGTTTGCTGCTTGTGGCTGGTGGCGATGACGATGAATAATTGTGATTTTCCTTTTGCGCAATTTGTTTGTGACTTTGTTTTGTGTCGATATTTATCGCCTGCCTGCCGTCGTCGTGTGTTCGTTCGGTCGTCTCAACTGGTTCGTCGCTGTCGTTGCTCGTTCGTTCGCGTTAATGGCTCATCTCGATCTCAATTGAATTGGATGTTGTTTCAATTTTTGAAAATTCGTCTGTGAAATCGTTTGTTAATCGGTTGATGGTTGGCATGATTCGTGTGAGTGTCCGATCGAAGCGGTCGTCGTAGAGTTGTTGTTGTTGCGGCTCTGTTAGTGAGAGAGGGGAGCGAGCGGAATGTTGAATACATTAAGTGAAGAATGAATAACAGAATGGAACAAAAATGAAGTGGCAGCTGCGGCTCTAATTTTCTGTTTTTCGATTGTGTTTTGTGTGCTGTGTGCGAGCGACAGCCGCCTTTCGGTGGTGTCTGTCGGTCGGTCAGTCAGTCTGTCTGTCATTCGAACGCCAGACCGTGTTTCTCTCTTTCCAACCAACCAACCAACTACCTCCCTCTCCTACCGCTCTCGCTCACTCTCTCTCTCGCGCCGTGACGTCCTTTTGTCTCCCGTTGTGTTTACACAAGCGCATAGTTTCTCATTTAATTGTTCGGCATCGCCGTTCGTCATCGTCGTCGGTCGTTTCGCTGTCGTTCAATTTCGTGTGTTTCACCTCGCATTCATTTGACGAGATTTTGTGTATCGCGGTTCGTCAGAAACTGTGTCGATAAATGAAATACGCAAAATTATTGAAATCTCGATTCGTCGCAAATCGCATCGCATTCGATGGATTGGGGGGGACCTTTCGATATTATGCAAACTAGGTGTCAGTGCTGCGAAATTGACATTTTCCATCAAACACTGTGAATTCAATTAAAATTATATGAATTCAATTAAAACTCTGAGTCCGTGCGAGTTATAAAGAACAAATGGAATAATAATTCGATTGTGACATTTTAATCAAGCTAATCGCATTCTTCTAGGAATAATAATCTATCTGAAACTAATTATTTCTACATACTACACAACAATAATTGCCCTTTACATCATCACACCGTAGTACGACCCCGTTCTCATCCCCCCCTCCCCTTCCTTCGCCACCCCTGCAAATCGATCAATTAATTGCACTAAAAATGTAACTATAAATGGCGTCGAATAAAAATCTCTCGACTCTATTGTGTGGATGATTTTATAATAGAATTTGTGTCTTCGGATGTCAGCTTGATTTCACCACGAAATATTTGTGTGAACTCACCCTTTGATGAGCAACAACCTTCGTCACCCCCTCAACTCACCCCCTCAACTCACCCCACCTCATCTCAACACATCCCCTCAACTCAACTCACCCCACTCCACCTCACCACCCACCTCGCTCATCGAATTATGAGATTTCACCTTCACTAATGATTCCTCCGACATCTCCGACTCGCTCTTTCTTTATCCCTCCTCCACCTCATTCATTTCAAATTTTCTATCAATAACTCATTCTCGCAATCTGCTCCTCTCTATTGTAGACCAAAAGCCCCTCTCTCTCTCTTCCCCACTCCCCCACACTCATAACCTTGCCATGTGCGTTCTGATTGCAAGGACAAAGTAATTATATGCGTTCACATGCTTGCTCCCTCGCACCTAGACCCTCACCCCTCTTGTTATTCTCTCCCCCTCTTATCATCACCACACCACTGTCTGTCGGTCGATTTGAGCGCGCGAAATCGAGTCGACAGCGTTCACAACAATTAATACATGTAGTTTTATATTCTTCTATAACTTTCAGATAAAGCAACGCTTTCAATAAAATAGAGACGCAAATAAAAACAAGCAAAAAAAAGAAGGAAAACATCAACAAGAAAACAACAACAACGAGGAGAAGTAATAAAAATCAGCACCAACCATAACAACAACAATAACAATAACAACAAGAAAGCAATGGATAAACGCGTAGAAAGAAGTACAGCACAATTCAAGCGAATGTTGGGAAAAACACAGAATGTGGAAAAAATCAAATAATTGCGATAGATAGATATATAGATAGATAGATAGATAGAGAGTGAGACAAATAGACGCAAATACGAAGAAAGAAAAAAAATAAACGACGGAGATAAAGAAAGAGGAGACGAAAGAAAAGAAAAAATACAATAAAACAAAAAAAAAAAGAGTATTCAAAACGCAATAGTTTTCGCCATTCGCGAAAATTGAGAAAATTCCACGTGCATCTGTGTGTGCGTATGTGTCCATATGCTGCAGATGCCAATGTATGCATGTTTGTCTATCTATGTAAGTGATTGTCATCGGTGAGAGAGTTCGTGTAGTTTTATCCCGTCCGACAGCGGGAACGAAAGGAGCAGCAACAACAAAAACAACAACAACAGCAGCAGGAGGCAAGCGTTCAATGTGTGTGCGTCATAAAAAGAGAATTTTCAAATTTACGTCATAAACGAATGAAGTTTAAGCTGTCGTAAAAATAGAAGCAAACGAAGAGAGCGCGAAAGCGAAGGATAGAGTGAGATAGTGAGACAACGACAGAGTGAGATAGAGTGCGATAGCGACAGAAGTACAGGCATACCAGAGGCAGCAACAGCAGCAGCAGGAGTAGCAACAACAACAAAAATATTAACAACAACAATCACAACAACAATTACAACAAAAATAACCACCACCAGATTTGAACAAAGCGAGTAACGAGAAAACTTTAAGAAATTACGAGAAGACAACAATCGAAGGGGGAGCAAGGAAAAGCAACGAGTGAAGAAGAAGAAGAAGGCGGTCGGTGGGCTGGAGGGAAACGCGAAAGGAGGTTGAAGGAAGGACGGAAGGAAGGAAGAAAAAACCAAGCAGCAGCACTTGAGGAGTGGAGTGAAGTCGTCATCGTCATTGTCGTTGTGGTGGTGGTCACGCAAGACGTAGCAAACTAAGCGACATCGACATCGAAGGAGCGAGGAGCAAAAGCAACACACGGTAACAATCAACCGACAACAACATAAGCAACAGCAGCAGGCAAATCGCAATTGCAGGCACTCGTTGTTGTCGTCATCCACACATCGACATTCGCACAAACACACTCTCACCACCCGTGAATATCGCTGCCTGTTTGTGTTGCCGCAGTGGGCAACGCAGGAACGAAGGAAGGGACTCGAATCGCATCGCCGAAGCAGAGGCAGCTGCTGTGAGGAGTTGTGCACAACGACGGACGCGGTTGTCGTTTCGTTTATTACCTTTGCAACCACTCCAAACGTGTGCACAGCGGACGCGAACTCGGACAGACAGACGGACGGACCGACAAACTTCAACACGAGCGCACGCAAACAGGAGCAGCTCACGTCTTCGTCTCAGTCCAGTTTAGTTCAGTTCAGTTGAGTTTGGTCGGCGTCTTGGTTTCGTGCTGTGCATCGAGTGAGCGAGAGAGGTTGTTGCAACGTCGTCGTCTTCGATTGCGAACCCCTTGGTCGTAATTGTTCGTTGTGGCCATTGTTTGAGCCATTGGTTGGTTGCCCCCATTGTGTTCGGCGCGCGAGTGTTTTTGCAAATGCAAATAGATTGCAATAAAAATGGGCCGCTCCAAGTTTCCCGGGAAACCGTCCAAGTCCATTAATCGCAAGCGAATTAGTGTACTTCAGCTGGAGGAGGCGGATGAGGATAACTTGAGTGCAGCACAACAACAACAGCAGTCAAATGTCAACAACGACAAAGGCAACAGTGATGACGACCACCGACCGAAGGGTGGCGGTGGAGCTGGTGGCAGTTCAGGTGGTGGCAGCGGCAGCGGTGCGGGCTCTAGTGGTGGAGCGAGTGGTGGAGCTGGAGGTGGTGCCGGTGGTGGTTCTGCTGCTTCTGGTGTCGGCCGTAGCGTCAACGGAAGCAGCGGATCGAGCAGAGCGAACTCGAACTCGGCCACGCCGACGACGACGGCCACAGGAGACTGTGGCAGTAGTTCGGGCAACAGCATTGCGGCCAATATCGATGAGTGTAGCGAGGAGGCCCGCAGCGACGCCAACGACAGCGACGCCGCCGCTGCTGCCGACGACGACGACGACGATAAAGGTGATGATGATGATGATGATGACGACGATGAGGAGGACAACGAGGACGATGATGATGATGACGAAGAAGATGAGGAGGAAGACGATGACGAAGACAACGATGAAGACGACGACGATGATGATGAGGAGGAGGAAGAATACAACAATGCGAATAATGACAACGCCGCCTTCTCCTCGTCGTCCTCCTCAACGTCCTCAACGAACGTGCTGCATTCCAACAAGAAATTCAAAAACTTGAACGTTGGCAAAGAGGTGATGGTCCCCTCGTCGTCGAAGGAGAAGCTATATAATTGCATTGCTCCCTCATCCACATCCACATCCACATCGACGTCCTCCTCTTCGTCCCATGTCGCCGGTGCCGATGTCGACGCCTCCCCCGCTGCATCGTCGGCGTCCTCCGCTGGCAACAACAATCCATTCGTTGCTGCACTTGAGGCCAAAGTTGCTGTTGGCAATGATGATGATGATGATGATGATGATGTAGTAAACAATTGTGATTCAGAGGTGAGTTGACTTCGTTTTTGTGATCGTTCCTGCCAGTAATTGAATCGTATTTTCGTCGTCTTGTTTTTGTGTTGTGTTAATATTTTCTGTTTGCATTTTTCTTCACGTTTTTTGTTTTTCTGTTTTTTTGTTGTTGACGTTATTTCACGCCACCTTTTGTTTTTGTGTATCTGCTGTGTATTTTACTCTACCCTTTAATCTGGTGCTTGGCTTGGAGACTTAATTGATTTGATGTAGTTTTGCTTGTGAACTTTGATTAATATCAAACTCGCTTCATTTGAATATACTAAATATCGAAGTGGTTATTTTTGTATAGTATATGGTATTAATTATCTAGGTGTGGAAATCAATAATTAACCGGTTTCCGTTGTACATATTTATTACCATTGATTTTATAGACTAATGCCGTAATATGAATTCCTTTCAGAAGTCTGGAGGAGATAACGAGATGCCTGCGAATAAAGTCATTAGTGATACATCATCGAATGTCGTATCGGAAAAGGCAGCGTCGACCACGACAGAAGCGACAGCAGCAACGAAACACAAGAAAACCGTAACATTCAAAAATATTCTCGAAACAAGTGATGACAAAAGTGCCGTCAAGAAATTCTACAATCCCGACAATCGCACACCGCTCATTTCCATCATGAAGAAGGAATCGTTGAATCGTCAAATGACGTACTCACGCAGCGAATGCATTGTCCGACCATCGAGGCTTACCGAGATTCTCAAGAACAATTCCAATATCGATAAATTAAATTCACTCAAATTTCGCTCAGCTCCATCGACATCGACATCAGCATCCAATTCGTCATCTGCGACTTCGTCCATTTTCGGTTCGAGTTTATTGCGTGCATTTGGTGGAGCGCCTGAGAATGGCGATGATAATCAACACGATGCTGTGACATTCCGTGTTAATGATACTCCAGCAACAAGTAAGGAATCTAATGAGCCCAGCCAAGAGGGTGGAGCCGCCGATAAGCCGGCCGCCGAGGAAGAGGATGACGATGAGGAGGAGGAGGAGGAGCATCAAGTGGTTGTGGATAAACACTTTGTGCTACCGAAGCGCAGCACTCGCTCCTTACGAGTAATTAAACCGAATAAACGGTTCCTAGACGATGCTATTATCTGCAAAAAGACGGTCAGTCGAAAGCAGACCCCAGTGATTGCGCAGCAACCGAAAAAAGAAGTCCACAACAACTATTTCGGCCTGAACAAAGACAACGAAGACACCACAAAGCTAAGCTTAGGTTCGTAACCAATGATGAGTTTCCCTTTGGATTTCCATAATGACATTTATTTTGAATTAAATTGCAGGTATTAAATCAACCAAGGAGGCAGCGGAGAGCAAACCAAGTTTTACATTAACTTCGACATCACCATTTTCCACGACATTTGGAGCGACCAACGCAAATAAGTTTGTGCTCAGACAGCCCCGATTGCAGTTCGATTCATTGACTGATCGCAGTTCACTGGCCGCCGCAGCAGCAACGTTGCCATCATCTGCTCTGTCAAAGTCACTCGCTTCGCAATCGCTTGGCTCGGGCTCTTTAAAGGCAGCTTCAACCTTTTCCTTAGGAAACTCCAATAATACACCCAACAGCAACACAAGTTTAAGTATGTGATTTCGTTAATGGCCATAGAACTCGAATAATTACCTATTTCAATTTCAATATAGATAATGCAACCAATTGCTGCGTTTGCTCTGCCCCCATCAACTCAAAAAGCATCCAACAGGCTCGAAAATACGGCGTGCTAGCTTGTGAAGCATGTCGTAAATTCATCTCAAAAATAACAAAAAAATCGGTTGCCGCCAATGCCAGTCCAACCTTGAAATCTCTTCAATTACAATGTAAAGGCGATGGTATGTAAAAAAGCGTATGCTCCACATAAGTGGAAACTCATTAATGCAACATTTAATTCCCACAGGCAACTGCACAATTCAACCGCCTTCGAAGGGCTATATAAAGAACTTCAAGAAAATATACAAGGAACGCTGTTCTGCTTGTTGGCTGAAGCGCTGCATTCAGGTCTTTCAATTTCCTTCGGGGCATAAGTTACGCCTCAGTGCAATTTTGCCCACAGCCATATTCAAGCAAGTGGATAAGAAGTACGAGGAAACCGAGAAACCCGAAGTGGTCTCGAAAAAGGAAAGCGATTTGTTATCGTCATCAACAAATCTGTTTGCCACAAGCCGCACTAATCAGCAAAATCCATTGCAAGGCCAGCAAATAAAATGGAAATCTCCATTAGAAACATCATCCAGTGATTGCCTGAAGTTGAATATCAAATCGAATCCATTGGCAGAAAACAACAGCACGTTCGGAAGTTCTCCATTACTACGACCTGCGATACTAGAAAAATCCATATTCCTCAAAAACATAATGGAACAGCAGCTGCAGCAGCAGCAGCAACAGCAACAAAATCAAACCGAGAAACAAGAATTATCATCTCAGACACCCAGTTTATCCACTACAGAGAACATAAATTCTCAAAAACCCCAAGAAAAATCCTACAGAAAATATACAAAAGTCGAAATCATCTAAGAAAAAGGATAAACAGGACAAGGAGAAGGAAAGGGAGAAACAGAAGGATGTCCCTAAAGAAGCCACAGCAAAAACCACAACGAATAATAAAACGCCTGAGCAAGAATCAACTACAACTACCAGCAAATCAACAACTTCTACAGACACCATGCGTCCAGCATCTTCCACAGTGGGTGCTAACAGTACAGCAGTGATAACAACAGTCATTTCTACAGTGACAACAGCATCCTTGTCCATAACGACAACCACTTCCACAACTACAACCACGACAGCAACCGCAATCGCTTCATCCACGGATATCCCCAAGAGGCAGCGAATTGATTTGAAAGGTCCGCGATGTCAAACATGTTTGTCGAAGCGCATCGATTGTCCTGGGCCAACCGTTGGCCATGTTCGGCGAAGAAGAGGAGATGCTTTTGGAGAGTATTGAAGAATCCAAGTTGGATATTGGTGCGGAGAGCGACGAAGCTAAAGAAACTAAAATTGTGATAGATGAAAATGATAATTGTTCCTCTTGCAATCAACATGTCGAGGAAAATAGCGATAGAAGCACTGAGGATACAAAACCGAGTGATTTGAAATTGAAAATAGAAGAAGTTTCTGAAGCTCCTCCCCCGAAAGCAACAAAAGTAGTGGAGACTACGGAGAAGAAACTTGAGAAGGTGGAAGCGAAAGCATTGCCTTTGCAGCCCTTAAAGACCACAACGCGTCAATCGAGCACGACGAGCAGCTCGAGTTCGTTGGTTGTTAGCAAGAAGTACATGCGACAACTGAACGATCCGTTGCAACAACACCAGCAACAACGACGTAAAGAGCCGCAAAAGACAAAAACTGTGATTTCTATTGATTTTTGGGAGAATTACGACCCTGCCGAGGTGTGCCAAACTGGTTTTGGCCTGATTGTGACAGAGACGGTGGCGAAACGAGCCTTGTGCTTTCTGTGTGGTTCGACTGGATTGGATCCTTTGATATTTTGTGCCTGCTGTTGTGAACCCTATCACCAGTATTGTGTTTTAGATGAGTTCAATTTGAAACATTCCTCGCTCGACGACACCATGGTCAGTCTGCTCGACACATCAATCGCCGCTCATAACACCGGGTTGGACAGTTTTAATCTAATGACGAATCGCCTCAATTGGCTCTGTCCACGGTGCACAGTTTGCTACACATGCAACATGTCGTCCGGTTCCAAGGTCAAGTGTCAGAAATGCCAGAAAAACTATCACTCAACTTGCTTGGGCACCAGCAAGCGTCTGCTCGGTGCCGATCGTCCATTAATCTGTGTTAATTGCCTCAAATGCAAATCTTGCTCAACGACCAAAGTGTCGAAATTCGTTGGAAACTTGCCAATGTGCACAACGTGCTTTAAGCTCCGTAAGAAGGGCAATTACTGTCCGATTTGCCAGAAATGCTACGATGACAACGACTTTGATTTGAAGATGATGGAGTGTGGCGATTGTAAACAATGGGTTCACTCCAAATGTGAAGGACTCTCCGATGAGCAGTACAACCTGTTGAGCACACTCCCCGAATCGACCGAATTCATTTGCAAGAAATGTGCCCGCCGCGATGAGAACTCTAGACTGAAGGCGGACGAGTGGCGCCAGGCAGTAATGGAGGAATTTAAGACAACTCTGTTGAGTGTGCTGAAGCTATTGAGCAAATCACGGCAAGCGTGTGCGCTCTTGAAATTGAGTCCTCGAAAGAAAATCCGTTGCAATTGTCCGGCCGGAAGTCAGGGCAGTGGACGAATGCAACCGAAATCGCTGCAATTCATCGATGAGCGAGACAACCTGGGAAGCGACGGTGAATCGCAGTGCAGCGAAGACATCTACGAATTCAAGGATAAGACCAATGAGGAGAAGCCAAAAGAGAAATGCACATGCACGAAAACAGTTCAAGCGAATTCCTTTTACCCCTCCACAAATTCCTCGCTGAGTCTCGTCGATATCAAGAAGAAGATATGTACCGGAGAATATGTATCACTGGCCGAATTCAACTACGACATGAACAATATCATCCAGAATGCAAACTGTGATGAGCTGATAATATCGTACAAAGAGATTCTAAGTGAACAGTTTCCTTGGTTCCAAAACGAAACGAAGGCGTGCACAGACGCCCTGGAAGAAGACATGTTCGAATCGTGTTCCTATGCACTGAACAATTCACTGGAATCGCATGAAGAATATCAGGACGAGGAACAGGATCGTTCAGTCATCGATTTGCCAGACGACATCGAGGATGTTATTTACTCTCTAAAGACCCGAAACGATCAGCGCACTTGTCTCTTTTGTCGCAAAACTGGCGAGGGAATGTCCAATGAGGAATCTCGTCTGATCTACTGTGGTCACGATTGTTGGGTGCACACGAATTGCGCGATGTGGTCGGCCGAAGTCTTCGAGGAGATCGATGGGTCTTTGCAGAATGTACACAGTGCGGTGGCTCGTGGTCGTATGATCAAGTGCACGGTGTGTGGCAACCGCGGGGCAACAGTCGGCTGCAATTTGAAGTCGTGCGGCGAGCACTATCATTATCCATGTGCGAGAAGTATCAATTGTGCATTTCTAACGGACAAGACCGTCTTCTGTCCGGAACACGCAAAAGACGCCCTCAAGGCGAACTCCTCGACAACCTTGGAAACAAATTTCGAAGTGTCTCGACCCGTCTACGTGGAACTGGATCGAAGAAGAAGCAAGAAGCTAATCGAACCAACAAAAGTTCAATTTCATATCGGCTTCACTGGAGGTGAAACAATTGGGCACAATCTTTCCGAAATTCTCCGATACATTTGAGGCTTTAATCCCGATCAACTTCCTGTGCTCTCGCCTCTACTGGTCGCTGAAAGAGCCATGGAAGATCGTCGAGTACACCGTTCGCACAACCATACAGAATAATTTCTCTACATTCACCACATTGGATGCTGAGAAGCACTTTACCGTCGATCATTCGAACTCGAGCACCTCGATCATGGGTCTGGCACAAATAGCCCGATGGCACAATACTCTGGCTCGCTGTGAATCGATGGACTACGAACCGGCGGAGTTTGTTAATATGCGAACGTCGACGTTGACGAAACTTCTCCCAGAATATCTGGCACATAATCAAAATTCCTCCTCGGCAACGGATGAGAACACCGAGGAAGAACCCCAAACAAATGCTGATCTATTACCACCAGAAATCAAGGACGCCATATTCGAAGATCTACCCCACGAAATACTCGATGGAATCTCCATGTTGGACATTTTCCCCAAATTCATGATCTTCGAAGATATGGTGAACATCGATGGAAAGTCGGAGACGCTCTTTATCAATGACCAGTCCAAGGATGGTGCCACAAACTCGACAGTCGCGACCAATGTGAATATATCGGATGAGGACACCGTGAACTCGTCATTCAGCAAGCCATTGGAATTGAGCAACTCCTGGTCATCGGGAAATATGGCTGTCAATCATGTGGAGGATGCAATGTTGTCTGCGACCAGGCAGGCAAAACGTGGAATTGTCGCAGGCGCCGATGCTCAGCGGACCAAAGTGGAGGGGATCAAGAAAGCAACGACACAGCAACGTGCTTGGGCCAAGTTGGAGAGCAGCAATGTCAGTGCTATCAAACGGAGAAAGATCTCCAAAGGTCTGCAAGATATGCGCCTGACGGAAGGAGTGCTTCTCAGTCTGAACCAGACACGATCGAAGAAGGAAACCACTTCGGTCGCATCGCTGTCCCGCCGTCAGTCGATGTGCACGGATTCAGCTGATGCTTCCACCACACAACGCGTGAAATCGTTTACTTGGAGTGCCGCCAAACGATATCCGATGGAATCGAGTTCGACCAAAGACAAGGACGAATCCAAGATAAAACTTATGCAAGTCGATGGCGTTGATGATTCGATTACAGAGTACAGAATCGTCACCACCAATGGGCAACAGATCACCGGAACGGTGAAGTGTGATCGTTGCCATTGCACCTATCGCACCTACGACTCGTTCCAACGGCACTTGCCCACCTGCGAACCGCTTTCGACAAGTGAGTCTGAATCGGAGACGGCACCGCGATCGCCAGATGTCGGTGGCTCGACATTGCTGACCTCGGACAATGATCTGAATAAATTGGGCCGTGCAGCAACACTCACCAGCACTGCGGGCAGTCTACCATTCATTCAGGCCTTCCCACAAGGCATCCCGATTGGAAATCTTCAGGCCAACATCAACGGCATTCCAATTGCCAACATGCAAGGCATGCAGAGTGTCCAGGGCTTGCAGAACATCCAGGGTCTTCAGAACTTGCAGGGCTTGCAGAATATTCAAATTCAAAATCTTCAGCCCCAATCGTTGGGTGGAAACTTCTTCATCTCCCAGCCGACTCCTACCAGTTCGGCAGCTGATGAGATGACCTTCTTCTCGAACTCTCTCCAAGGCCTGACTGCGAACTTAGCCGGCACTTACACCTTGGCTCCCACAACCGCATCGACTTTTGGCAACGCCATTCATACGCAACAACAACAACAGCCACAATTAATTGCCGTCTCCACAAATCCGGATGGAACGCAGCAGATCATTCAATTGCCGACATCCAATCACCAACATCAACATGTGCTTCAGAGTACGAATGGTTTCCAACTGCAAGCAGCTACCAATGAGAAGAAGATCGTGTTGCCTGTACAAGGCAAGCAACAGAAAGGGATTGCCAACAAGGCAACGCATCAGGCCAACTTGGTAGCCAAGAATAAAATGAAAGCCAGCAGCACGGTCAAACCGATCCAATCGAAAGGTCCTCCTTGCGCCACCGTCACCCAGCAGACGATGCACACACATCAACAACAGCAACAGCCGATTACAGTCTTCAGCACGGCTGGAGCACCAAACGCACATGCCCAACTACTCAATCAAAACATCCTGCAACAGATGCAGGCCACGCAACAACCGCAAATACTGTTCCAGACCGCGAATACGGCTGGACAACAACAGCCAATAATCATGCAACAATTGGGAGCAGCCAACAATGCTGTTCCAGCACAAAACATCATATCATTCGTGTCCACGGATGGCTCACAGAATCCCCAAGTGCAATACGTATCCATCCCCACGGCCGGAGACTTCAAGCCGCAAACGCAGACGTCGCCGTTCATAACGAGCAACACGAACCCACTGATGCAGGGAGCTTTCCTGCAAACCGATGCCAGTGGCAATCTGGTGCTGACCACAGCACAAGCACCGTCGGGATTGCAAATGCTCTCGGCGAGTCCGTTGAATATTCAACAAGCGACGCAATCGCAGCCACAAGTGATTGGCACGATTATCCAGCCGCAGACGCTGCAACTTGGTGGCAACGTGATCACGGCCTCTGATCCGCAGCAGCAACAGCAGGTCATCATTGGCAATGGCACGACGGGTCTCGACATGATCACAGCGACCAATGCGTCGGCGCCTCAAGTGATCCTGGCCACCCAGCCCATGTACTACGGCCTGGAGACGATTGTCCAGAACACAGTGATGTCGTCGCAGCAATTTGTGTCCACCGCTATGCCCGGAGTCCTCAGTCAGAACGCCAGTTTCTCGGCAACGACGACTCAAGTGTTTCAAGCGAGCAAAATTGAGCCGATCGTCGATATGCCAACAAGTTATGTTGTACTGAATAATGTTGATGCTGGTCCATCAATAGTGCAACAGACAAGCGCACAACCGAACTTCATTCATCCATCGAGTGTCATACAGCAACAGCAACAACAACAACAGCAACAACAACAACAGTCTTCGATGCAACATCAACAACAGAATATACAACAATCGGCAGACATTCAGAACAATCACCAACAACAGCAATCAAATATAATCGAGAACATTCAGCATCAACAAACACAACAGCAGCCAACGGTTTATAGACTACAAACTCAAGGCAACAATGCAGCAATTTACCAACCCCAACAACAACAACAACAACAGCAGCAACAACATCAAAATACTCAATATATCGAGGCAACAATCAATCAGCCACAACAACAACAGCAACCAACCGTTCAAATAATGACGGCGAAAATTCCACCTGTTGCTCAGGCCAAACGAAGCACTGTGAAAGCCACGCCAATGGCTTCAGTCACAAAAGTCCAACCGCAAGTGATCAACAAGGTAATACCAACAGTTCCCCAGAAGCAGCAGCAGCAACAACACCACCACCAGCACAATATCAACCAAAACAAAATCCATCTGCAAAGACATGCAAAGCCATTGACAATGGACTCGAATGTGGCGGAAGTGAAGATTGTGACGCCGGTGTCAGCGGAAATGTTGCAGCAAGTGTTTACCGCAGTCACCGCGGCCGCATCGCACACGACACCCACCACTGTTGTCGCAACACTGACAACGAAACCATTGCAAAGTGGGACGCGAAAGACGAACATGATTCGCCCGATCAACAAGGCAGAAATCAAACCGAAAGTCGTGAAAACAGTCTCCGCCACCAAGATCCAACAGCAACCACCTCAACAACACCAACAACAACAACAGCAGCAGCAACAGTTTACACAGCAGCAGCAACATCAAAGCCACAAAATGGTGATGTTGAAGCCACAACAACAATTCCAGCCCCCAGTGTCGGAGGTAAAGAATGTGGTCTATGAAGCGGTATTCAATCAACAATTACAACAGCAGCAAACACAACAACAGGATTCACAACATTTCAATGCGAACAATGTGATTTCGACAAACAGCAACAATAGGTAATAATACCAATAACAACTTCACCTACTCCCAGCAGCAACAACAACCGATACACCGAGAACAACCCAATAATAATAATTTCGATACAGAAATAGCAACGGTTGCAGGAGACACGAATGATTTCTACCAACTGCAACAAGATATTGTCAAGTATAATGCCAACAACCAGCACCAGCAACAACAGTCGCCTGCAGTACACGGCACCATCGCTGAGCACGTACTCGAACTCGAACGTTCCGACCAACATTGTCAACCCCATCCAGCAACAACTGCAGTACGCAACGACGACGACGGTGGCCTCAAACAATCCGCAGAATAACACCAACACCACCTCGTTGGTGTCGAGGCCTACGAATCGTGTGCTGCCGATGCAACAGAGGCAGGACAACATCGCGAACGTTACGAATTCCAAATCACCGGCCCTCAAGACTCCATCCAACAACGTGAACTCGAAATGTTTCGAGACGGGAAACAAAATCGCCTACGAATCGGAGATCAAGAAAGATCAGCAAATGTTGCAGCTGGATAGCTTGCATCAGCAGCAAGAGCTTCAAATGCTGCAGCAAAATCAAGTTGTGACCTTTGTGAAGGAGTTGCCGACAGAGGATATTGTCGAGAGCTCCTTGAAGGCCTCGTCGACCGATTTGCAAGTGATGGAATCGCAGGCGATGACGTGCCAGCAATTGGAGATTGTCGCCGACAACCTGCAGAACTTCGCCGCCAGCATGATCGACGATAAGCAAGGATCGCCGCTGGAAGAGACAACACCCGAGCAGGCTTTATCCGATATTGCGGGCAACGATGAGGATGACGACGAGGATGGTTTCAGTTTGAAAATGCGCACCGATGATGCCGATCACGAGATATCGGACAGTGATGAGCCGGCCGTCAAGGAGAAAATCAGCAAAATCCTCGACAATCTGACCAACGATGACTGTGGTGAACCCGTGGCTCCAACCCCTCCCGTCGACGCCATCACTGCAAACATGAACACACCAACGTACATGGACGATCCGATGGAAGGTGCGCTTGCCGAGGTCCAAAATAGCTTCAAACCCGAATCAGTTGTTGTCACCAACTACGAGGTGGCAACGTCTGAACACGAGCCGATTCAATACCAATCAGCGCAAGCGATAGAAATGCCATCGACGGAAATTCCGCCGCCTCCTGTAGCTGTCGTCGTCACTGAAGCGAATTTCGTTCTGGAAAAAATTGCCGACGAAAAAATGTGCACTCAAGTTTCGCTGAATTCCAAGACAGTGACATCGCCATCCTGTGCAACTGCTTCGTCACCGATAAGCTCGACCACCACCACGGCAACAACACATATTTCATCCTACAAAGCCACACCACCGCATCCCGAGAGGGATCCCAAGAAGATTTCCGGTCCACACTTGCTCTACGAGATCCAAAGCGAAGACGGTTTCACCTACAAATCGACGTCGATCACAGAGATTTGGGAGAAGGTCTTCGAAGCGGTGCAGGTGGCGAGACGCGCCCATGGCCTGGCACCTTTGCCGGAAGGCCCCTTGGCCGACATGAGTGGCGTCCAGATGATTGGACTCAAAACAAATGCCTTAAAATATTTGATCGAGCAGTTGCCAGGTGTTGAGAAATGCTCCAAATATACGCCCAAATACCATCAACGATCGGTGACACCAACAACATCGACGTGCGGCTCGGGTTCCTCCATGGCCACGGCATCGAATTTGGATTCCTCATCTATGCTCGACTACTCGTCGGACCATGATGAATTGCTCGAAAACCCCTACGATTGTGCACGTTGTGAGCCTTATTCGAAGCGATCCGAATACGATATGTTCAGTTGGCTGGCGTCGCGCCATCGCAAACAGCCGATTCAGGTGTTTGTGCAGCCATCTGATACTGAGCTGATACCAAGGTTTGTAAAAATTTTAATTCATTTTAAGACAAAGAGATTAAATTCAATCGTTTCTTCTTGTAGACGTGGAACTGGCAGCAATTTACCCATGGCAATGAAGTATCGCACTCTGAAGGAAACCTACAAAGACTACGTTGGTGTATTTCGATCGCACATCCATGGCAGGGGTCTCTATTGTACAAAGGATATTGAAGCTGGTATGTGTTGTGGAAACTCTCTTGTGCCATGTTGACCTCTATTGACTATTGGTATTTCTTGAACATTTCCAGGTGAAATGGTCATTGAGTATGCAGGGGAACTCATACGATCCACTCTGACTGATAAACGTGAACGCAACTATGATAGTCGAGGAATTGGTTGTTATATGTTTAAAATCGATGATAACTTAGTGGTGGATGCAACAATGCGTGGAAATGCAGCACGGTTCATTAATCATTCGTGCGAGGTAAGTCTCGCTTCCACTTTCCCAAAGTTTTTATTTGTGTGTAGATTTGCAAATGAAATATTCTAATGAACTGATGTTTGTTTCAGCCCAATTGCTATTCGAAAGTTGTTGACATACTTGGACATAAACATATTATAATATTTGCATTGAGGCGCATTGTCCAGGGAGAAGAACTAACATACGATTATAAGTTTCCATTCGAAGATGAGAAGATTCCTTGTTCCTGCGGTTCGAAAAAGTGTCGAAAGTACTTAAATTGAAGAACGAAGAATTCTAAGTACTCTACTCATAAAGCATAACTAACTAACTATTATATAACTATATAAACTACTACTATTATGGCTAATCTGACAGAATAGGACTCTACATATAAAAATATAAGTATCATGATAATGATTATGGCTACGATAAAGATAAAGATACAGATGAATAACTTATCGCATTGAAAATGCTTGTAAAAAACTAAAGTCCGTAAGAAGGAAAGTGAAATAGAATGTTGATATTATGCAAATTGAAGACGTCAGTATTCACAGTAATATTTTTATTATATACTATTAAGCTTATTAATAATTCTATTGAAATATATTTAAATATATATATATATATATAAATATAAATATAGGTATATTTATGAATTAACAATTGATCGTTACAAGTACGCTATTATTGCTTTCCTTGATTGTCCATAATTATATTTTGAGAATTTGTAGAATGTAAAAACTCTTTACAGGGGAAAATTGTAAATATTAAAGTTTTATGTCTAAGAAATGAAAACTGTGTTTATTTGATATGATATAATATAATTTCTTTTAATTAGGAATGAACATGCAAAAACATCACAATTCAAATAATTATTTATTTAAATTGTATTTTACGATATATTTTATTCGCATAATTTTATTTTATATACTTTAGTTGTAATTTGCAATTAACACTTAAATTACGTTTTAAATTTTTGCATGCGTTGTACTGTACTAATTATGATAAATTTGTAATATTTTTCAATGTAATTTCATTCATTAGTTTTTAATTGTACTTTCAAATTGAGAAAAAGAAATATTTATTTGTTTACGATGTAAAAAAAACACAAAAAACAAAAACGGTACATGAGAAATGCATTTTGGCAGCCATTTAAACACCTGCTCAGATTATCAGAAAATGCTCTGTGCAAGTGTAAAGGAATTTTATATTTTTATTCCCTAAAGAAAAAAAATTATAAATTTTACAAAGGAATTATTAAGTTAATAATTTGTACGTGAGGTAACATTCTTAAATTAAATAAAAATGTTTTCTTTTTTAAACATAACATACAAATTGCGCTCTGTGTCTTTTTCTTTCACATTCGTCATGGGATAATTTCTCCAAAAATTAGTGGAATGATCGATCTAAACCCCAGAACAAAGTAAATTCTTACCAAGAACCAAAGAATGAGTTCTGTGAATTCATAAATTAAATAATTTTATTCAATAAATTTCTCAGAAATAGAAAAATTATCTTCTTTAGATGTTCACCTAAACGTTTAGTGGTTGCTGTTGTTGCCGTCGTTGTTGTTATTGTTGATGAAAACGTTTGAACCCGCCAACTGCATTGTTGTCCATACTTTGTACAAATGAACAAACAGTTCCTCGAAGCGGAAGTGGCCACCAAGTAGAGAGAAATCTCCACCAAATACCACCCACAAGTTGTCGTCGTAAATAATTCGTCAAAAATAAGGCGTGTCCAAAATAGAATAACCAATCCGTTCGGGTAGGATAGGGCAGGGAGATCAGCGTCCAGACGTCGTTAATGCCTCTGTCGCACCAGGTATTTCATCGGCAGCATGCGGCGATTGCGCGACGCGTTCACCTTGGCCTCGTGGGCGGCGCTGGCTGCCTTGTACGCGGCCTGTTTCGTGTTGGCGAAGTCCGAGCGGGCGGCGCTCAGTTGGCGCAGCAATTGCTCGACGCGATTCTTGGCCGCCTCCATGAGCTGCGTCTTCTCGGCCAACTCCTGTTGGGCCCCGTTGGCCGCCTGCTCCGAGTTGCCGACATTCGCCTGGGCGGTCTGAACGGCCTGGGTCAGGGTCTTCAGCTGCGAGGCTGCCTGCTGGGCGGCCTGCATCGCGGCGTTCACATTGCTCTGTGCACTCTGCAGCGACGAGCTCTCCTCCTGGACGACGGCCTCCGCCTCGCGCACCTCCTGCTCCAGCTGCTCGACGATCTGCTGCTTGCCCGCCAGAGCGGCTTCGGCTGCCTTCGCGGCGGCCAGAGCTTTCTCGGCCAGCTGGGTCTTGACCTGGTGGGAGGCGGCCTGGCCGGCAGCCGCTTGGGCATCGGAGGCGGCCTTCGCTTCCTGGGCGGCCTTCTGGGCGATGTTGGAGGCCTTCTGCTTCGGCGAGCCCGACGAGATGGGGCTCTCCTTGCAGCCGCCCTCGCCGCCGCCCTCGGCGTTGCCGTCGCGCTGCTCCTCGGCGGGCGAGAAGTCGGAGTAGAGGCTCTGGATCATGCGTTTGGCGTTCTTCTTGCGCTGGCTGTGACCCTGCGGACGGGAGCGAACGATTGAGTTGCGCGGCTGGAGGGGGGCGCGCCCGGATCTCACCTGTCTGCTGACCTTGCCCAACTTGTAGCCGTGTGCGGCGATGAAGTGCAGTGTGAGAAAAATCAACATCAAACTGTTGAAACGCATTGTTTTCTGTGTGTTTTTTGTGTGTGTTTTCAATTTTCTTTTTTATTTTGATTGAAATGATGATGATTTTCTCAATGTGAAGGATTTCGCTAAACACTCGGATACGATGTGAAATTTTCTGTCGACATTGAAAGCCCTTTCAAAGCATTCCCAATTTTCTCGTCCACACAATTTCTTTTGTGTGATGAATCAACAGATTCAGAGGTTTCTTTTCGACTCTCCTGGATGCCTGGCCACGCCCCCTTTTCGAAAGTCTCCCCGGCCCATCGTGAGGAGGGAGAAAACGACGATCATTTCATTTGCTCCCGTCCTTCCAACAAACGGTGGCCCATCGTTTGAATCCCACAAGTGATGATAAATTACGGTGAGTTGCGAAAGTGTGCGAGTTGTTTGCGTTTTTGTTGTTGTTGCATCTGGTGAGTCAACCAAATCCCCCCTTTATGCACCTCACGATGCATTGAACTCCGTGGTCTGTGCGTCGATCGCAAACGATCGTCGAATCGATGGAAAACCCCTCAGCGTTCGATCATTTTTTGCTACTCCACCGACAGAGAGTTAGACCAACTGTCTAGAGAGAGATAGAGACAGACAGACAGAGAGACAGACAGATAGACAGATAGACAAAAAGACATGTGTATCGACCGAGGAAAAACCTGCGCTTTCATCGCGTTGCATCGGGTCGCGTGAGAGTCCAACGAATGACGGACGGATGCAACTTCGCACAGTGGCTGCGTCCATCGGATGTCGTGACTCGGTGTCTTTCCGTCCGGCTGTCTGTACATCTGGTTGTCTGTCTTTCCATCCGTCTTTCCTTCCTTCCTTCCTTCCGTCCGTCCCTCGAGAGCGGTTCAACACGACACGACTCGAGACCACGTTGATTGTCATCAACGTTAAGACGTTGGTCAAGCTTTTTGGCCCCCCGTGTGGAGTTTGGCTCGTGGTTATTTGGAAGGATGGTGGGGGGATGGAGTGATGGAGAGGGGTGATGGAGAGGGGTGAGGAGAGGAGGTGTATTGATGGTGAGGAGTTGAAGATATGAGGAGAGTTGAGGAGAGTTGAGAGCGCGTTAGTTTACATCCGATTCCGATGCAATCGTGCGAGATTTATTAGCAACCGAAGTCGAAAGTGGTTTTGCGAGCCTCCTTTTGCTCCTCCTCCATCTCCACCTCCTCCTCCTCCTCATGCTCGTGGTAAAAGCGAAACCGAGCGAAATGATGGAAAATGGAAAACTGGATAGAAAAACTGGCAACAAAAAAAAAGAGCATTTGAACTTGTTTATTGACAGTGAATGCCGAACGACGTCGAACGCTTTTCTGCCTCTGCCCATTCCCACTTTAGCCATTCAATGGCCCGTGCAGTCTTCGATCGGCCTTCAACCGACCGACCAAACGACCGATCTCGATAGAAACATCTCGGAATCGCTACCGTAAGGACTTGTTTGCGTTCGCTCATCCGTTGGTCTTGTCTGGTTTCGCCTCGTTTTGCGGGATTTTCATTTTCAACCAACAATTTCTGGACTTTTCTGCTCCTTCTTCATCAACAACATATCGTTGTCGCCAACGAGAGGCGTAGGCAAGTGCGTGTCAGTGGTGGAGTGGGACAAAAACTGGGGGAGGGGAGGACAACTTCCCAAAAACTAGCTCCAAATATCGTGCTAATCAGTTGCTGTAATTAATACGAAGAAATAATAAAAATAATCCAGTTACCCAAGTGGCAAGAAGAGAAAGTCAACCTCGTCTTCCTTTGAGCCTTCGCTCATTGATCTTGTTTCCATCCTGGTCTTATTTGATCCTTCGCTCTTTGGAGGGGTTTCGGAAGAAGTGAAAAACTACAAATAAATAACCTCTTATTCCCAATAAATCATCTCGTACACTCAATAAATAATCTCTTACTCCCATTAATTCATCTCATACTCCCAATAAATCATCACTAACCCCAGCCTCAATTGGCAATTGATCCTTCGACGATAAAACCCATGATATAACCTAATGAAGGCATTGTCTCCGATTAATTATTCTCCATTTAATCCCCCTTCTCCTTCCTTGTGTCTTTCCAGCTGCAGTCGCCGATCATGTCGCTGATGTTTCGCCTGTTGCTAGCGCTCCTGTTGCTCGGTGAGTTCGACCTCGACTCCAACTTCGACGACTCGTGTCACACGGATGGCTACGCGTAGACGATGGTTACGTGTCTCACGGAGATAACGTCGCCAACTCGATCGTCCGTCTGGGCCAGAAAGCAGAAACCCATCGATTACCAACTCTATCTCACTCTTTGACTCCTTCTTTGACTCTCTCTTTGACTCCTTCTTTGAATCGCTCTCTCTCCCCTTCACTGTGTGTCTTTCTCTTCCAGATGCCTGCATCATGGCGCGCAAGCTGAAACGCCGCGAGAGCTATCGCCTCGGCCTCCCGCCCCAATCGGCCCCTCCCTCGTCGGCGCCCTACGCGTTTGAGGACGTTCACCAGGAGTCGTATCCGCCGCTCGTGCACACCTCCTACGATGCCGACGCCTACACGCCGCACGTCCACAGCACGGGCTCCGGCTCCGGCGGTGGAGGTGGTGGTGGTGGAGGGGCGTATCTGGTCGACAATGGGCTGCGCAGTCTCGCCAAGGGCTCGGCCGATCAGGCCAACTCCGCCGTGGCCAATCAGAATGCGGCCGGCAAGCAAGCGGCCTACGTGGCCAAGAGCACCCTGGCGCAGGCGGCCGCCCAAGCCGCCAGCACCGCCGTCGCCGTGCTCAAGGGCAAGGAGCTGTTGCTGCGGCGGCTCGAGGAGCAGAGCCAGGAGACGCATCAGGCCATGCAGAGTGAGTTGGCCCAACTGCAGCAGGCCAAGCGATCGGCCAAGGCCGCCCAATACTCCGCCCAGCAGGCGATCAATCACGTGTCCGTCCTGACGGCCGCCCTCAACAACGCCCAGGCCGCCTCGGAGTTGGCCCAGAAGTCGGCCTCGGAGGCGGCTGCCGAACTCGCGTCCCAAATCGACATGGTCGCCCAGGCCAAGGCGAAGCTGGAACAACTCGAGGGTCATCTGTACTCGGCCCGCCTCGACTACGAGGAGACGAAGGAGGCGGTGGAGAAGGCGACGCTGTCGGCGCACGAGGCCCAGAGCAACGCCAACGACGCGGCCGTCCATGCGAATGTCGAGCTCCACGAGTCCGCGGTCCATCTGCAGGAGAGGAGCGACCAGGCCAACACCCAACTCAATCACAACTACAGCTAACGTGGCTGAGGAGGCAGAAGAACAGGCCAAAAACAACCCTTCAGTGTGGACTTCATATCTCTTGTTTTTCTACTAGTAATTGTGTTTTATTTATTTGTTCACACTTTTTGTATTTATTTTATTTATTTTCCGGAATAAAGTAAAGCTCAAAAATTCATGGCATTTATATTAAATCCAAGTAAATCTTATTTAATACTTTTTTTTAATCCACGTCAATGTTCAATTCTTTTCAAGTGATATAAGAAAAACACTCGTTTACTATTAGAATTTGTTTATTAAGAGAAAAATAAATAAATAATCCAAACAAACCTACGGAACTTTCGCTAAATACGCTCTACAATAAAAACACTTAGAGGTTAACTATACAAGATTGGACACGAGGTGTGGGTCCAACTGGAGCTGCTGGAGCCGGGCGCCATCGAGGGGCAGCTCGGTTTGAGCACGAGCCAAATGACTACTGTAGTGGGTGCCAATCGTCCATGTGGCCACCCTCTTAACGTGATTCGATTTCCTAACTAACGATTTCCTTCCTAACGTACTCGTACTAACCCTAACCTTATGACTCTTCCGCATTATTCGACTTGGCCTCGTTCGCGTCCTCCTGCATCGCCGCCGCCTTCGCCTCCTCCAGGTTCTTCGCCTGCTCGGCATCGTCCATGGATTCGCGCAGCGTTTGAATGTCGAGGGCGGGGCTGTCGTCGTCCTTGTTCTTCGAGTACTTGGAGAAGTAGGTGAGGGACTTCATCAGTTGGTAGCTCTTCGAGATCGGGATGTTCGAGTCGTAGACACTCTTGCTCGCGTTGCAGTCGACGTAGAACCACCAGTTGCACTTGAGGATCGTCTGGTCGAAGAGCGTGTTCTCCGGACAGAGGAAGGATTTGCGCACCAGGCCGTCGTCGGTCAGGGCGCACACGTGGAAGACCTGGGGGAAATGAAAGGATTACCATGAGTTTAATCTGGGAGATGAATTCTTTGGAAAGGAGTCAATTGGAAAAGAATGATTTGGAAAGGAAGCATCTTGGAAATTATTTATTTTGAAAATGAATTATCTTGGAAAAAAATCATCTTGGAAAGGAAGAATCATGGGACGGAAGCATATTGGAAAGGAGTGATTTGGAATGGAATCATCTTGGAAGGGATTCATATTGAAAATAAATTATCTTGTAAAAAAATCATCTTGGAAAGTAAGAAATAAAGGAATCTTATCGGAAAGGAATCATTTGGAAAGGAATCATCTTGGAAAGGAAATCATTTGGAGAGTAAGAATTCATCTTTGATAGAAGTCATCTTGGAAAGCATTAATTGTAGAAGAAAATAATTTGAAAATAAATCATATTGGAAAGGATTCGTATTGGAAACGAATAATTTTGAAAGAAATCATTATGGAAAGGAATCATATTGGAAATTATTTATCTTGGAAAGGAAACTTATTGGAAAGGAATCATTTGGAAAGGATTTATCTTTGAAAGGAAGAAATAACCCTAGAGTGGAATATTCATCATCCTCCTTACCATGCAGCCGAGATCGGTGTCGGCGTAGAGGCCCGGGAAGTGCTTCTGCTTGCCGCAGGAGAAACTGGTTGGTGGCAGATCCACCTTCGACTTGAAGTTGTCGTCGAAGTTCTTGTCGTAGCCCACCGGGTAGTACTCCTTGGGGGCGTTCATGACCTATGGTGAGAGGCGAGGGGGTTTAGAGGGGAAACTGTGTGTATGAAAGACATCTTCTCACCTTGGACATCTTGTTCTCATGGGCGATGTTCTGATTGATCTGCGGCATCTGCATGGGTTCGAAGTACTCGATCGGTTTCGGGGTTGTCGTTGATGATGTCGTTGTCGTCGTCGTGGTCGAGGTTCGAATGAACTCCTGCCGCAACTTGGCCGCCAGCATCGCTCGCTGCTCGGCCTTCATCTGCTGCTCACGCACGTAGATCGCTCGCTTGATCGTCTCCACGCTAACGTTGGCCGCTGCCGCCAACTCCTCAACGGTCACATCTTTCAAATCGAATTTCGGCTCCTCGAATTGCAGATAGTTCGGGTTGTTGTTGCCATGGCTGATGCGTGCATTCGAGTTTTGTGCGCTTTTGCCCAGAGTCGCCGAAATGGGGGCGATCGATTCGGGCATCGCCTGGAAAGCGGGAACCGCCAGCGGTTGCGACACCATCGGGTTGGCCACGTGGAACGTCCGATTCGAGTGCTATTCGGGGTAAGAGAGAGAGAGAGAGGTATTAGTGGAGGACGAATGGAGGATGAGTCAAGAATGAGTGGAAGATGAGTGAAAGGTGAGTGGAGGGTGAGTGAAGGATGAGTGAAGAATGAGTCGAGAGTGAGTGGAGAATGAGTGAAGGATGAGTGGAGGATGAACGAAGGATAAGTGAAGGATGAGTGGAGGAATGAGTGAAGGTTGAGTGGAGAATGAGTGAAGAATGAGTGGAGAAAGAGTGGAGATAGAGAGGAGGATGAGTGAAGGATGAGTGAAGAATGAGTGAAGGTTGAGTGGACAATGAGTGGAGAATGAGTGGAGAAAGACTGGAGATAGAGAGGAGGATGAGTGAAAGGTGAGTGAAGGGTGAATGAAGAATGAGTGGAGGAATGAGTGAAGGTTGAATTGAGAATGAGTGGAGAATGAGTGGAAAATGAGTGAAGAATGAGTGGAGAATGAGTGGAGGATGAGTGAAAGGTGAGTGAAGGGTGAATGAAGAATGAGTGGAGGATGAGTGAAGAATGAGTGAAGGTTGAGTGGGCAATGAGTGGAGAATGAGTGGAGAAAGAGTGGAGATAGAGAGGAGGATGAGTGAAGAATGAGTGAAGGTTGAGTGGACAATGAGTGGAGAATGAGTGGAGAATGAGTGGAGAAAGAGTGGAGATAGAGAGAAGGATGAGTGAAGGATGAGTGGTGAATGAGTGGAGGATGAGTGGAATATGAGAAAGCGGAATGAGAGTATAATGAGTGAGACTGATGGAAGGAACCTGGGATCATCTCGTCCACTCACCACTGTCTGCGAGTAGCTGTCGACCAGTTTGTTGTTGACGCTCACCCTGGGGTTGGTCGAGTCCACGGCGATGTTCGATCGTCGCTGGGCCACCTGGCTCGGTGTGGGCTTCAACGACTGCGGTATGGGACGGAATGCGGGCACCCCGAGGGGCAGGGGGCGGGCTTCGGTCATCAGGGGCGCCGAGACGCCAGCCGACGATTGTCTTTTCGACGAATGTTTCACCGGCGTTGGGCTGTACGGCTGGGCGCCGGTGGATCGCGAGATGATGCGCTTATCGGGGATCGGATGCTGAGAGGGCTGCGAACAAAGAGGAAGTTAAGGAAGGGGTTCGAAAGAAGAGGGGGCGAAGGGACCACTTACCGTCTGTTGGTTGGCCGGCAACACGCCCACCAGACTGGGCGGTGGCCCGTTCTTGTAGCTGATGGCACGACGGCGACCGCCTTCCAAATTGCCCAACGACTCGGCGAATCCCAGCTCGTCGCCCAGGCTGAAACCTGAAAGAGTGAACCAGAGTGAAACAAGAAGAACATCGAAGCCATTGGTTAATATTCGTGAAACTGGCCAATTCGGTTGAACTCCACACTAGTTGGTGGTGGGGCTAGTGGGGGAGCAACGAGTTTCTATTTGGAGTAAAAGCCAAGGCGACCCATCGATGCTAATGCTCCCTCTCTCTCATAAATATGTACACAAAAGTCATTGACATTGGCACGAATGCAAAACGCACGGTGGGCATGACTTTCAAAGTCAACAGCAAAATCGAACACACTACGACACATACAAATGAATAAATAAACAAATACTACGAACACTACAATGTTGGGGACGAGTAGCTTTCGGCAAATATTTACACATTGCACTATAATTAACGGGACAGGTGAAGATCGGGGCGGATCGGATCAGATCGAGCCGAAGGAGAAATCGATCTATGGACGATTAACTGTGATTAGCAGGTGGTAAGGCGTTTATGGTACAAAGAGATTACCAAAGTGCTACTAATTGTTGAGGCTAATGCGTATTTAAAGGGTATTTACAAGGTATTTAGGTATAAAGGGTATTTAAATTATAGTTATAGTGTACTTTAAATGGTATTTATAGGGTTTTTAAATGGTTCTTATAGAGTATTTAAATTGTACTTATAGAGTATTTATAGAGAGTATTTATAAGGGCTATTTATAATTTATTATAAGGATATAACTAAGGATATTGTTACTGGAAGTGGAATTATCATTATTATTAATATTATTATTATTATTTACCTAAACCGAAATGTGCTTTTAGGCCGCCTAAATTCCTTACGCGAAAAAGTCCAGACTTTTTGAAGTTACAATTGAGTATGAAACCGAAGTCGGACTCGAAAACGCACGTCCCGCACGCCAATCCTATAAAAACAGAACAAACACAGAAAGGAGTTCTTTATACAATAGATTCTCTGAAAGGATTTTGCCATATACAACATAGCATATGGCATGACATAATGACATGACACGACTTAAGTCGTCTGATGTAGGAATGTCTAATGAATGAATTGATTGATTGGAATGCAGTGAATATGAATGATTATGGTGATGATGATCATGATGATGATGATTTGGTATAATTTTTGTATTGAAATTTCTGTGTTGTTTTTTGTAATTCTTTCAAAAATATACGCATGCATAGATGTATTTAACGAACCAAAACCATGAGGTTTTCGAGTGAACCGGAATCCGAAGAACATCAAATTCGATGACACGATCACAATGGATGACGTCATTCATATAATTAATTACATGTGATTATTTGTTAGTGATTTCTGAATTAATTTCTACCAGCACATGACATGCAGAAAAAACAAAATCACGACTCATGCAGAAATCGTAATAATAGATTTAAAACCCTATTCAATTGATAGATCTTTGTGGAATTGTGGATAGTGTGAGAAGAAAAGCACTATTATATGATAATACAAAAAAGTGTTACTTGTTAAATTGTTATTTTGTTGATTATTATTATGTCGTTTGATAGCAAAGTCCGTTCACCAACATCTCACCAACAATTATCCATCCATCTCGGTGTCAACCGGAAATACTTTTCAATTCTATCTCCCAAAGACCTCCCAAGTTCGAGTACAAAACGCGAAAACATAATTAAGATGTCGTGATGACATAAACATCTTCAAATTATGGTAACATAATCGCTTGGAGTATTGTTGTTATTGTTGTTGCTGTTATTGTACTTGAGCAAATTTGCGAGTCACTTGTTGAATTACTTAAGTACAGCTTAAAAATAGATAAGCACTTCATGACAAAGACACGCACTCGTGAGGGGCGAACTGGGGTTAGAGGATAGAAAGATAGATAGAAGGAAAACAAAGCAAACATAACGAGAGAGAATGTACACGGTGAGAAACACGGGAGCAATTAGCATTAGCAATATCAACAACATGCACAGGCTAATTCGATCCCCAGGCTGCGTGTCGGGAGCAACAGAGACAGAGACCGAGAGACCTTCAAAGGTCGGACTCGAACGTGGCGCCAGACGACGTCATATCACAAGCCCCATGTCATGTCATTCCATTTGGATTTGCAATCCAAATTCAATTCACACATTAATAAAAGATGAAATCAACTGGTGGCAGTGGCTGGTGAATGTCTCGCCGTCAGGTTCGCGAGAGGGGGAATCTTCCAGTAGTTGGCCCCATGTTTTGCCACCACCACTCATGATGGCAACGGTGGATTTTTCACAAGCCCATATTTACCAATATAATTGATCTTGGTCTTGCGGAAATCAGTTAAAGACACGAAACAACCCGGGGCCCCGGGGGGCGGCAAGAGGTGGCCCGATTAGGTGTCTCGGTCATTGTGCCACGGGCTGGGCGGCCAGGGACTCAATTGATCACGCATGCGATCGTCAGGCAGTCCGTCTGTCAGTTTGTCAGTCAGTCAATCAGTGTCACGCAATTGTCTCGTATGTTGATAGCGATGACGATGATTATGACGAAGGCGACGTCGATTGAGTAACTGAATTTCAGTGGAACTGCAACTTTCCCGACGCACGCATCTTCCCGGCTTTTATGCGACCCGAGTGTGAACGGGAAGATCGCTTTATTTCTCTCGTAACCCGAATAAATTGACATACAATTGCAAATTATCCTCGGCATGCGATGACAAGGAACTCGCATCATATTAAATACATTTTAATTGACCAATCTCAGTTTCAGTCTCACTTTCCTTCAATTTCTCCATCCATAAAACATCCTACAACCGATTGTAGGGTGCTCCAAAGTTCAGGCAGCGAGTCATCACTCATGTTGTGTGTTTTATTTTTCAAATAATTAGCAATCAAATTATCTGCAATCTATGAAATTGTGTTAAACCTTGGTACAATTTGTCGTCTCGCGCCCCTTGAACCCCGCTCCCATGGCTCCCATGGCTCCATGGCTCCCATTCAAGATCAGCGAGTCGACGACGCCGAATCCACACCGAGAATTCGTTGAAGCCGAGCAGAAATGAAACCTCATCGGGGTTTCGCCGATAACTCGAGGCTTACATCGATCTCGATAACGGCGATAGTTGTTCGATTGGGTTCAATCTGCGAAGTTGAACATGTTGAATTGGGGCACAACAAGAAGGTCGATATATAAACAGATATTTAATGTTAAAGTAATTAATTTGATACATGAATAATGTATTTTTAATGCTGTACTATAAATTGATTTTGTCCCATATACCCCTATATGTTGACCATATCGGGGAAGTACTTGAAATTTTAGAGGAAAAAATATGATTTATTGTTACTTACAAATGGCTAAAACTCTTCACAGCTTGGTGCTATATAAAGTTACGATAGTTCGCATTTGGGAACCCGCTTATTCGTTTCTAACTATAACACATTATGGTTAACGACTGACAGCATGCCAAGAAGCAACAACAACAAAAACAAATGACAGCGATACTGCGACACTGGAAAGGTTAAGGTTTTCAAGTGTCAACGGGTGCCAAGATGGCGATATAACAATGGAGACAGAAAGAGAGACAAAAAATAATAGCAACAATTACAACAATCATAATAATAATAGCATTATCACAATATGACAATACTAACAAAAATAACAACAACTACAACAACTATAGCGAGACCTCAAACGACGACGACGACAACAAAAGAGAAAGAAAATGAATTTGTAAAAGCCAACAAGATATTTGCATTAAAACTGAAAACCATCTAACAACCAGATACCGCGCAAAAGTGACAGAAATTAAAATTTAGCTTATTTTGTTTTGACCCACTTTCCAAGCAAAGCAACAAATTCCCAAAGTAAAGCAACAAATTCCCAAAGCATGACAACAATAAAAACAACATGGGTTTGGCTGGAGATCCCCCCAAGCGACAGCAAAATGCGATAATTTGTTAAATCCTCAGTGGGCAAGCAGACGATAAAAAGATTAAAAGTCGGAACCAATAACGAAAAATGAAAAAGGTACTAAAATCGACGGCGAAGAATTCATTAGTCGTTGGGAAGCATCGAAGCGGCAACAACAACAAAATTAACTATAACAACAAAAAAGAACTATAACAACAAAAATAACTATAATATCAACAACAACAATGATAATGATGACAACAACAACAATAATGACGACAACAACAACAGAAAGTCTACGAAAGATCTCGGAGGATGAGCGACAAACGAACGATCGTTTGGACTCTCTCAGCCAAGTGCGTTTGGCCAAAAGCCTCTCCTTCTCAATTTCTCTCCCTCTCTCTTTCTCTCTCTCTCTCTTTAGGCTGCTCTTGTTTGTTTGCCTTAAGTATTTACGTGTAAATGCAGAAAGAGACATCAACAAAACGATTCGAGGGGAAGAAAATAAATAAATAATAAAAAAAAATCGTTTACTCTTTCTTATGAAAGAAACCAGTGAAAGCTGCAAACAAAAACTTTTTTATGACTCGTTCGTTCGGTCGGTCGGTCGGTCGGTTGTTTGTACGACTTTAGCGCATTTCTGTCAACCAAGTTCACACAAGCATTCCAGCCAACTATCCGTCCGTCTGTCCGTCCATCGATCCATCTGGCGGTCCAACCTAGCTACCTACATACCGATGTGAGCCTGAATAATCGTTGCCGTTATTCTGCCTCGTCTTCTTCATCTTCTCGTTAATATTTTTCATTTCGTTGGCTTTTTCATTTCATTCGAACTCTTTTCATTTCATCCGATCTCTTTTCATTTCATTTCGTTACGTTTAATTTTCCCCTTGAAAAAGTCAAAGCTAATTACAACGTCATGGTGAATTAGTTACCAAAAGTGGTTTTCTATCGATGTCCAACCGCAGCATTAATACCTTCTCCTCCTCCTTTATACCGCTCCCCTCCCCACCTCCTATACCTCGTCCCCCCCTCCAAAGCGATCGACTATCGAACTATTTCTGTCCCCGATCTATTTCTCTCCGATGGGCCGGAACCGCATGCCAAATATAGAGTTGTCTATGGGTTGATCTTCATCTTCATCCATCCGGCTCTTGAGAATATCGGTTTTTTTATCTGAAATTTTCGTTGAATTCGTGGACCATGCTCCGAGGATCGTTGGGGTCGGAGTCTTCAGAGAAGTCTACCTTCCACGGTATTCCACGCCACGATGTCATGGTGTCCAACAAGTAGATCATAAAAGAGACAGGTTAAGAAGAGCACGAGACCTCTGTTGACTTGGTCTTAATTGCTATTGTTAATTGTTTATATTATTTAGAAGAAAATTGCCTCATAAATATTAACCGCGATCGTAAAATGACAGCATAGAACCCACTTTGTCTTCAGTTCTCTGGGCTTAATCGTGGCCATTAAAGTCTTCTAATAGCCGTAAACTTTGGTCGAGTAATTTCGCAGTAATGAATTGGATTTCTACACCTGAGACAAAATGAATATGATTTCTACACTGAGACAAAATCATTCGCACCAAGCATCAAAGTCTAGTTAAAGCTCTCTGGTAAGTGTTCTTTGCCCTTGAACTAGGCCCCATTCGAACATTTCAAATGAATTGGTTTTGCCCCCTTGCCTCCCCCTCTAAGAACCCAAATCGACGTGCATAAATTAAAATAATAATGATTGGGCCACAAGTAGTTGAACTTGAAAATGAGGTGAAGAGTTTTTTATTGTGGCTGGAATGGAATGGCTGAGCTTCAGAGCAATTGCTGCGGGTACCGACAGACGTTGGACGTTGTTGTGGTCTCCGACAACAGCAAAAACAAAAACAACAACAACAACAACAACACAAACGATCGTTCAAATCTGTGGCAATAAAACTGAAATTGCCACACTTGGGGAGCTGCTTTGGAGTAATCTTGACTAAAATCGTTTTAATTGAAATGCTTGGAGATCATGTCGAATAATGCGGTCGCGAGGTTGAGAAGCCGCCTCTTCCACATCACCTCCCCCCTTCAGCACCCAGGGACGAACTGATGAATGGTCATTTGCCAATCGGGGCGGAAGTTGGGAAACAAAAGGCATCGCGAAAACAAAATCAAAAGTTCCTCTCTAACAACAAATGAAATAAAAACATCCAAATAAAATAAAAACATACAAATAAATTAGAAACATTGAAACGAAATAAAAACATTGAAATAACATGAAAATATAGAAACAAAATAAAAACATACAAATAAAATAAGAACATAAAACTAAAATAAAAACCTTGAAATAAAATAAAAAAATCTCAATAAAATAAAAAAATACAACTAAAATAAGAACATAAAAATACAATATAAACATACAAATAAAATAAAAACATACAAAAAAATTAAAACATACAAATAAAAAAAACATACAAATAAAATAAAAACATACAAATAAAATAAAAACATACAAATAAAATTAAAACATAGATATAAAATGAAAACATCCAAATAAAATAAAAAATAGAAATAAAATAAAAAATAGAAATAAAATAAAAAATAGAAATAAAATAATATTTCAAGTAAAACCACCCAATTAAGGAAGTTATTAGACCAGAGTCCAGATTGCGAAAAGCTCATAAATTTTCCTCAGTCGCACCTCGAACCTCGCGACGACAAGTTGCAGCCCCCAATGGAATGGTCCTGCGGATCAACAGGTCGATCATTGGTCCATTGATTGACTTCTCACCGTCGATAAATCATCATCAATCAACAATGATGAATTTGAATTCAATTTGCACGGTATTTGCAGAGAAACCGCAGACCACGCGACATGGTCGTGAAAGCAGATCTCAATTGCAATTGTGTGGGCAATCGTGAGAAAAGGGATGAGGGGGGGAAGGGGGTGAATGGGCTAAGTGAATGCACCGAACTGTTGGCCATTGAGGAAGACGCTATTGTAGACCAGCAGCATCGCTGCCAAAAGACCTCGTTCTTCAGGGTTAACGAGCGAGCCCTCGTTCTCTGATGCAAATGTTTTTCAGATTTAATGGCGAGTCGTCGGGTTTCACAAAACTGGAAACAACGTATTATACCGTCTTATCCATCATCTAATTGGACATTTCAATCGAAATCAATCAAAACACGACGCCATCACATCATCATCGTTCACATCAACACGAACAACAACAGCATGATCATGATCGCAATCGCCCGAGTCGGGAGGGGCGACTCGCATACGAGGCGTATGAGTAATTATTGTTAGCCATTGTCAGACTCTCGCGCGTGAACGTCCATTAAAATGAAAGACGGCCTTTTGTCGTCGCAAAAAAGCATCATTAATTCAACTTAATTAGTGATATCCAAACGGTTTTGAAATCGAATCCGACGAGGTGGGGTCGTGTGAAACCAATGAGAGGAGACCGACCGACCACGGGCCATAAAAATGCGTTCGCGTCTGATCGCTAAAATGCCAAAAACGACACCGAGATGAGCTCTTGATTGTGATGATGATGATATCAATCCGGAGGTTGGCCTCTTTCTTTCGCAAGGGCCCTGAGCTTTAATCTGAGGAATCAAAAGCTGTTAATTTCATTTGTTTCGTGTTCGTGTCTTTGGAATTCAATAAACCCGAAAACACTGTCAAAAATCAGAGCGCTTTCAAGTGGCCGAATGGCATCGAAATAAAACCATGACCAGCCCCAAGCGCCCCTTCATCTTCATCTTCGTCTTCTTCATCACCATCATGACGATGTCTCGAACCCCATACAACCAACAACAAAAGGGAATGTCTTAAGTTTTTCTTCACTTCATCATCTCTCTTAGTTTTTGTTTCTATAGGAAGTCATTTGCACAAAAGAAGTCTCTCTTCAGAGGAATCAATATTTTGTTTGTGGACATAAAAAAAGGAAAATATTATTTAATGATGTCTCCCGACTTCGAAAAACAACTACAATAATTATGAGCATGACTAGACAATATCATCGAGAGATCGTCGATAATTAAGATTACTCGGAGGGGAGGGAGGAGGGGAGGGGGAGAAGTTGGCGCAGTGCTTCGCAGAAGTGTGGATGCAATTTGCGATTGCATCAGGCCGGCATTAAATCGAAGATAAAAACGCCGATCGAGAAATTAATGTCGGTTTCTCTTGCAGTATAGCGAGGGGGAGGAGAAGAACGAGGAGAGTTTAAGGAGCTTATCAGACTTTGGGGCTTCTGTTTGAAGTCTTTTGTTTTGGTTTCGAAGCCTTCAGTTTGAAGTCTTATGTTGGAAATTTTCTGTTTAAAATCTTCTGTTTAAAATATTCTGCTTTGTTTTTAAATGTTTTCGGTTTGAGGTCTTCTGTTTAAACTTTATGTTTTCTTAAAGTCTTCAGGTTGAAGTCTTTTGTTTAAAATCTTCTATTTGATATCTTCTGCTAAAAATCTTCTATTTGAAGTCTTCGGTTTTTAAAAGTCTTCGGTTTGAAGTCTTATTTTTAAAGTCTTCTATCTGAAGTCTTCTGTGTGAAGTTTTCTGTTCTGTGTGAATCTTCTGTTTTTTTAAGGTCTTCTGTTTGAAGTCTTTTGTTTAAAGTCTCCTGTTTGAAGTTTTCAATTTCCTCTCGATCATCCGTTATCGCTTCACTTGGACCGTTGTAGCACGGTGATGGAGTAATTACAGGTGTGAAATGAGAGGCTGACGACCGCACGCACGCACACTCAAGTGCCTCCCACAAATTAAACATGTATGCAATCATGTCGATAGCATAATTATGGCGACTGAAGACACGTCGAGTGTCGATTTCACACACGGACGCCCCATTTGGTCAACTGATAGCCGACACTCGAGATGTCCGCTCTCACGCGGACCTCACACACATGCGACAGACAGACATCCATCCATGTGCATTTACATAATTCGGTCACGCACACGCACACATCTCCAAGTGAATCATGGAGTTTTCCCCCAATGTGTCGCATGAATCACTCTCGGAGTTGTTGATGGTGGAGGTGGAGAAGCTGCATCCGAAATTATGTTAATCACTTGGTCAAAATGGCATATTTCATGGTAAACTGAACTGGAGCAGATTTTTATGGTAAGCCGACGAAATACCGACAAAAGGCGTCAAAGGTCGAAGACAAACAAACAATCGATCGATCGATCGAAATGAATGTGAAAAATCAACCAAGAGTCGATGGTATGCAAATTTAATGAAATTTTGGCGAAACACCGGACATACAAGTCAAGTCGAGTCGAGTTGAGTCAAACACGAGCGAATGAATGGTTTTTTTTTATATTTGCTTGAAAGTAGAGTGTGTTAATTGCATTCGATAGAAGATACAGATGTGAACTTGAAGGCTCCACACCCCATCGTCCCCCACCTCTCATCATCTGCTTCTTATGGATGGATGGCAAGGTGGAGTCGCTCGAGTCGATGTGGGCTTCAGAGTGAGAGATAATCGATGGCTTTTAATTACCGACGTTATGACCATTTGAAGAATCTCGAAAAACCTTTTCAATCCATCAAGGTATCTGTCCATTGGGAAACAATCGAAACCTTGAGGTTGGGTTTTTAGTGTTTCCGTTTTTATGAGAAAACTTTTTAATAGCAAGTTCTGGTAATTAAACGAGGTACAGACTTCGATCGAACCCTCCTCCTTCTCGGGACGCAGAAGAGGCCATAGGTCAATCGTAATCGTAATTCCCAGGCTTTAGAGAGTGTTTGGTAAGTGAATCGAACACCCGAAGGAAGGTCTTTTGTCGTCTCTCACAGAGAGAGAGAGAGCTCGATGGAAGGTGACGCATGTAAATGAATTATGTAAATTACGTCTTACCAAAAGCCGATGCAGAAGAAGATAAATACCGGAATCATACCGAAAGAGTGGTTCATGGAATGTAAAATCTCAACTGTATGTAGAATTGAATGCGACAGAAGGAACTTAGCACCAGAACAAGTTGGTCCGATTACGGAGCTGGAGCTGGCAATAACCATGACACACCGGGCCACATGAGGCCTCGTTGCAGCCACTCGAACCAGCCGTGTTTGGGCCACAGTAGACGCGTTTATTTAGTCGCGGCTTCGAGAGTCGCGTCTTCTACGGCGAATGGAGCGTGGTTTTTGTTCTTCTTTCTGTTTATCATGGCTCGTTCTTCGATGATGAGCACTCAAATTGTTCTAATTTTCAGGCAAATTTAATTCAATCTAATACCAATGTTTCAACAAACAAGAACCTGATCGTTCGCGTTGCATTGCGTAAGAGATAATTCTGCTTAAGGCGATCACCTCAATTGATATGTTTGAGTTTCGCAATCGCACTCGGTTCAAATGGCAAATGATCAAATTAGAATTTGGAAAATTGTGTTTTTTTTAGATTCAATCTTTCAGAAGACTTCCGAAAAAGTTGGGAGTAGCAACAAATCTCGAATCGACAAAAGCAACAATCGATCAAAATCGCCTTCGAATTCGCCTTTCCAGGAATTTTTTAAGGCGGCCATAATTTATTTGACATGATTTCTTAATATACTATTATAAACACCGATATGACAAAGCCTTTAATTAGTGACCAGAAGCATGCATGGGTGTATGGGTGTGGACTTATGTGTGTGTATGTGTTCAGTTCATTATGGAAAAAACCAATTCGGCCATACAAAAAATATGCAAATGCTGATCCACAAACATAAATGGAAACAAGATGAATCTGAACTTACTTGCAGCCTGCATAATTAACATTCCAATGACAAAGAAGTTCATCTTGTCTTTGTTTTTTCTTCTTCTTCTCCTCCTATTTCGACTGATATTTCGAATAGTTTTTTTCGAATATTACGATCCAAGGTATTTGAGAAACTTTCGCGGTATTTCACTCCAAAACGAGCTGATAAACTGTAATTGATTATTAAAATTATACATTAATTAAAATGCATTGTATTAGGAAAAACTTATATTATTTCGAGATTTCATTGTTTGCTTATTTTATTATTTTTGTAGTTTTCCAATTTCCTGTTTGTTTTATTATTTTTGCGGTTTTTCAATTTATTTTATTATTTTATTATTTTTTAATGCAACTTATTAGTTTTCAGTTTTTAGTGTATTTTATTATTTTTCAGTTTTTCAATAAATTTTATTAGTTTTGCAGTTTTTCAATTTATTTTAGTATTTTTGCAGTTTTTCAATTTCTTTTTATACTGGTTTTTGGTTTTATTAATTCTTTTTATACACGATTTTATGCCATATTTTATTTATTTTGAGTTTCACTTTTTTCGACGAAGGAACGCGATGTTTTAAAAGCATTTTTGGCCGATTGAATATTCAAATGGTCAAATGGTTTATTATGATTTCCACAACGAAGCCGCGACGACGTCGGCGACAAATCGAGCGATTTAATGTATGCGGCGTGCTAGTTAATACGTATATTCGATTCGGAGCGCGCGGGCTTCTCGTGTGCGCGTGTGTGTGTTCATGCTCGGCTATGGATGGGTGCGTTTACGTTAACGTGTGAGTGTGTGTGTGTTTGTGTGTTTCTGGTGGATCGAACACTCTCTCTTTCCGCAAAGTAAAAGTGGATCCGACAATAATAATAATCGAAACAACAATTTCACACAGCTCCACCGATGACGACGATGATCAATTTGTTGTGTACGAGAACCGATCGATTTGAGCCAAAAACTGGACGCAACATGCATCATTGAGCTCGCTCAATCGGTCGTTCATTTGGCCAACAAATCGAGTGCAATTAAAAAGTCGTTGTCGTTGTCGTTGTTGCTGCCGCTTCCACCGCCGTCGACGTCGTCGTCGTCGTCGCCGAAGACACTCGATTGGAACTTTCCAATCAGGTTGTCACCGGCCCACCTCGTTCCGGGTGCAATCGCCGTTGCATGCGTTCATCGATGAGCAGCCCACGACGCCGATGCCAACGTCGACTTGAACGAGACACGCGGACGATGGAGAAAAGCAGACGTTTAACGAAAAGCGCGACGGAAGATTTCGGAAAAGCGCAAACGGACGAAAGTTCGATCAAAGCGTGTAAACAAAGCGTTTGGTGGAGAAAATCGAAAATAATTGCACGGCGAGGGGCGCGCGATTTTTTCATACGATTTACGAAACTCGACAAAGTGCATTATTTTGGTCTTTGGTTTGCTAAATACTAGTCGATCGATTGAACAAGGAGAATGGAAGCTGAAGGCTATAGACCAACTGAACGGATGGAGGGAGACAGAGAGATATCTCTCTATCTATCGCTCGTGCGATTCGTACTTCAACTTCGAACCGTTCTTTGGTGAAACAACGCCAGCGATGGAAACAAATGAAGAACTGACCACAACGACGACGACGACGACAACAAGAACAACAAGAACAACGAGGGTAACAATTACAAATAACCACACACCAATAATAACACCGATAGGTGTTGTAAAATCCGATCGGTCGGATATGAAATTCGAAACTCGCACACGGCCAAGAGGCGGTGGAAATAAACGTGAAAAGCGTCGAAACTCACAAGTGGTTGAGCATTCGCCTCGGCGTGTGGACCTCGTCAGACTGAAGCCGAGATTGGTTCAGCAGTTTAGTGGCAGTGGCGGCGCAAGTGGATCGCCGGCGATGGGTTTGGGCTTGGTTTTGGTTTGGTTTTGGCTCGTTGCCTGCTTCGTCTTCGTCTCGCGTCGGAGAGGGAGAGCACAGCTGAGCTGAGCAGAGCTGAGCAGAGCTGAGCTGAGCTTGGTTGAAACAGGTAGAAAACAGAGCTCGAAATGGTAGCAACCGCAAGAGCAGCAGAAGCAGCAACATCGGTCGGCCGCAGCAGCGACATTAGCAGCGACAGCAACATCGACGCATGCGCGCAGACATTTCGCACATTGGTCCCAGCTCTTTGCGACGGAGACTGTTTCCATTCATCCATCCTGTCTGTCTGTCTCTCTGGAGCAAAAAGAGAAGTGAGAGAATTCGGCCGACGGATGCGTGCTCCACACAGACGGAGCATGTAATTGCGACTCCGACGCCTGCGCTTGTGATAAAATCCAAAGATTTATTCGAAATTTCGCTTATTTTATGTATGTACATAGTTTGTAAACTTGCTCTATTTGGCATGGTATTAAAAAGCAATTACTTTCATATGGCAGGAGTATTGTGGTTGCATAAATAGTGGGGGGAGGGGAAATGGAGTTCGTTTTGAGAGTTGCATAAGTTGCGAAAAGGATACCAGAACCCGTTTAGAGAAACAGCTCAGAAAGTGGTCCACCAAGTTGATTGCAGATCGTTGGATATCTGCATGAGACAAAATAATATTTATTTGAGTGAATAAATACATGTAAACCATTTTTTAAATAATTAAATTTTTTTTTTAAGAATTAAAATTTTTTTTAAATCTTAATGTTATTTTAAAATTCATGTTTTATTCACTTAATCTTTTATATAAAAAAGTAGTTAAAAAATTATATTTTTATTTTTAAAATTTATATTTAGTTAATTTACTTATTCATGATTTATTGATTTTTTTCTAAATATTTTTATTTGTATTATTATTTTAGTTTTTTATTACAACTGACAATTTTCCCGGCTACAGATGTACAATAGCTCAAAAAATGTCGAGAAAACTTTAATTTTTATTGAAAATTTTGAAATTTTGCATTTTTATTGAAAATTTTGAAATTTTGCATTTTTATTGAAAATTTTGAAATTTTGCATTTTTATTGAAAATTTTGAAATATTGCATTTTTATTGAAAATTTTGAAATTTTGCATTTTTATTGAAAATTTTGAAATTTTGCATTTTGATTGAAAATTTTGAAATTTTGCATTTTTATTGAAAAATTTGAAATTTTGCATTTTTATTGAAAATTTTGAAATTTTGCATTTTTATTGAAAATTTTGAAATTTTGCATTTTTATTGAAAATTTTGAATTTTTGCATTTTTATTGAAAATTTTGAATTTTTATTGAAATTTTTGAATTTTTATTGAAATTTTGAAAATTTTAAATAAAAAAAATGTTTTTGTTTCTTATATTCATTTTTTTTTTATCTGTATACTCGTTTTTATTTTTTAAATTCCCAAATTCCATATCGTTGGCAACGCGAACCGATCACAGCTGTTCCGTGCCCTGTGTGTCCGCCATTAAACTTGTTGCGGCGAAGCACTGCCGGCGTCGCTGCTCCACCTGTCAGACCGTGATAAGAATTTTTGCGAGACCCACGATTTTGAGGAATTTTGTTGTTTTTCAATAGGATTATTATATCTAAACAGTTCGGACAGTCCTTAAAAAATGTATTCGGGATTCCTGAAAAACTTAACGGCCTTGAGGTAAATTTAAAAATTATCCAAAGAGAGAGTCCTTCTCATTTGCATGATCATGTGTGAGAAATCTCGATTTGCTGGAGAAAAATTATGTTCGCCTGTTACATAAACACACTAAATAAATTCGCATTCACTTCTATTCCACACACACACACATGCAGAGCCTACTCCAGTCAGGCGCTGAAGAGTTCGCCCACCGTGCGCCCGATCAACAAAATCCTCATTTCCAATCGTGGTGAGATCGCCTGCCGCGTCATTCGCACCGCTCGCAAGCTGGGCGTTCGCACGGTGGCCGTTTACTCCGATCCCGATGAGAAGTCGCTGCACACACAGATGGCGGACGAGGCCTACCGCGTCGGCACAGCTGCTTCGGCGAACTCCTATCTGCGCGGCTCGAAAATCATCGACATTGCCAAGAGCACCGGCTGCCAAGCCATCCACCCGGGCTACGGTTTCCTCTCCGAGTCCGTGGAGTTTGCCGAGCTGTGCCAGAAGGAGGGCGTCATCTTCATGGGACCCCCTAGTTCGGCTATTCGAGATATGGGCATCAAGAGCACCAGCAAGGCGATCATGTCCGCCGCTGGCGTTCCAATCATCAACGGCTATCACGGAGACGATCAGTCCGATGCTAAACTCCAGAGTGAAGCAGAGAAAATCGGTTTTCCTCTGATGATCAAAGCTGTTCGCGGTGGCGGCGGAAAGGTAGAGAGAGACCTCTGACACCTGTTGATCGTCTCGTCTTCAACTTGTTCTGTTTTCCTTGCAGGGCATGCGTATTGCCGAGAAACCGGAGGACTTCATTGACGCCCTGAATTCGGCACGCACGGAATCTCAAAAATCCTTCGGAGACAGCTCAGTTCTCTTGGAGCGCTATGTGCGATCACCGCGTCATGTCGAGGTGCAGGTCTTCGCCGATCAGTATGGAAATGCGGTGTATTTGTGGGAACGCGACTGCTCGGTGCAGCGAAGACATCAGAAAATCATCGAAGAAGCTCCCGCGGTAACAAACCCAAAGTGAATTGTGATAAATATTTTTTATAATTTCACTAAATTACAGCCTGGTTTATCGGAAGAATTACGCCGTGAGCTGGGTGAAGCCGCAGTGCGTGCGGCTAAAGCCGTGGGATATGTTGGTGCCGGAACAGTGGAATTCATTTTGGACAAGGAGGATTTGTCGTTCCACTTTATGGAAATGAACACCCGCCTTCAAGTCGAACATCCCATCACGGAGATGATCACTGGAACTGATTTGGTGGAATGGCAAATACGCATTGCCGCTGGAGAACCGCTGCCGGTGACACAAGAACAAGTTTTGCGTAAGGGACATGCTTTTGAAGCTCGTATTTACGCTGAAAATCCAAGGTATTCATTGTGTCTACTTGTGTTTAAATCAGAAATAATATAATTGTTCCTCAGAGGTGGCTTCCTTCCCGGTGCTGGACCACTTCGTTATCTCGCCACTCCACAACCAAATGAGAACGTTCGTGTCGAAACTGGTGTTCGAGAAGGCGATGAAGTTTCTGTGCACTACGACCCAATGATTGCCAAACTGGTTGTTTGGGGCGAGAATCGCACACAGGCTTTAAACAGCCTCATTGCTCGACTTAACGAGTATCACGTAAGAGATGCTTATTACAAACCATTAGAGCCATTTTTTACATCAAATCGTGTATTACAGATTTGTGGCTTAGAGACCAACATCAATTTCCTTATGGATCTTGCTGCCCATCCTGAATTCCAGCAGGGCAACGTACACACCGGTTTCATTGACGAACACTTCGATACCCTCTTCCCGCCAATTGAAATTAAGGAGACAGAGCTGTGCAAAGCAGCACTCTCATTGGTCTTCAATGAAATGCAATCCTCAGTCTGCAATGCTTCTCCCAATGATCCCTTTGCAGCTGCCCTCAATGGTCGCATCAACTATGCTCTTATCAGAAACTATAGTGTAAAATGCAATGATCAAGTTTACAGTATTTCCGTCAAGTACGATAATGACGTTATCCCAAATTAAAATTGATAATGGTGAATGGAAAACTGTGAAGGCTGAACGAGTTGAAGATGGTGGTCGTCTGAAGATCAGAGCGAATATTGATAATAATATTTCAACATTTAATGCAAACATTGATGAGTCAGAGTTGACAATATTCCTAGAAGTATGTTTGCAATGTACATAGAGTATACTTATAGTTATTATAAATTAATGTCGATTTCAGGGTGGTAAACTGAACTTTGAGCTGGTGCAACCGAAATTCCTAAACGCCCATATCGATCAACTCGGGGCAAGTGGTTCGAAGGTGGTGGCCCCAATGCCAGGTGTATTGGAAAAGGTTCTGGTCAAACCAGGAGACCACGTCAAAAAGGGTGATAACTTGGCAGTGCTTATTGGTAAGATTACTTAACAACTTAATCAAATTTGAATTAATATATGTTTCGATTACGACAGCTATGAAAATGGAGCATATTTTAAAAGCTCCCAAGGATGCCGTGATTAAGTCAATCGGTGGTGCCGAGGGAGAAAATGTGGCGAAGGGTGCTGCTGTGATTACTTTTGAGGAGGAATCTAATTAGAGGATGTTGTGGTTTTATTTTCTTTTGTTATGTACCGGAGATGAGTTGCATTTATTTACAGAAATTAATTGGTTTTAAGATTTGTTGCATTTATTAATTTTAAGTACGATGTCTATTAACGTGTTCCGTCAATAAAAATTATTGTTTAAAACAATTTGTTTGTATTACACAAATTAAGGACACCTTGAGACAATTCTGAATGTAAGTATGTTTCGACCTTGATTCTTCCCTCGATTCGACTATGATAATAAAGGAATTAAATTTAAATTGGAATATAAGATTTCAGTTGTATTTTTGTATTTAATAATATTAATATAAAGCCTTTTTGTTTTGATTTATATTTTTAAAAATTAAAATATTTTATTTATAATAATAGAGATACATTACAAAAAAATTTATTTAAGACTTTTATTTCTTCAGATTTAGTTTAAATATTTCGTTATAATATTAAATATATATAGACAAAGAATAAGACAAAATGTAGCAATAATAGCGAATTCTATTTTATTTTATTTCTTTCGATCTTTTGTTCTCTATTTCTTTTACATAATTCTATGAATGAATGAAATTAACAATTCAACTAAAATACAATTGTTTCTTTGGAGATTAAAGTTTATCTTTATCGTTTGTTTCATTATTATAATTATATTTATTATTATTTATTTATTTATGGTTTATATAATATTAAATTTTAATTTTTTCAAATTCTAGTGGTATTTATTTTTTACGACTGCAGCACTTATTTCACTTGTTATTAAAATTTTGAGGTTTTCATTAAAACTCGTCTCCTCTTTAATATTAATTAATTAATTATTTAATTCATTCTTTTTTAAAAAATTTTTAACATATACATACATAGAAAAGTGCTAAAGATCTATAAAATCTTAAACTTTAAATAATATACTAAATTCAGTTTCGTACAACAACAAACACTGTTTCACGACTCCACTCAGACGAGATTTGATTATATCAATGTGTCATCAGAGGAAGGATTTGAACAATTCGATCGTTTAACGGCAATCGTTCGGAAACTAATATCCTGCGTGTATGTGTTAGTCAGTGTATGTATGTTTGCGTATATGTGTGTGTGTATATGAGAAAGGATAAAACACAAATAGACAAAAGTTTTAGCATGTATTTGACTGAACTGAACTTAGACGACCGCAAATGCATTTTTATCAAACAATTGCAATTTATTTTTTCAATTAAATATTTTTTATAAATTTTTGTTTTCCTAATATCGCCACAGTGTTTAAGTGTGTGTGTTAATGTTCAAGCGTATTTATTAAACATAGTTAAATTAAGTTATAACTGCACCTAAAATGTAGTGAACGTAAAACTTATAATAAAAACAATCGTTTAGCATTCTGAAAGAAACACAAAAACAGCATTTGTGTTCAGAGTTTAAATTTAAATCGTGTACATAATTTATAGTTAATACATATACATATATAAATATATATATTGTATCCACATATATATTCATATATTATATTTCGTAAGAATGGCTTATTTTTTTAGTCGGAACCTTTGACAAAATTTAATCGCACGAACAACATGTGTAAATTGGATTCTTCGTTCATTTTGTTCTTCTTCTTTAGTTCATTGTTTATTCGTTTACGCCCGATTTCCCGCCCAAGCACTATATATTCTTCTTTCGAAGTCGGTGCTACAGATGTCATGTTCTAAACCTTCGCATTCTTACTATCCGAGACTTCATGGGGAAACTAGCTTCGGTTCTCTTTAACTTTGGATTTTAATTTGGATTTTCGCTTCATTAGAACATTCTTTACTTTATTACTTCTTCTGTTTTTTCTTTTTGTTCTCTTAATGCTTAAAATTCCATCTGTTCTTTTTCGCATTTCAAGAAAATCTATATATATATATATCTTCTTTATTAATTTATAATAATAATTTATTTAAATAATAATTAATAGTTAATTTATTATTCTTTAGTGTGAAAACGTTTTTAAACTTCATCTATGTTTGTTGTGGTTGTTGTTGTTGTTCAGTGCTATCGCTGCTGCTATTGATTGTTGGTGTTGTTGTTGTTGTAGTTGTAGTATTTGTTGTATTTGTTATTGTATTAACATTAGTATTAGTTGTTGTTGTTGTTGTGGTTGGGGTTGTGGTTGTGGTTGAGTTTGTTGTTGGTTTTGCTGACAGCGTATTAATTAATGTTGATGTAATCGTATTTACAGGCAAACCCGTTGTAGTTTGCTCGATCTGATTTATTGTTGATGTGGTGTCTAAATTTATGTCCTTGACAACTTCACCAACGCCGCCGCTGACGGACTGTGGAAAAATGAGAATGCAAACAAGGTTAAAATAATCTGTTTTCGCTGTACTGACTGATTCAACTAAAATCATTCAATCAATCAATCGAGAAGCATCAGTGTAAAACTTATTAATTGGTAATGCGAAAAACAAAATAGTGTCACATTCTGTGATAAATACATTACAAATAATTGAAATTTAAATAAGTTGGTAATAAGTTTATTGAAATAAGCTATGAAGCATTTTACCACTCATCTTCTACACAACAACATCTGATTAACTTCTATATATACTTTGGGGATATTACTATATAGAACTTTGTGGATTACTATATAGAACTCTGTGGATGTGGGCGTGTGCATGTGCAGCGTGTTCGGGAATGGAGAAGAATGCTTGATTTACACAAAGCTTATAGCTTTCCAGTATGCAATTAAGGATTGTCTTAATTCAAGTATTTAGATCTACCTGATAACAATTAACATATTATCCTGAGTTCACGCAACACTTTTTCCACGATTTACCTACTTGACGAGTAAATTACTTTAACATCGGAAAGTGAAATAGCCAATAAAATTCCGATTGACAGTAGTTGTGAGATCTTGCAGTGTATAAATTAATTTGATCGTTATCTTTTTATTGTCGTCTCTGTTCAGATGGAGATTAAGCTTTAAGCAAATCTAGATGAAAATATCTTGCAATTAAATTGTGAATATATGTTGTTACCTGTGCGTTACAACAAAAAGTACTGATATCTCTAAAACCTTACAAACTAGTATTTACAAGCGCAATAGCAATAGTTAGGGGCGCAATGAATTTGAATAGGAAACATATATTAGAAGCATTTGTCACTAGTGTTGAAAAGATTAAGCTTTAGTCAGCAAATTAGTGTAATGTTTGAAAATACGTTTAAAAATCTGTGAACTAACTTGACTGCAAATCATACTAAACGGCTCGATGTGTTACCACGTTGTTTATTGTTTCCCACAGTACGCTAATTTGTGTGTTACACGAGTATAATGTTTAGTAGAAATGTTGGAGAAGGTTTAGAATTGGTAGAAGATTTCAAATATTAACAAAGTATAAAATACAAGTAACAGACATGTAAGAAAGATTTCCAATGTCAAGATTAAAATTCAATTCGAAGAAAATTTTAATATCATATCAAACACATACTAAGAGAGTATTAAATATTATGAATTTACCGTTTTAGTTGAAAGTGCCAATTGATTCAAATTACTGGTTAAACCATTAATGTTTGCTTCTGTTTGAGGCTCAGTCAATGAAACAACTGCTGCAGTGGAGCTTCCGCTAACACCTTCAATATTAGCAAAAACGTTTGGCTTCCGTTCAATTGTACCAACAGCCGTTGGTTTGTGTGTCACCGAAACTGGGGCATGCGCTGGACTCGTAAGATGTTCACTGTTTTCAATATTTTGCTGTTGCCGTTGTGCCTCATCGATGGGTTCCACATCGGATTCGTTCGTTTCTTCTTGTTCCTGGAAAAATTATCAAAACAGATCAATACTCGCAATTATTACAATTATTTTATATCACACACCTCTTCAGGACACAGCTCAAATGCCATCGACCATGTATTTTTCGCCGATTGGGAACGCTCCAGCATATAACCATTTGTGTTGTCATTACTTTGGGCTGGAGGCGACCAAGAATACGAGTTGTATTGGCATCCAATACCCCGTTGACGTTCCAACTCATCTTGCAGCCATTCCACAGCCTTTGCCCAGTGTCGCAGTATAAGAGGATTTGTGTTTAGCATTGTGAGTGCAACTTGACTCTTATGGAAAAGTTGCGTAAGACACTTGATGATTTGGTAAGCGCGTTTTTGGTAATGTGTCTTCGCACGTTGAATTGTTTCGAGCAGTCCTTCGCGCTCTTCAGCAACACCGTTCAGAGCATTGTGAATGCGGTGATGTTGCCACGAGTCTTCAATCAACAAAATGTGCAACAATAATTCAGTATGATGCCGCATGTCGTGGCAATAGGCGAAACCACACTGCCACAGCAATTCAGTAAGAACAGAACGTGAGAAATGCGGATTTTCCCAACTGCAATACTGAAGTAACTTCAAACCTTCTTCGCCAACATTGGTATCTTCTATAAGCTTCTTAATATATCTGTAAGCACAAATGTTAACATGGGGAAATAACGAAATTGTTTTGCAAATATTTACCCCGTTCTACTGAATAAAATGTCTATACACTCTGCAGATAATGGTATTAAATCATCATAAGTAACATTGGGTTCCTTATACGGGATTTGGCAGAGGCCGCGCATTCGGATTCGAGCTTTGACACCTATCCTGGACATCGCTGCACCGAATTAGATGTGAAACGACTTGATGAAGTTTGCTCAATTCAGGATATTGGTATTTTATCGAAGGACCTGGCCCTTCATCTAATGCTACTTGCATGAATATAACCGGGACATTTAACTGAAAACAAAATACAAAGTTTACTAAATTACTGATTTCAAAACATTGTCAATATATACCTTTAACAATTGCTGTTTTTCCTGGATACCCAAACCCACATACATGCTAAACAAACTAAAGTAATGCGGTAAATGCTTCCCATGATCGGCAACTTCACATTTCAACAATTTAAGCACACTTATTAAAATCTGTTCGCAAAGGTTTGACCCATCGAAGCCACTAAGGGGCTCATCATTTATGGCAAAATGACAGAAGAAAACGACCAACTTTACGAATACAGTTCGGACCTCCGGCGAAGGAGCCATTAATATATATTCTCCTAGACGTGACGGGGGATTTAAGAGCGCATTGCTGGCGAACCATTTACGCACAACAGATGACGATCGGATGTGATGTGACAGAGTATCGTACCTAATTGAAAATCGAGTTAGTTTTCACATTTAGTTTTTCTAATTTGTGATATATACCATTCAATAACTGGTCCTCTTAGCGATTTCTTTGTTCTGAATCCGGTGTGAAAGAGAAACTGTGAGGCCAACTGAACGCCTAACAATGACATCTCTTCGACAGCAGGGGTCTATAAAAATATTTATTTATATATGTGAACTCTTTTATAATTTGCAATTGCATTACCATTTTATCAGAACGTGTGGGAGGAATACTGCAACTAACTAATTTTTTCACAAAATTAAAGAATTCAACAGAAAACAAACTCTTAGAGTGCAGGAATCTTATATTTTGATTTCTGAAAAAATAGATTAATTATGAAAATTATTTCCAAATAGTTGGCTTACAAAATATTATCTTACCTAACACTCCTTTCGATTGGTTTCGGCAATGGCAGAACAAAGTTGCGACTTTCGGCTAGAGACAATTGCTCAACACTTTGTTCGAATTGAATAGTCTTTTGATCACAACGTGTATAAAATAGCATATATGCATTCCACCAACGCTTCTGTCTACGGTATTGCATACGTTTCAAGTTATTATCATATATTTCTCCCATGTAGTCGCCACCAAAGCATTGAGCTTTCATCTCCTCGTCCTCATTCATTTTGCACTCAGTTACTTCGCCATCATCGAACTTATACCACTGCTCTTTGCCTGTCGAAGGATTTCTAAAAGAATAGTACGAGATGATTATTAGTTGAATGAAAAGTTCAGGTGAACGTGAATATAATTACTTTGATAGAATGTAACTGAAGTAATGACCCCCAGATGCTTGACCACTGTGCACCACAATACCGGTAAGTTCGTATTTTGTTGTTTCAGCCATTTGATTGACAATTGTCTCCCACTTCAATCACTTCGCCTTCGATCTTAGCTAATCCAGAAACTAAATATTTGGAATGTTGAATTTAGGAATGCTTTCAGAAAGATAAGTACTAATTTTACCTGTATAAGGTTCCATATCCAACACTCGTGGGAACTCAAAATAATCGTTGAATTTTATCGCACAAACTCTTTCGTAATCGTACTCAAATCTCTTTAGTTGTATGGCTAATACCGGCGGAAGTTTTCTAACACATAGCCGCTTAACTGTTACTACCTTTAATGGATAATTACAATGGTTAGCTGTTTATTTCATTACGAATAATATATATGCCTTACTTTTTTATCACATTTATCACAATGGTATGCATCTGCTCCCTCCAGCAGCTCACCCTTAACGTACTGCTCTAGAGATTCCGTCAAAGAGCTATGATTTCTTATATCGACACTAAACACACTAAAAGGCTCCTCTTTCGAATACCGATGTGGGCATTCTTGACATATTTTTTGATCACTAAAGGAGCCACCTAAGGTGGCATTCATTAGTTGAGTATGTCCTAAAGCCTTGAGACCCTCGTCTAAACTCTCAAACAGTGACATGAAAAATTCGACAGCATCCTGTTGTTCCCGCAAATTTACAGGTTCCCCTTGCAATCTAGAAGAGTATATAACCATTATTAATCGAATTATATGGTATTAAAATTAAGTAACCACTCACTTGAAATGTGTCCACAAACCACGCGGTACATAATATTGTAATGCACTATGTCCCAAATGGGCAAAGATGGCCTGAACATGTTTTAAGATGACAACATGGTAATTTTTGCGCATGTCGTTGCTGTCGTCAGAATACAACGCCGATGATGATGATAACGAATCTGGCTCACCACTGAAATCTTCACGTTCATTAACTGCGGCTCCTTCTGCTTTCAGGATTCCAACTCTAATAGATGGCACCATGTAGAGTTGTTGCAACACGGAATTCATATAACATGTGGCTCCAGCATTCTTTAGACCACAAAAACCCTTATTGGGTCTTGCTCCAACCGGTGGCAAGTAGTCCCATTCACGAAGTGGGTCAGTGTCTATAATGAAAAACATATAGAATGCAATTCAACATCGTTTTTTAAGTGGTAAACGAACTCACCTGTACATACGAAATCTATTAAAGTATTTGTAAGCAGTTTCATGTTAGGAACACAATTCTGACTCAAAGCGATCAGCAGCTCACACGCGGCTGCTATGGTATGAGGACTACGACAAACCGGTGGAGGCGCTGTATCATTCATCAACTTTCCAATCTTCCGTAAATGCAAGTACTCTCGAGATGCGGTGAAAAGGAAATCTTCAATAAGCTCATGAATTAAATCATTCAACTGTGCCTTCATCTCGGGTGGAAGGAAAAACATTAATTCTTTGGCCAAGCACATATGACCCTCCAGAAGATCTTCATGAACCTGTATATCACCGGTAAGCTCGACGTTTTCTCGAATTTTCTGCAGCCACTTAATCTCCTCTGACAACAGCCCATCGCCTATGTTTAGTGGCCAATTGCAAACACAACCATAGGACAGCGTACGACAAAGCAGTTGGAAAAAGTCAGCACAAGTGGCTTCATGTTGTGGAACCAGGGTCTTCAATGAGTTCACCAATAAATTGACCATATACGCGAAGGGACGTCGATCGCCAGCACAGTAAGTACATGTCAGGAATAACTGCTCAGCAGCCACCTGACGTACATGACGCGAAGGGTTCTTCAATATTAAACTAGTAATGAATTTCGGCCATATCGGATCATTACTGAGTGCCTCGTTTGCGCTGGGATTCAACACTAGTGAAATGGTGAGCACTTCGAGTGCTTCCTTGCACATGGCGAAATCTTGAGCATCAGGCATGGAAATATTCTCTCCAAAATCATTTTTAGTTCCTAATGCCTGTAGACTGCCACACGACGAAGCCCAAGCTAGTTGCACCACGGCTTTAATTGTGGATATATCAGGGCATTGCCACTGTAGGGCAGAGCTGAAGAGTATACGACAGCGTTCACCTTCGGCACTAGCCGATAGCATCTCAGCAGCCAGATTTTCCGCTAATTTCGTAGAAATCGCACGTAGAGTACTTTCCGAACTGTTCGGAATGGACGTTAGGATCTGTTTCAGTATTTCCACTTGAGATCTGGCACCAATATCGAAATCACAGAGCAATGGCTCGTCTCCAACACGTGACAGAACGCATCCCACGATATAGAGAAATAGTTTCGCAAGTCGAAGAACACATTGGAAAGATGCACGCTTCGTATACATATCAGCGCTTGGTAGGAAGTTGTTCTTTGTTAGAAGTTCCAAAATGAAATGAGCACATCCTGAATGTAACCAAGCTGATTGAATCTGCAGTGATGCTTCGGCGTAGGGATCGAGGGCGGGTATTAGCAGACCGTTCAATACACCCAAGTTGTACAATACTTGAGCTGGAGAGGGATGAAGGAACAACATCTCTGGGGTGCATTCTTGGGGTGTTAACTAGAAGAAAAAACAATGAATGAATATATCTTCTCTTTAGAATGTTTTATATTTACCTCTTCGCTACCTCCAACTGGTGATGTGCTTTGACCACTTCGTTCAGGGAAGTTTTCTTCCTCCTTAGTATTCACCGGTGGAACACGACACATCATTTTTAACATTTTTATCGTATGCCTATCGCAAGGCAACAAGTGTAACAAGACTTTAGCACTTTCGCGCAAACGTCCATGTTCCAAATCACTGCCCAACTGATACAACTTCAGAAAGAATTCAATATATTGATAATTTTGTGAAATTATCACTCCAGGCAGAGTGCTCTCCGATTCGACTCGTTGCATATCTGGACAGGGCCGTGGAGGTGAACCTGTGCTTGAATCGCTTGATGAGTCCGGGCTGCTTGGTAGCCCTGCTCCGATTGGTGAGAGCTTCGCTGTAAGTATCATTTTGTCGCGAATTGTGTACTGAGATAATGGGTTAATTTCGTCATTTATTTCTATCAATTCGCCATTATTATAGTACAAATCCACTTTGATGTTTGATGTCGATGTGCCCTTAATGCGTTTGAGCAAATTACGCTTAAATGAAGCGATTGTTTCGTTGTTATGTGTAGTTATTTCAATATCATCAATTGGTCGTCCTGGATTTTGGAATCGTATATAGAGACTAGTGTGTTTACCGCGAGTAACACGGCTCAAAGGAAGTATGTAACGATCGCCGTTAAAAGAACGATCACACTCTTTTATGTATTCTTGCAAAACTTTCAAAATTCTGCACATTTTTTCGGCCTCAATGAAACGCATTTTTATATCCTTCGAATCAGCTGCATCTGCTTGGTTGGGATCATCTACGGCTACGGGATTCGAACCTATGGTCTTGCCCAAAATTAAAATATTACTGTAATGAGTCCGTAAACGTTCGTAACATTCGCCAATGAACATTTCGTGAAAATCTGAGATGTTCTCCTGCAATCTTGGTCCCAAGGCAGTGGATACCTCTTTGAGTAAGTCAATTGCTTTGTTGGCAATCTCCTCTCCGCCGGTGGTTATGACACGCCACAGATAGTCTTTACCAATTAGATCTTCATTATCCAATATATAGCCTCGATGTATAGCTTTTAATTTATCCTCTTTGGAATTAACAGCTTTGAAGAAACGTTCAAAACATTTTATGCCGCTCTCAGTAAGTAGATGTGGATCCAGTTGTAGTATATTATTTTCGAAAAAGTCCTTATTAATACCAGGATCAAGATCAGGTTCTTCCCCCATCAGTTTACCGAACCAGCGGAAACATTCCTCCCGATCGGATGGAAATACAGCGTTCACAGCTAAACAGTGCCAAATTTGCTTTGCCTAAGAGATTAAACAATTTAGCAACTCATATCATCGCATTTAGTATCTGAACTTACCTGATCAGCACAGAGCCATAGCTGTCCATCCTTTAATAGAAATTTAAGAAAATCTAAACGCTCCTGTATTTGCATATTGTGTGGGAAACGACCGTCAATACAAAAACTTGCAGGCTCCACGTTTGGTTTTTCGTTCATAATTAGCCGCACTTTATCCATGTAGGAAGTCAAGCTATTTGTCACTAAAATTACCAATGAATAGTCGTTTTGCAGACGTTCAATGACTTGTTGTCGATTTAGACTTTGCTGAGATCGTGGAGCATGACTGGATAAAGTTTCATACAAGCAACATATTTCACGAATTAAGCGCAGTGCAGGCAATACCCATGTATCGCCGGTTTTCAATTCGGCTACACATTTATCCAACCAAACAATCTTTTGTGCATCACGCTCTTGAGAACAACTATAATCCAAAATTTTAACATGCGCAGCTAATGCTTGATCAAGCACTTCCGGTGGTATTTCTGAACTATGGGCCAAAGTCCAGAATAATTTCAAGACTTTTTGAGCCATTACACCGTTTTTATCATCTTCAGCCAATCGCCGTATAAGTTCCAACAATCGTTCTCGCTGCCTTTTGTTCGCGGTAGTCATGCTTGCCTTTAAGAAAACATATATTCTATTATATACTCAAACAAAAAATGTTGTTGTCTTACTTGAAAAGATTCAAACAGATGGTCTAATTGCTCTGGTGTAAAATCCCAAGCTAACTTAGCAAGTAAATCATGAACGTTTTTCACTATTGCTTCATGCTTTCCAGCTTGTGCTCGCCAAACTGCATCCAAGTCTTCTAAAGTGAGAGCGTGCTCTTTTATAAGGAAACGAATGATTTTTTCCAACTTCTCGACATATTGCGGTTGATGGAGAGAGTCCTTAAGAACGATACCCAGAACATCTGACTCTTTTATCCAAATCTAGAAAATATATAAAATAATTAAATACAATATTGTATGAAGGCATCTTTTAAAAATTGAAAACTTACAGCCATTCTCTCCGCCGTCAACCAGTCCATTTCATCATCTGGCAAACAATGCGGCAACTGTTGTGTGCGATGGGAATAATATGAAACCGATGTTAAAACTTTATTGATCTCGTTTAGAGCATTCATTTTTCCATTGAAACTTGAAACTTGCAGTAGTCGCAAAATCATTTTCAATCGAAACATTTCCAAATCCCGTATTAAATCCTCCTGACCTGGCAACCGACTGGCCAAGTAACGTGCCGACTTTACAATGCCGTTAATATAATCGTTTCTTCCTTCGGGTTTTGCCTCTCTCTTTAGCTCATCATCGGAAAAACTATCTAACAAATCTAATACAACATTCCAAATGGGCATAAAATACTTGGCAATTGTCGTCGGAGTTAGAAGTTCATAACACTGTCCAAATGGACGTAATAGACTGTAAATCAAGGCGAGAGTGAGCTTATTATCTTGACTATCATCCGTTACGTTTGAAGATTTACTGGATTTACTAGCTAAATCCAATCCACGCGTCTCACTATCCTGATCCTGATTCTTTTTCAAAAGCTGTAAACCACTGTTGAAACGCTCAAGCAAATTATCAAAACCACCTAGTTGACCAAATCGATTTATTAAATCGACCAGCCATCCACGGGGATTTTTCGGTTCTGCTGGCGGTTTGGCGAACATCTTGTTGCCATCGAGAAGACCCCAAATGCAAGTCGGGTGCCATGAAGCACTCTGGCTGACGTCCTGCATTAAATGTATTGAACTTATTGTCCGGATCAAATACAATAGCCAGCAAATCCAATAAATACGGATTGTCGCGCTGCATATGTATGGCAATTAAATGCAAGAGTTTGCCGCAGGACATCAGAATGCAATGATGAATATTGTACTTCCATGAATTGACAGCTTCGTCGGTGAGAATTTTCGAAAAGGATGTTGTAAGGGCGCTACGATAAAACTCAACACACGGCTCGCAATCATGATCCACACCTATTAAAGTAAACTATTAGATTAAATCGCATTCGGATGGTGTAAAGTCATACCAGCTGCTGTCAATGCGATAGCCGCATTAAGTAACACTTCTAGTTCCTGTTCGGGCAGTACCGGAACAACCCATCGTGGATTGGATATTTTCTGGGTGAGCGAACGTAGTTTCAATGTTGGAAAAGTTGATATCAATTTCTCTGGAGTGCTGTAGAAACATAAAAATCATATAGTATAAGTATGACGCATTCTAATAAGCAAAAAACGCTGTTTAATGAAAAACTTATCAGCATCAACAACAAATGTATATTCTTATCATTGATTGTTTATGTTATATGTACAAATCTTAAGATTAGCCGAAAACCGAAATCAGACACTGTAGATTACTTTTGAAAATTGAATTACTATTTAAATGAAATATTAGGAAAATGTAAAGTTAAAAGATAGCAAAAAACTGTATGAGCAACAGCTCTAATGCAAATGCATTAGAAAATGTATCATTCTTCATAGAAAAGGAGAAATGGAAACTATAATAAGGCCATAAAATGAACAAAAGACACGCAATGACGTCGTGAGCTTTCACAGGCAAAACACCCTGTACATTGAGCCATTTTCTTTACAGTCGAGAATAACTTACATGCTGTCTGCTGCTGTAGAAGTGCTGTCTGCCGCATTAGCTCCTGTTCCCGAATCCGAGGGTGCCGCCGACTGCTGCGACTGAGCTGCATCGACGGCAGGTGCATCGCTTCCAGATGAATTGTTGGCCGCGGTGGTAGTTGTGTTGTTGGTGGAGGAAGATGTACTGTCAGCCGTATTGCCAATGGAGCTGTTGCTGCCGCTGGTCCCAGTTTGACGACCACGCGTGTCAAAAGTCATTTTGGACAAATGACTATGATTCAACCCGTGTTTTGCGTACGTCGGCGGATCTTTGCTGATCAAAGTGTTTGGAATTTAATGAAGACCCGTATGAGGTGGTTCTTGCACGTTACATATTCTACTGGCAAATGCAAAAACTTAGAAACTGCAATCAGAACGAAGAAAACAAAATAAAAAATCAATATATAAAATTGTATGGAGTTTGGATTTCTATTTCCATTTTCTTTTGGAACACTTTTTTTCAATTACATCACCGTGATTCTTTTTCTGCGTTTTATGAGATTGTCTGTCTGTCCGTCATATTTTATTTGCAAAATTTTTCATTTTTCATTATTCCGTGGAACGAAATAACACATAAGAAAACCGAAACAACAAACACCGAAACCTGTGTGGAGCAAGTTAGAAAAAAAAAACTGCAAATCGATGAATATCGATTTTGGTTGTTCTTTTCTCGTAGGCCACCGACCACTGTTCTTTGTTTGTTTCTTAGTTAGTAGCTCCCCATCAGTTGAGTGGTGCTATTTTTGAAATATTTTGTTTTCCATTGTTGTACAACAAATGTGTATTTTTGTTTAAACGAATTGTAAATTGTTATAAACTTTCGCAAACAACAAAAAAAAACCGATGAAAGCGAACCAGAAACTTGATTGCAATTTTCTTTTGGTCCGTCATTCGTTTATTTGTTCTTCAACTCACCATTTTTTGCATCCGCCCAATTAGCATTTGACTTCTGCAGGTCTCTGCTTCCTGTTAATCGTAATTAATTCAGTCTTCCACTAAATCTAGCAACTTCTAGCAAGTTATTGACATTTACTTTAGTTTGATTGCCGATTTCAAATGCAATTTGGTAGTGAAAATTTTTGTACAAACTAATTTTTCAGGAGCTGACACTTTTCCGTCTTGCAAGGAGAATCAGCCGGCCATCAGACAAAATGGCGACTTTTTGCCTGTGTGGTGAAATTGGATTTTCTTCCTTGCAAGTTGTCCCTTTTCGTTTGGACCTTCACGTAATTTTTCCCTTACAATCAGGTGTTTCCGTATGATTCAATGTAATTTCATATGTATCACTCTGTTTGCAACACTTTAATCTATTAACTTTTCCTATCCATACAAATGGTGTCTTGAATTCCCGTCGTTTTTGCAATTAAGAAAAATTTTCTCTGGGATCTTTGCAAAAAATTTACGCCGATCTCTTTCCAAGGAAGACGTCATACTTCACTTTGACATTTGTCAGGTGAAAAACAAAAATTGCGTTCAGCAATATAGTACTATTCTAATTCTATGGAAGATGTAAGAACTTCATATAAAAGTCAATAAGAATTAAATTTTAAATACTTTACTAATTCAATTTGATCTCAAACAGACTATCAACGAAAAATATACAAATGCAATTCAATATTTTTAGTTTTTTTCCTGCATTCGATGTCATCACAAATGCCGATTTCGAAACACTTCCCCGTTTCTGACAATCAAAGAAATTGTTGTTTTAACATTCCTGTAACTCGTTGTTGGGCTTACCGCTCGGCATTAAACTGTAGGTTTCTTTCATTGGTAAACAATTTACCGCATATACAAAATCTTGAAATAGAAAACTCTCACGTTTGAAAACTCGCTCACTCTCGTACTGATTCTCTTCAACACCGAATTGAGCAAAAATGTGTTTGGAGAAAAACAAAACTTTTGGTACTTTCTCATGATGGTCGCAAATTTTTTTGTCTAGCGGCAACCCATCTTGTTTCTTTCAGTTTTGCTGTCAGTTTGACAGGTTGACTGAAAACGTACGTGTACTAGTTTAATTTTTCCTACGATTTTTGTTGGCCAAAAAAAAAACAACTTTACAAAATTTACAAATTTCATATTAATTTATTTAATTCAATAGAAACTAATTCATTTACAACTTGCATAAGAGTCCAGTGCACCCAAAATTAATATTTTCTTGGAGTCGATCAGCCATTTGGCTGCTACTCTGAGCAATATGCAGCTCCTGTTTTCAACAATATGCCTGGCTATGACCAGTATAGTGATTGGCAACGCATATTACCAGAAAAAACAATTCTATCCAGCTGTGGTCTACATCACCAAGTCCAATTCGTCGATGGCTGTAAGTAGTAAACACTCCCAAGTGATCGCTGGATAGCTCCGGGCACTTGAGCCAATCAATCGACCAAGTCAAAAAAAGTTGCTTCCGCAACCATCAGCAAATGCATATTATATTCTCTTTCCTCTACAATTTCTTTACAGGTGATTTATATTCAATTTTTTGTGATTGTTTTCATGTTTGGAAAATTACTCAGAAAAGTGAGTATTGTTTTCAATTTCGCCGATGCAATAGAATGCATCATTATATATTTTCTTAATTATGTGTACTTTAGATTTTCCTGGGCACACTCCGGGCAGCTGAGTTCGAGCATTTATTGGAGCGCTTCTGGTATGCCCTGACGGAGACGTGTTTAGCCTTCACCGTTTTTCGGGATGACTTCAATCCGAGATTCGTTGCACTTTTTACAGTTTTACTGTTCCTTAAATCATTCCACTGGTTGGCGGAAGAACGCGTTGATTTCGTAAGTCGGATGCATATATTTCCCCATGACCATAAGGCATTAATGTTCTCAAATAAAGGTCAACTTTTGACCCATCATTGCGATTCCAAGAAGGTTATCATTAACAATACAAAAAAACAATGTATTTAAGTAGCAATATTGCATGACGTCATCTTATGAGAATATTTAAATGCAACCAACAAAACTATCAATTATATTAATATATGCTAATGGCATTATCTCTCTTCAGATGGAACGGTCTCCTGTTATTGGCTGGCTCTTTCATATACGTGTCGCCAGCCTGCTCACCGTGTTGGGTGTTTTAGATTACATGCTTCTAATGCATGCCTACAACATAACGATTCTGCGTGGTCCCACTGTGCAACTGGTATTCGGATTCGAGTACGCCATCCTCCTGACCGTGGTGGCAAGTACGGCAATCAAATATGTTCTGCACGCCGCTGAAATGCGCACCGACACCCCATGGGAGAACAAAGCCGTTTTCCTTCTGTACACCGAACTGGTAATTGGATTAATCAAGGTTATACTCTACGTGTTGTTTGTGATCATCATGGCCAAGATATACGCATTACCGATGTTCGTCTTCCGACCGATGTTCTTTACTATACGAAACTTCAAGAAGGCGCTCAGTGATGTTATTATGTCCAGACGTGCTATTCGCAATATGAACACTTTGTATCCGGATGCAACTCCTGAAGAACTCCGTTTATCGGATAATATTTGCATTATATGCAGGTTAGTAAATGTTTTTACTCAGTTAAATAATATCAAATAAAAATATATGAAAAATATCATATTTTACAGAGAGGATATGGTTAGTAACTCAAAGAAGTTGCCTTGCGGTCATATTTTCCACACGACTTGTTTGCGATCTTGGTTCCAAAGACAACAAACTTGTCCAACATGCCGTTTGAATATTTTACGTGCGCCGACTACAAACTCGACTGCGATACCACGCCAGGATGATGTTCCGGTAGCTGCTGCCGCCGCTGGAGGACCTGCACCGCCTAATCAACATACTGCTGCAGCAACTGAACCTTTGCGACCTGACACCAACACTGCAACTTCTGCTACTGCAACGACTTTCGAGAACTTGGCAGCAACAACAAGTAAGATTATTAAATCTATTAAACAAAAACAATAACTTCAATAACAATAACTTTCTCTTTAAAATATAGTTCCTTTGGCCGGAAATATACCGACTTTTGGTGGAGCACCAGCTTTCCAAGCAATGCCGATTGTTCCTCCACCCTTCATGATGCCACCACCATTTCCCTTTATTGCTCCATATGCTGTTCCACCCCCACCAATGCCACCAGATCTAACGGCATTCACTGATGAGGAGCTCAGAGCATTGGAAGGAAATGAGCGTCAAAACGTTGAGGAGCGCATTAAAGTAAAACCTTGAGATATTCAATTAAATACATTTACTTACATCAATATTTTCTTTAGCTTCTGCGAAACATACAACTAATGTTGGATGCTGCTGGTATATTAATGAATAATTATCAAATTATTGCTGCTCGCACACAAATCGCACCAACACCAGAAGCAGCTACTAAAATAACACCTGTGGTTACTGCACCTGAAGTGAGCTTAGCCACTGATGGGCCCACAACATCTGCTGCTGCTGCTGCAGCAGCAGCCTCTGCGAACGCGGCAATTAAAAATGAGATTGCCCCGACCGCAGCACCATCGACACCTCTCACTGCTGATACAGAACTTCAGACTAAAGTACGTGAGACTTCACTACCAACTGCACCAATTGATAAAACTAACGAAGTCACTATTGAGGACTTGAGCGGCGAAGAGAACGAACATGAGTTTACGAATGAACATTTTGTATCTCCAACATCAGCTATTATAACCACTGATAACTCGGAACTGAGTGAACTGAGAAAAAGACGTTTAAAATTTCTGGAAGAACGCAATAAATCGACAACATCAACCGATTAGATTCGGGAAA
>CM029561.1:34545453-34562049 GCA_017309665.1 Coelopa frigida | reverse complement strand
TAGGATAAGAAATGGTTCTGATGGAATATGCTAAACTCAGTAATGATTATTCAAATTCCTGTTTTCGGTTATCATGACAAAAATCATCATCATATCATGGTGGAAGGCCTCCAGGATGAAGAGAACCTGTTCACCGGAGAATAGAAATCCTTGTTGCTAACGAGATTTCTTCACCCGGTTTGCCAAGTCCAATGACTCCGCTTAACGATTTCATAAATCTACGGGACAGGGGGAAGAAGGAACAAGAAAAAAAAGACAGGAATTAAGAAAACAACACACACCGCTTACCACTTGCTACCATCGTCACATCGGAGAGAAATCACACGCTCACGCACACTCTCCAGCGACTTTTGCCCTCTGGGCAATCTGTCAACACCAGATCCGGACGCAGCGACGGCCGGACGGACGGACGACTGGGGGACCGAGACCGGGAGCCAGGCGACGACGCTTAACGATCCGCCGTGATCCGACCTGAAGCTGGACGAGCTCACGCGAGGCGATAACGTGACCGTGCGAGGATCTCAGATTGATTCGTTTGCCTATATTTGGACGGGCCAAGTGAGAGCATTAAGGAGAGTGAATGAGCGGAGATCCTTTTCGGACCCGGCCGACGATCACGAGGATCAGCCATCAGTGGAGCCCATCGGATGAGATCATCTGGAGAGACCCGTTGCAGGGGTCTCCGTGATCGGAGAAGGTGCGAACACGACTGGCTTCCTCGTTCCCGGTTGATGGATTGAGCAGCTGGTGCCGACGAATTAATTGGCATCTCCTCGCAGCAGACGACGGGCGACAACGCCGTGGTGACGATGGCCGACGCTCCGTAGAAGATCAGGCGAGAAGCGCCACTCCTAAAATAGGCGAATCGCGAGCGCCGACGCGGCCACGACGAGCCTCCGACCAGAAGCAGCAGCCAACAACAACAACAACTACATGGATGCAGCACCTACCTACGTGGAGCATGCGGCAGCCACGACGACAGCTTGGGACAGAATGGTAACGAGCCCGTGGAGCGGGAGAAGCGCAATGAGCTCCAGTGCCGTGCTCCAAAGATGGACATTCCTGTGCGTGTGGAATTTATGTGACACCACCACCATGGAGGATGGAGCCTGCGCCGATTCGTCACACATTTCGGTGTCCTCTGGCCCGGGGAGGTGCGTCGTTATGCTCGATCTGATCCCGAAACTGGGGCAGTCGTTAGCCCAGGACCAGGAACTGGAGCGGTGTGGTTTTTGGGGTTGTTTGTGTATGTGGAATTGTGTTGATTTGTAAATGCGCATAATTACGGACGTCAAATCGTGGACGGTGGACGGGGGGGTCGATCGGCGGAAGGGAGCCGATGGGAACTGCGGCGAAGCGGGCGGCAATCGTTGTGGTTGTTGCTGCTGCCGCCGTTCGATCGCTTCCAACTGGCCGATTATCCAGTTGATCGACATTGAGCCGCGTCTCTCGGAAATTAGGCCCAATTTCGATGTCCGTCCGCACGATGTCGGCCGAGAACACAGGCAAATATGTATGTGGCATCTCCGACAGACAAGTGTCGGCGGCCTACAGAAGTGAAAGAAGGACCCGGTTACTTTCCGCTCGCCAAAACGGAGATCGTTATAAGCCAGAAGTGTGTGTGTGTGTGAGTGCATCGAGTCAAAAATAATATTTATTACATATTTACTTACGGCGTCGAACATGTTATTTGCACGATTAAATTGATCAATGATCGCTACGTTTCGCATATGTTTCGTTGTCTCTGTCTCTGTTGCTGCGGTCGCCTCCCCCCACGACGCCTGCTGCCACGACCTCTGGGTCCGGAGCATCCTCGACCCCATCGTCGACACGATCCCTTCTCGCGTTTCCCTTTCGGAACGGGTTTTCGTTGTTCTTCACGGACGATGATGTTGCTGCTTTTGCTGTTGTTGTTGCTGTTCTTCCCCACCATTCGCGGCAGCTCGACGACTCCTGACTCCTGCTGCTCCTGCAGCAGCCACGCCACGGCTCCCGCCACTGCGATTCACCGCTTCACGCTTCGCGCCAGCCCAGCCGAAAATCATTGACTCCGACTCGGACTCGGTCCAGCTCCAACTCCGGTCGCAGTTCCAACGTCAGCCCCCCTTCCAGCATCGCATTCCCGCTCATTTGTTTTTGTCGGAGTCGCAGAAACGCTGCGAACAGACGGACGGACGGCGGACAGAACAGAACCAACGGCAGGCAGACAGATAGAAAGACAGACAGACAGCGAGCGAGGGCAGGACGGCCAAATGGACTGATCCGCCGATGGACCGATGGACGGATGCAGGAAGGTTGCCTGCTTTTGCGTGTCACGTACAAGCAATTCGCATGTTCCAAAATGCTGGACATGCTGATGATGCATGCGCTGGAATGAGACATGAACGTACACATGAGTGGATCTTCCTCTGTATTAGTGTGTGTGTGTGTTTGTGCAGTCAACATGTGTGTGTGTGTGATTGCAGAGCCCTCGCTAATGATCCCTGAGGAGGCTGCCCCGCGGAGAAAGAAGTGGAACCGAACCATCAGCAGTCATGACGTCAATTACAATCCAATTTCAGGTTCTGACGCCGACTCGAGACGACCAACGCGAGCTCCAACTCCGGCCTCCTCTTCGCCTGAGTCTCCACATCAAGCTCAGCCTGGTCCGAGGAGGCCCGATAATCTGGGAAGGTGAACTCTTCATCGAGAAAACCATCAACGGTGGAGATGGTTGCGAATGGAGGAAGTCACATGGAGGAAACCTTCTTATGGGTCTGACCTCCGCAAGGGATCGATCGAAAAGGTTTCTTCTTCCACATTGGCCAAGAACCCCGCGGGAAGGTCGAGTGTTCGCTCGAGGCCCTTCGGACAACCGAGCCTGACCCTCTGGAAGAGTCTGTGTGGAGTCAGACACCTTCCGTTCTTCCTTCTCTCACGCTTCATCCCATCTCTCGGCGTTCCGGTTGTCTTCGCGCCGCATTACGTCACGCCTCCTCCCCCCACCTCCTCATCATCAGTCCAAGGGAGGAGGCGAAGCTCGAGACAGAAGAGCAATAAAGAGCTCTGAAATTCCTAAGCTATTCGGAAATTAAGAGCTGAAGACGAGTCCTGCACCGACCAACCGTCTGTCCTCCTCCAATCCTTCCACGTTATGCTTTATGACCATCGATCGCGGCAACAGGTGAAGGGCCGACAGCGAGACGGGCGGCATACGGCGGACGAACGAACGGCATCCTCATAAAATCATTGAAAACATTGTTAAAATGCATTTCATTAACCTGGACGAGACCGAGGATGAGGCCAAGGATGAGACCAAGGATGGGGTGGATGCGGGGATGCGGGGAGGGGAGGGGAGACCGTGCGAGTTATGCACGAGTCGTATTTGACTCCGAAGACGCGTATCTCAATTGGTTCTGGAGATGTGATGATGAGAGCTGTGAGGATTTTCAACGAATTCTGGCTTTTTTTTCCGTTTTTGGCTTGGACTCGGTTGCACATGCGCCCGACGTGCCCATTAGACGGGCGCGTTTAGGGTTCAGCGTCGGGGTCGCGATCGCGATCTTTCAGCAAAACCACCACCAACAACAACAACAACAACGACCATAACACCGATAAAAAATGCAAAGACGAGAAAACAGAAGAAAACGGCGAACCTCTGGAAGTAAAAGCATTCCTGCCTTCGCACGTCGGCGCTGGTCTCCGGCGGTCGTTCCCGGCCACTGCGTCTGGTCCGTGGGGCGCGCTCGAGGAGCGGCGTCCGCAGGCCGAGGACGGAGGGCCGACTGCGTGCTCTATAGGTGGTCATTATCGCCGCTGACTCCACAAGTTTGTGGCCGCGCTGGCGAAGGATCAGGTGAGGGAAGTTTTTGTGTGGTGGTTCATGGGGATTTGCCTCATTCTCCTTGTTGTTTTTGTTGTATAGTATGTTGTAGTCGAGACGAAGATATTGTTGTTGTGTTGTATTCGAGACGAAGATGTTGTTGTTGCATTCAAGAAGAAGACGTTGTTGTTGTTGTGTTGTATGCGAGACAAAGATTTTGTTGTTTTGTAATGATTTTATTTTAAAGGAGTTTTTTGTTGAACAAATTTTCGAAAACTAAAATGATTTCGCATTCTGCGTTTCTCTGAAGCAACAGCAACAACATCAGGAGGAACCTCGGCCATCCCTTCCCTTCTCCTTCCCTTCCCTTCCTTTCTCTTTCCATTCGCTCGAGGGTCTCGTCGTTTGCTCCTTTTTGACCGCATTTGATTTGTTTATATAGATTAAACGCAGCCGATCTTGATAATGATATCAGCCGACAGTGGACACCGATTCCGGGGCCGTTAACGTGACAGCTCTTGGACAAGGAACGAGACGAGCTGGGACAAAATGGGAACGGAAGGATCCACGCGGCACGAAGAGTCGCGTCGTTTCTCAGGCCGTGATTTACGCTGGGCTGGGGTCTGGACGCTGGTGTCTGCCGGAGTCGCGTTTTAAGAACCTTTAACTCGGCTTTAATTAGGTGAAGAACGAGTGGCTCAGACTGCGTCGGTCGGTCGGTCGCTTGGCTTCGTTCCCTTCGTTCGTGAAGGAGCCGCCTTTTTTCGGCGGATGGGTTTTATTTTTATTGCTGCTCTCGTGGTTCGAGCCTTCTGTGGTCTCTCATTTGTCAGCACCGGGCAGTGGTGACAAATCTCGAGCGCCTTTTTCTCCGACGTTGTCCAGATCTCTCTTGATGGCCTCCAAGAGTGATTCACACTTTCTGCAAAGATGCACGACGGAGAGCTCTTTGGATATCTTTTTACTGTGGGACATTCTTTGGCGTTTGAGGTCAAGACGGACTGACATTTTTATCAGCAGATAAATGTAGTTTTATGTTTCATTTTGGAATTTGGAAATTCAAAAAATATCAACATATTGTTTTAGTTTGGTTAACAATGCATTTGTAATTGATATCAAGACATTTAAAAATTTTTGGGATTTTTATGAATAAGTATTAGTTACAGAAAGGAAAAGAAGGATCACTCATTAGAAGCTTCGTGTTGGTACAGAGAGAAATATTTATGTTCCATATATCTAAAGGAAGCTAATCCTACTTTGGTTTAAATCTACCAGTTCTTCACCAATTGTTATATATCATATACTGCATGGCCTATGTTCCCCAGGTTGAAGTGCATATAATCCCAGTACTTTGGTTTGTCGCTGCAAGTGTTTCTAGAAACCTTATAACTTCCCCCACCTTGGCAAATCCATCCGCTTTAATCCCACCTTTGCTCCTCACCCTCAGCCATCGCTCACTTGACGACGATCCCTTCAAAGCCGACCCTTCAAATACCGTCCACCACGCATTCCGACGAGTCTGCGAAATGGCCTGCGATCCACAAACCCTGATCTCCGATCCGCGATCATTCGATCGTGTCGGGCGGCAGGAAACGAGTTCCTTGAGAAAATGTTCGCTCTGAAGAAGTCTCTAAATTAAATATCCTACAAAATGAGAGAAATAAAGAATGCACTGGGCATCGAACGCCGATGAGACGAGGCCGCCGATCGAACCCTCGATGGCGGATGATTGCGTCGATGGGGATCCTGATGATGAGAATGCTCATTATGATCGTTTCGATAATGAGGATGGTGAAGTGAAATAAGAAAATGATTATTTCTCGAAAGATGATTCTGATGATGATAATGATCAGGTAGGCGATGATGAGTCAGATGACGATCATGACGATGGTGGGAACGATCATCGATTTTGTTTGGAATTTTTGTGAGGCTGTTGTTGTTGTTGTGGCGTGGGTTATTACACCATGTTGTTGTTTCTGTTGTTGTCTCTGTAATTTCACCGCCCGCTTAACACCGGAAATGCAGTTGTGCTCGGAAAATAGTCTACAAAAATTATGGAAAATTGTTGCCGCCGCAGAAATTGTTGCTGCAACAATTTCATTTTCATCCTCCGGTGTGGTTGGTGTTGTTGTTGCTGCTGCTGCTGCTGTTGATCTCGGTCTCACGCCTGCCGGCTGTTTTGATGCATTTCGATGAATGAATGAATGAGTGAATGAACGAGTGAATGAATAACACAACAAAAATTACAATAACAACTACAACAACTACAATAATAACTATAACAGCACCGAAATCACCGGCTGCAGCAACAACAACAACAACAAAGAACAGCAGAAACATCTTCGGCGGCAACAACAAATGCAAGAACAAAAGGAGAAAAAAACATAAATACTTTTGTTTTTGCAAAATTCCGATATCGTTACATTTTTACGATCATTGTTGTTTTTGTTGTTGTTGTTGCGATTTTATTGCCATTGTTGTTCGTCTGGCTGTTGTCTCTCTCTCCATTGTTCGTACTCGTGTGAAGCTGGTTGTTATTGTTGTCGAGATATTATCACCGACTGAAATTGTTGTTGTGAATTTTACGATCCAATTTGAAGAGTTTTATTGTTGTAGTTGTTGTTTTGTACCCTCCTCCTCCTCCTCCTCCTCACGCCTTTCGGTGAGTTTTATTCACGTTTTATCATTTAATTTCCATCGTGTTTGGCTCCGCTAAATTAGTTGTTTCTCTTAAAATCAATTAAATTTATAATTTTATTTCGAATCTGTCTTTCGTTGGCAACGCTTCGACGTGTTTCGAGTTTCGCTGAATAATTGATTGGATTTAATTCAATTTTTTACGAATCGTTAATTATGGATTTTTACACTTGCCGCTTTATTTTCAAATCGAAGGTTTGTTTTTTGCTAAGGCTTATTTACAGTCGATTGAGGATATTTTTTTATTTATTTTATTATTTTTGTGTTTATTTTTCGTTCATTAATTTCACATATTTTTCTTTTCTCATTGCAGAAAGTGTGAGCTTCGCAATCCATTAAAATATAATGTTTAGTCCTATTCTCAACTCTTCGTTAAGGGTTTTCGTTGAGTTTCTCCTCTCATCAGCAATGGATCTTTCGTTAAGTCCCCAACGAACTCGCATCGTCCGTCAAATCCTCCGATCGCTGACCCAAATCCACTCCGATAACTCATCCAATTATCGATGAAAAAATCGCCGACATTCCTTGACGTCTCTTATCGACGACGACTTACCGTGCGCATCACTGAACGAAAGAACGAATGGACGAACAATCGAGCGTCCGACCGATCGATCGACGGGACGAACGAGAGAGGTCGGCTTACAGCGGTTTCCGTGGAACCCGCCGATCCACGTGAGATTCGTGCACGAATCCAATCGGCCAGAGGATGGGGGAGAGGGGAAGGAAAACCTCAAAAACAAAAATAATCCATGCATAAGAATCCGATACTGGGCGATCGATAAAACGCACTCATAATTGAAGCCCCCGACGTCCACCAAAGGTTAAAGACTTTAATTTATTGCTTCCGGATTTGTGCCGAGTGCCGCCCTCTTCCATCTTCCTCCCTCCCTCCATCATCGCGATTCCATAGCGGGCTGTGCGGTCCGAGCCCTCAACGCATCCCCAACTAATTCGGGATCGAACCGGATCGGGCCGGAGTCTCCAATCAGATCGCATTTGAAGCCCTTTCCACAAAGCTGATTAGCCATCATTATGCGAGTACATAAGTGATCGAGTGAGTCAACGAGAGTGAGTGAGCGAGTCGATGTGAGTGTGAGTGCGCGAGTGGGACGGAGCGATTCCACAGTCTCCCAGGTCGCCTCACACAATCCCAACGCTCCGTCAACCCATGCCATGGTTTCGTTCGTCGTTTGATTGATATTCGTTGCGAATGTTTGACAAGTTTCACAATAAAATGCTACGGAAATAGACTCGGGCTCGGGTACCTGTCGGCCTGGCCTCGTCTCGTCTCGACTGACTCTGACGATGGAGTCGTGGTCTCTTGGATGCACTTGCAAATGAATGTACCGTGGGATCGATTGGGCAGAGCCTTCGATCGTAGGTTGGAAGTTGGGTGGTTGGTAAGAAAGAAATTGCATTGGAACTCATTAGGATCATGTAAGTTGGGAGCTCAAGAAGGATTCCTCCTTGTAGATGGAAACATCCTTAAGGATCTCGAGGGTATTGCAATTAACCCCACGGTTCCGGAGGTTCCTCGGTTCCTGCTGCGGCCCACAAGACCCCAAGCAATTGAAGGCAAGAGAACGTATGACCGATCGAATCGGGTGAAGGAGAGAGAGAGAGACACACGATTGAGTGAAGGAGACAAACGAACTGACAATTCGTTGCAGCTAATCACGTGCATCATCAATGCGTTGTTGTCGTTGTGGTTGTTGTAACTGTTGTTGTGACATTGTTGTTGTTGTGACATTATTGTTGTTGTAGTACTGTTGTTGTGTTAGCATTGTTGCTTTTATTCTCTGTTAATGTTGTTGACTTCTTTCATTTTGATTGTTGATTTTCGCTGTTGTCGTATTTGTTGTTGCCGAAGCGATTGTTGCTCCTGCAATTGCTTGAGGTATCGATGCAACTGAAATTGTTGCTGAAGTCGGCACCCCGACATCGACATCGTTGTTGGCGGAGCTGGAGTTGGCAACGCGGTGCATTGTTGAATATTTAAGTGATCCTCCTTCTTCTTCTTTTTCGTCAGCGGCTGCATCGACGATCGCAATTGTCGCAACATTGAAGATCGCTTCTTAAATGTCGTCGTGCCACAGAAACGTTATGCGACATGCTGCGGCGGTGTGGCATGTTGATGACAACAACAAGAAGACCAACAACAACAACAATGGAATACCAACCAATCGTCGGAACGCCCCACCAGCCTCCGCCTCCAGAGGATCAACCGACAACCGACGACGATCGGGTCGTGCGATGCAAAGTGTTTTGAATAAGTGGCTCGGTGCGAGGATTGATGGCTGGCCGTAGGAGTAAGAAGGAGTGCAATACCAAAGGGGGCAGGGGTGGTTGTTGGTTTGATTCAGCCGATCCCGGCCCAGGGGTTCGTGTGAAGGGCCCGCGATCGTTTGGCATGCATATCAAGTGCATGTGAATGTGGAGGCACGATGACGTCCTCCTTCTCCTCCTCCACCCACTCCTCCATCGCATGATCGTCCTCTCGTCTCGTCTGTTTGTCATCGTTGTCGTCGTCATCGAACTCGTCGTGGACGTCTCGTTGTCCTCGGTGTGGATTTGTTGTCAAGTAGGATTTCTCTCAAGCTCCAAACTATTTTCGGAGCAAAGTGAAGTGAAGATGACCAGACAAGCGATGGATATTCAGCGCTGATTTTCTGTGATCGCGGGGGGTCAGCCTTGGGGAGGTGAATGCTTCCATTCTCTTGTTGATAACTCACCTCTTCCTCCCTTTCGAACTCATTACCCTTCTCCGCTTCGATAGCCCCCCGCCTCATCGATCGCCACCCACTTCCCAAGTGGATCCAAGAGAAACTCTTGCCTTCTGCATCCGACGTGAACGATTATCTCTTGTGATCGATCCTCGTCCCCGGAGACGGCGGACGCAGAGACCATCAGCCGGTTCAGTGGACAGCTCCTGATCGCCCTCAGTCGGGGATGGGGGATCGGTTCCGCCTGTCGACCCCTCCATCATCGATCGTTCGTCCGTCTGTCCGTCCGTCCCTCTGTCCAGACGTCGCCCCATCAGTGGGCCATCCGGCGAAGCAGCTCCTGATCCGGATCAGATCATCCCGCATTAATTTAGCGATGCGCCAGATTCGTACACGATCGTCTCCACCGTCTTCACCCGCCACCACGCCCCCCGCCACCCTCGGATGTCGCCACCCTTGTCGCCCTCGGCATCTGCGAGAAGATAAGAAAATTTTTTTGTGCGATTTTTCTTTGTTGTTCTTGTGGTGGGACTGATTTCGTTGTCGTCAGTTGTTCGTGTTGTTGTTCTTGATTTGTTGTTGTTATTCTTGATTTGTTGCTGTTGTTCTTGTTGTTATTGTTTTTATTGTTATTGTTGTTTTTTGCTGTTGTTGTTCTTGTCTCTTGTCATTTGTGAATGGCGTCGACGACAGGTTTCGGTCGCGATCGTGCTGCTTCTTCATGACTGATGTTGTTGTTGTTCCTGCTGTCGCTTATGTTGTTGTTGTTGTTGCTGTCGTTTATATTGTTGTTATCGTTTAAATTGTTGTTGTCGCTTATATTATTGTTTGTGTTATTGACTCTTTTGTTGCTTTTATTGCTATGTCTGTCTGTTCTTGTCTCTCTCTGTTGTTATTGAAGTTGTTCTTTTGCTGCCTTCGCTAATGCTGTTGGTTGTTGTTATTGTTAGTATTGTTGTTGTTCTTGTTGTTGCTTTTGTGGCGTCCTTTGATGCCGCTGCGCAGAAGCGTGTCGCCAATTGATCGTGAGTTTTACTTGGAAAAATGTCGCGACAACTAGGAGTAGCTCCAGGCGTCTCCATAGTCGAGAATGCAATCGGAATTGAAGAATTGCCTCGAGACGCGACGATCAAAATGAACAGAAGAAGAAGCAGCAGACGAGGAAATGGTGCGACGATTCCAGAGTACGGCGAAAAGATCGAACTGAAACAACAACTAAAAAAACAACAACTGGAGCCACAACAACTCCATCGATTCCAATGCGAACAGAGAATTCATTAGATGATGGTCAGAGGGGAGGAGGAGACGGCAGAAGGAGGCGTGGTCTGAGTCTCCTCGAGCGCCCTCGTCGTGGTTGTGAAGTTCAGGGACGACGACATTGTCACCGTCGTCGTAGCGCTCATTAAAGATGGAAATTATTGGCAACACACGACGAGACAACAGGAAGTGGGCTGACGACTGGAACCTGGAACGATCGGAAAGAGGCAGCGGGGAAGCGTCTACTGTTTGAGTGGAAAATCCAGTAGTTAGGGACTGGGATCGTGGCGAAGGTAGGTCAAGGGATCGAGAGAGAGAGAGTGAGAAGCAACAAGAGACTCTTTCGCTCTCTCTCTCCCCACACAAAGAGAGTCCTTTGACAAGGCCTAATGGTGAAACGATGAAAACGAGGAAAATGAACTCCAATCAGGAGTCGCCTGTGAAGGTGAACGAGTTCCACGGGCGGACGCCAAGGAGAAGAGTCGGCGGAGACATCGCCACATGACCATTTGAGGCGATGGATCTGAAACTGGAGCGAACTCCACCAGAGACGGATTTTCAATGACATCGATGTCAACCGATTGTATTCTGATTATCCGCAGTTCATCATCGTGGTTGTTCTCATTGTTGTTTGCGCGGTTGGCAACTCTTGTACGTGCAGTTGGCAACTCTTGTCCGTGCTGTTGGCAACAACAGCGGTCTCCCACCTCCATGAAGCCATGACTGACGAAGCCATGTTTTTCCAAATATGAAAATCACGATTCATAATTTTCATTTAAGCGTCGACTTCTGTCTGTCTCTCCATCTCCTTCTCGCTGATCCTCAGCTGAGCAGGAGGCTCGTCGTGCTCGCCCAAGTGGCCACCTTTTCGATCGAGATGCCTTCATCTGGCCACGCTGCTGATTGGTTTCATTTGTGGGCCGCGATGTCGTGTCAACAGCGGCGGTGAATGTTCAACATTTTGGTGAATTTGTTGAGAATCGATGTTTGTGGATGTAGTCGATGAAGGTTTGGAAAATTTTGTACAAGCAGAATGAGGAGTATGGAGAAGGAGTGTTTGGTTCAGGTGAAAATGAGTTTAAAGTATTTGTTTGTAAATTTAAATTAATTTTTTGTCTCTGAGATTCTTCTAATATCATATAAATAAGGATCTTTAAATTTCTACAAAATATCCAGAGGTCCTCTGAGGAAACCATAAGAGGTTACCTTCTTCATCTGAGTTCAGCATCATTACAAGATCTCACACTCAATAATCCTCGTTTCTCTCGCGATCGTCATCATCATCCTCCTCTACCCTTCCCCACGACCTCCTTCTCATCGCGGAGATCTCCGCTGTGATCCGCAAATAAACTGCACTTGAAACCAGAACCCATTCGTGTCCCGCTAAGCCGTGACTAAGTGGATGACCCCGCCCATCCTCTGGCAGGGGGCGGGGCCGAGGGACGGCAGGTCTTTAATTTGAGTTGACATTTGGAATTAAAGAGACTTCTAATTAGTTGTGCTTCAGCGGCAACGACATCGACGAAGACAACGACGACGACGAAGAGAAGAACAACGTCGAAATGTTTACCAATTATATTTGCACTTCAATCGTGGAACCACGAAAAGCAGTCACGCAACCGCCCCACGACCCGCTGGACCCGTCGTCTCCACCCGCCCCTCACCCTTCTCTCATTCCCTTGGCCACGATCGTCGTCAGAGCCGTTCAATATTTGCCGAACTCATGAGGAGAACTCGTTAAAACCATCAACGTCATCGTCATCATCATCATCATCTCATCTTCGACAACGGCAACAATTGCAGTCGATTTCGGTTTGTGTGGAGAGTGCAAGAGAGGGGGGAGAAGGGGGTTTGGCCCAGCCCCTTGGCCTGATCTTGAGTCGCTTTGTGTTTCTGTGGAAAAACAAAGAGAAACCCAAGGAAAACAATGCAACACAATGACCAAAACAATACCAATAAGAAGTGGAAATATGTATAGAAGAAGAAGAAGTCGATGTTTGAATTGGGAAAACGCATCTTTCCTAAAACAAACGAAAACAAAATAACAACAGCATTCTAACACCTGAGTGTTTGGAAAGAGTTGGGAACCACCACGAGAAGCGAACCGCTTCCTCTTCTCCTTCCTCCCTCCTCTCTTCTCTCTCATCCTTCTCTCTCGACCACAGCGAGTTTTGTCTCAAGTCACTTAAGACTCAGACTTAGCTGTCGATACTCTGTTTGCCCCCATCATCATCGCCCTCATCATGATGATCATCGTTGTTGCTGTGGTCAATCGGTCGCCGACGAGAGATTTGAATTCCACGAGCTGGGGCTGGTTTTTGTTTTTACATTTGGCCGAGAATCGTGTTCCTTCCCCGCGGCGCGACTACGATTCTTCTGCTGGTGGTTTCATCTGTTTGTCAGGTGCAAATAGTTGGCCCTCCTCCTCCCCATGCTGCTCGATCGATTGATCGTGGTGAGCAACAACAGGCGATCGATTGTTTTCGGTTTCGGTGTCAATCGTTTGGAAATCCTAAACCCATCGAAAGTCGGACGGACGGTGGTCATCGACCGATTAGGGGGAGGATTCGGGAGGGTTCCACCGCTCCTGGGCGAACAATCGAAGCAACGAGGGGGGAGCTCACAATGGAACCACGCGTAATTTATGCAGCAATGACAGCTGCTGTCAGGCAGATCGTCCGTCCCCGCTCCACATCCCGCTGGCCATCCATCCTTTCATCGGATTGCGCAACAACCCAATGGATCGAACGACGCAGTACAAACCGAAGCCAGTTCCCACCTCATTAGGGTCGCCTCAACGGGCAATTAAAGCGTATTCGAGGAACGCGATCGCCTCCGAGGAACCCCGGAGCACCCGGCGAAAGAATCGATCGAAATCGGGACAAAGCGACGGTGAAGCCGAACCTAAACCCATGAGATACGACGACAAATGGCCCGACCGTTGACGAGGTCCGAAAAAAAACCTCCTCCTTCTCCTTCTCGTTCCGACTGAAATCGACGATGAGATGATGGGCCCGATGGGCAAATAACTTCGGATAGAAGTCGTAAAGCCAGCTACTTCTGTATCTTTAAAATGCAGTTAAATAAATTATGAGAAAATCAAATCAAATCGAATCGAACGAGCCGAGATGTCGTCCCATTTTCCGCTCCCGTTGCAGGGAAATTTATCGGGCGATCCAGTTCTCGCTGAGGTCGCCCTCGGCTTAGGCGTTGATCCCTCGGAATGGTCCGCCGGCCAACGCAGTGGGCCGCCCTCTAATCCTCGCTCGAACCTGGATTCGAACCCCTTTCCGATCATCTCCCCCTTCACCTCGCCTCGCCTCACCACACTTCACACTCAATTAAGCGCATTTTGTATCTGACGCCGTCTGCGTCGCTACGTTCGATCGGATGCGACCAATCGACTCGACTCGATTCTTGTGGATTCGGCCCTTGTCCGAGCCCCGTTTCTCTGAATAGGATGAATGAATGAATGAGTGAGTGAGCGAATGAATGGCTGAGAATTGTTTGGGGCCGCATAAAAATCACAACAATAAAGAGATACTTTAGTATCTCGATCTCTGGAGGGAAAATCGTTCTCAGCTCATAAAGTATCTAACTGAATCATCTTCGTTTCTCGAGGCTCTTTCTTCTTCCATTTCCTCCTCCTCCTCATCTTCTTCTTCGCTGGTTTTTGTCCCTTTTTCCCTCTTTTTGAGATTTTGTTTTTTTTCCATTGCTCTTTTTTGTTTTTGGTCTGAGAATCCGTCGGATGCCGATTGCGAGATGCTTTATTTATGATAAGTAAACGATTCGAATGCGGCTTATTAGAGCAAATGGAGCAGACCCGCGACCAGCGATCGATCGACGGACTGAGAGAAAAAGCGGGGAAATTGTGAGAAGAAATCGAAATCTTGGTACTATGGATTTGTCAAAGACCGGAGTGAAGATTCCTTTCCACTCAGTGTAAGAATCGCTGGCGTTGGTCGCGACGTCACGACACCGATCTCTCTAGCGATTAAAGAAGTCTCCCAAAGAGACAGACAGATGGACAGACGGACGGACGGACGGAGGGATGGACAGACAGACAAATGGACAGACGGACAGATGAGCCATATATTTGGAGTTTGATTTTTTTATGAATTCATTTCGTCGACTCATCCGACGACGGCGATGATTGTCATCGTCCACGGGTCGTGAACGGATACAGAACAAACACTTGGAAAACACACAACGAAAGTCAAAGCGACAGACAAACAGACGGACAGACAGACACAAAGGCAGACAGACAGACAGACGGCTGGGCGACATTGTTTTGTCTGCCGGACAATGATTGCATTCCGAGGGCCGAGATGACGATGACGGCGACGACTACGACTCAATTCGGACACCCGCCTGCGCCCACGCGAAGCCACGTGGGATCCTCAACAAACACCGTCGGTCGCCGAACAATGGGCCGAGAGTTCGAGGGATCAACATGAAAATCAGTCGAATGGTGGAATGGCCGTGGACCATCAGTGGACCAAGGGGGGAAGGGGTCCGGTAATGGTAAACATTGTCGCGGACGCAATTAACTGCGTTTTGATGATCGTGTCATAGCTTCAAGTGAACTCTCGAAAGATGCGGCACTTGGCCATCATATCCGTGGGATACGGATGCACCCGTGAGATATATATGTATGCCGACGATATGAAGAGGTGAAATTGACCCAGGGCACACGTGAAAGGGTCGACGAGCAGTGCAACAGAGAGAGAGAGAGGGTGAGAAGTGGTGACTATGACCGGAGTCTGACGTTTAATGATTCTTAATTAGGTGCCGGTGACGATCCACGGGATGCGACCGTTCTATTACCTCATAGATACAATGTCACTGTAACAACAATGACATCACTTTTGAACAACGCAAGCAACATTAAGCACTATTCAACAACAGCAACAACAACAACAATCAGGGGCGGCAGTTCCTTAGAACTTCATCCCAGCATGTATCTCTGTATCTGCATGTTGGAGAATGTATGTACGGATGTATCTCTGTAAGCAAGTATCTGCGCATTTGTAAATTGTTTGAATCCATTACGATTGTGAGAAATTCACAGAGAAGCGCGAATGGTTGAGATAGAAGTCACATGCATTCCCTTCTATTGCCTAACGTTTCTTCTTTTTCTTCTTCCTCCTCTTCACGGCTTTAATGGCACCAACTAGCGCCTGAGTGTTTAGTGTTGTTGTTGTTGTTTTACATGTCTCTGCGATTAAACGCCATGCATTTGGTGCGAAAATCGCAATTAAACTTTATTAGAATACAGCTGTATACGTAGTTGTTGTTGTTGTTGTCCCTCCATTGGGTATTGTTGTTGTTGTGCTAGAAGAGTCTATCTCTATCATCTCTATGTCCGGGGCTATAACCAAGAATCTCTGTGAAATCCCCTTCCCCTCCAACCGCTGAGCAGTAAAAAAACCATTTGCATTTTTCTTTTCAATTCATTCATAAAAATTTTATTTATTTTTTCTTTGTTTTTTGTTTGGTTTTTTTTTTCGTTTTCTTTCGTTTAAATTTCAATTTCTAGATTCCTATTTATATATAGCTATTTATATGTATATCCAGTTATATATGTATACGATTTTTAAGACTCATTTCTTAATCGATAATTTATATATATGTTTAAATGTTATCGTTTTATTTTACAAGTGGATTGGATTGTTGTTGTTGTTTTTGTTTTCACATTCGATCTATAGCTAAATCTATATAAATTATTATAGTCTAGTACAAATAATAATAATAATAGGTATGTATAATATTAAGATACAAGTTTACAAAAATATGAGAGAAAATTACTTACGAAATATAATGAGAGCAATTTTATTTTTTGATAAAAAGTTAAATTATAAAAAATAGATGTGTTTAAAAGTATGTCTGTATGTGTGTGTGTGTGTGCGTCAACAATTTTTTAACATACAATATATACAAATTTTTATATGTATGGAAATAGAAAAGGGGAGAAACGAGCGATGTGGGGTTTTCACCGATCGGTTTTAAGTACAATTCTTCAATGGGATTTAATTAAGAGGAAGGAGTCGGAGGATGGGTGGAGGCGTGGGGGGCGTGGCATCATGCGTTCGATTGTCAACATTGTATCGTGCA